>OZ018401.1:36477023-37000120 GCA_963969585.1 Drosophila helvetica | reverse complement strand
GAAAAACATTATAATGTTTACATTATGGCGATTTATGTGAGCATAAGATTAAAATCTATGGTATTAATTAGACAACCTGTGGAAAGTGCTAACAGTCTGTATTGTTTGCATTAAACTCTGGTTAAATCTGGATTTTTTGATCGTATAACTTTTTATTCTTTTTCTTATGCTCTTCTATCATAATTCTAGCTCTTTTATATGCTACTTCCAATCTATATTTACTTTCTTTAGCATAATCATCTATATTATATAGGATTTCTATGTTATCTATACTATTAAAATGTTTTGGTGAATTATTTGTTTTACCTAATACTAACTCATATGGACAATAATTATGTGCCATAGATGGTGTTGTGTTGAAACAGAAGACAAAGTATTTAAGCCATACGTCCCAATCAGTTTTATCGACTGATATATATGAACGTATGTGCTCATTAAAAGTTCTATGACTTCTTTCTACTGTTCCTACTGTTTTCTATTATTAGATATTTACATAAGTCGTTAATGATTGAATTTTTATATTCTGTTCCCATGTCCGTAATGAACGTCTTCATTGGACCGTACTTCAGAATAAATTCTTCAAAGATAGCTTTTGCTACCGTTTTTTCGCTTTTATTTGCAATTGGGATGGAAACTAGGTATTTTGTGAAGTCACAGATTAAAGTGACTGCATATTCATTTCCCTGTTCTGATTTAGGAAGTGGACCGATCGTTTCCACTATTACCCTATCAAAAACCATTTGGGGGGTTTCCGTAATTGTTAAAGGAGTTTTTGTATTTTTAGTCGTTTTCGACTTTTGGCATTTTTGACATTTACGTATGTAATCAGTAATCTCGTTGGTCATACCTTTCCAAAAATAATGTCTTTTGACCTTGGCCAAGGTTTTTGTTATGCCTGTATGTCCTCCTTGAATTGGATCATCATGTAATGTAGACAAGATTGCTTCTTTTTCTTTAATATTTGTTATTAGGGTCACCGGGTTGAGTAGCGCTACTCTCAATGATTTTAATATTTTATTGCCCATATTTTTGAAACTATCTATTGAAATGTATTCAAAGATGTTTTCCCACGGTGCCACTTTGAGTTGGCTGATTTCATGTTTACCGGCTTGCATTTCAAGCCCTTGGAAGAATTGACCTAAGTCAAAAATTCCATTAGTATACAGATCGCTAACATCATATCTTGAAGTAATTTTCTTTCCATGTTTGAAAAAAATATGTCATATTTTTTACAGCAAGGTCACTACTTTACGTACTTCGTCATTGTTAATGACTTCATATAGTAAAGTCGTATTCTTCTAATTCAAGCCGCATGCGTGTGAGTTTTGAGCTAGGATTGACCATTGAAAATAGGTATGTTAGTGGTCAGTGATCCGTTTTCACTGTGAAATGTTTTCCATAAATATATGGTCGAAAATGAGTAATTGCCCAATGAATTGCTGTCAATTCCTGTTCGGTTGTGCTTTTATTGCTTTCACCCTTTGTGAATGAACGTGATGCATATGCTATTGGAAGCTGGAGTCCATTATGGTTTTGAGTTAAAACCGCACCACATGCTTGTTTGCTAGCATCTGTAATTATGCAAAATTCTTTTTAAAAATCTGGGTATTGTAACAGAGTGGGTTCGATTAGTTTATCTTTCAAGTATTGGAATGCATTTTGACATTCATCTGACCACTCAAATGAAACATTCGTTTTACATAATCTAGTTATGTTCCGGGAATAGTCGGCGAAGTTTTTAATGAAACGTCTGTAATAATTGCAAAATGCTACGAATCGTCTAGCGCTGTCCGCGTCATGCGGGACTGGATAGTTTTTGATGACGTCATATTTTTTGTCATCTGGCAAGATTCCTTTTTCTGTGCATTTATGACCGAGAAAGGTCACTTCATGCATAAAAAATGAACATTTTTATGGTTGTAATTTCAGTTTGTGTTTCCTACATACCTCAAAAATATCTTGAAAGTTTTTGCGCATATGTTTTTCGGAACAACCAATGACTATAAGATCGTCCATATATAGGAATGCTTGCGAAGATTCAAGTCCAGAGAATGCAATAGTCATCATTCTTTGAAATTAATTTGGCGCTATTTTTAAACCAAATGGTAGTCGCGTGATGCGATATGAGCCATTGCTCGTTGAAAAAGACGTTATATTACGTAAACTTTCTTTCGGATGGATCGACTATTTTGTCGTCTATTAATTTTCCTACTTGCTTCTGGATTTCCTCAACTTGGCTATGCGGGCTTCGATAGTTTTTTATATAAATAGGCTCAGTATCCTTCAATCTCAATTTCTGTTTATAAAAATTATTAGTTGTTATCGATTCGGTTTCAAGTCCGAATATGTCATTATATTTGGAACATATTTCCTTTAATTGTTGTTTGAATGGAGCTGGAAAATTTTTTTTTAGCTGAGCTATGACAGTTTGTTCCCTGATTTTAGAAGTTGTTTGAACTACATTGTAATTCGGAAGTGGTTCATATTTTAAATTATTTATATTAATTAACTGGTCGTTACTGGTTGTATTTAATAATCGGACAAATGCGTTTCGAGTGGTTGCAACGGTGTTTGCAACATAAATACCAGTTTGAATTTCCTGGTTTGGGATTAGCACACTATCTTCATTTGAAGTTAGTTCTATTTTTCGGACAACTTGTGATCTGGCTGGTAGAAGTATTGTATTGTTACCAGAACTGTATGTTATTGGAACATAAATGCGAATATCTATAACTACCACGACTTCTATAATTATTTATTATTTTTCTTATGCTCTTCTATCATAATTCTAGCTCTTTTATATGCTACTTCCAATCTATATTTACTTTCTTTAGCATAATCATCTATATTATATAGGATTTCTATGTTATCTATACTATTAAAATGTTTTGGTGAATTATTTGTTTTACCAAATACTAACTCATATGGACAATAATTATGTGCCATAGATGGTGTTGTGTTGAAACAGAAGACAAAGTATTTAAGCCATACGTCCCAATCAGTTTTATCGACTGATATATATGAACGTATGTGCTCATTAAAAGTTCTATGACTTCTTTCTACTGTTCCTACTGTTTTCTATTATTAGATATTTACATAAGTCGTTAATGATTGAATTTTTATATTCTGTTCCCATGTCCGTAATGAACGTCTTCATTGGACCGTACTTCAGAATAAATTCTTCAAAGATAGCTTTTGCTACCGTTTTTTCGCTTTTATTTGCAATTGGGATGGAAACTAGGTATTTTGTGAAGTCACAGATTAAAGTGACTGCATATTCATTTCCCTGTTCTGATTTAGGAAGTGGACCGATCGTTTCCACTATTACCCTATCAAAAACCATTTGGGGGGTTTCCGTAATTGTTAAAGGAGTTTTTGTATTTTTAGTCGTTTTCGACTTTTGGCATTTTTGACATTTACGTATGTAATCAGTAATCTCGTTGGTCATACCTTTCCAAAAATAATGTCTTTTGACCTTGGCCAAGGTTTTTGTTATGCCTGTATGTCCTCCTTGAATTGGATCATCATGTAATGTAGACAAGATTGCTTCTTTTTCTTTAATATTTGTTATTAGGGTCACCGGGTTGAGTAGCGCTACTCTCAATGATTTTAATATTTTATTGCCCATATTTTTGAAACTATCTATTGAAATGTATTCAAAGATGTTTTCCCACGGTGCCACTTTGAGTTGGCTGATTTCATGTTTACCGGCTTGCATTTCAAGCCCTTGGAAGAATTGACCTAAGTCAAAAATTCCATTAGTATACAGATCGCTAACATCATATCTTGAAGTAATTTTCTTTCCATGTTTGAAAAAAATATGTCATATTTTTTACAGCAAGGTCACTACTTTACGTACTTCGTCATTGTTAATGACTTCATATAGTAAAGTCGTATTCTTCTAATTCAAGCCGCATGCGTGTGAGTTTTGAGCTAGGATTGACCATTGAAAATAGGTATGTTAGTGGTCAGTGATCCGTTTTCACTGTGAAATGTTTTCCATAAATATATGGTCGAAAATGAGTAATTGCCCAATGAATTGCTGTCAATTCCTGTTCGGTTGTGCTTTTATTGCTTTCACCCTTTGTGAATGAACGTGATGCATATGCTATTGGAAGCTGGAGTCCATTATGGTTTTGAGTTAAAACCGCACCACATGCTTGTTTGCTAGCATCTGTAATTATGCAAAATTCTTTTTAAAAATCTGGGTATTGTAACAGAGTGGGTTCGATTAGTTTATCTTTCAAGTATTGGAATGCATTTTGACATTCATCTGACCACTCAAATGAAACATTCGTTTTACATAATCTAGTTATGTTCCGGGAATAGTCGGCGAAGTTTTTAATGAAACGTCTGTAATAATTGCAAAATGCTACGAATCGTCTAGCGCTGTCCGCGTCATGCGGGACTGGATAGTTTTTGATGACGTCATATTTTTTGTCATCTGGCAAGATTCCTTTTTCTGTGCATTTATGACCGAGAAAGGTCACTTCATGCATAAAAAATGAACATTTTTATGGTTGTAATTTCAGTTTGTGTTTCCTACATACCTCAAAAATATCTTGAAAGTTTTTGCGCATATGTTTTTCGGAACAACCAATGACTATAAGATCGTCCATATATAGGAATGCTTGCGAAGATTCAAGTCCAGAGAATGCAATAGTCATCATTCTTTGAAATTAATTTGGCGCTATTTTTAAACCAAATGGTAGTCGCGTGATGCGATATGAGCCATTGCTCGTTGAAAAAGACGTTATATTACGTAAACTTTCTTTCGGATGGATCGACTATTTTGTCGTCTATTAATTTTCCTACTTGCTTCTGGATTTCCTCAACTTGGCTATGCGGGCTTCGATAGTTTTTTATATAAATAGGCTCAGTATCCTTCAATCTCAATTTCTGTTTATAAAAATTATTAGTTGTTATCGATTCGGTTTCAAGTCCGAATATGTCATTATATTTGGAACATATTTCCTTTAATTGTTGTTTGAATGGAGCTGGAAAATTTTTTTTTAGCTGAGCTATGACAGTTTGTTCCCTGATTTTAGAAGTTGTTTGAACTACATTGTAATTCGGAAGTGGTTCATATTTTAAATTATTTATATTAATTAACTGGTCGTTACTGGTTGTATTTAATAATCGGACAAATGCGTTTCGAGTGGTTGCAACGGTGTTTGCAACATAAATACCAGTTTGAATTTCCTGGTTTGGGATTAGCACACTATCTTCATTTGAAGTTAGTTCTATTTTTCGGACAACTTGTGATCTGGCTGGTAGAAGTATTGTATTGTTACCAGAACTGTATGTTATTGGAACATAAATGCGAATATCTATAACTACCACGACTTCTATAATTATTTGGCTGGTGATTGTTATGGTTATTGTAGTTACTGTTTGAATTGTTATTATTGTAATAACCACGACCATTTTCTCTTCCTCGATAGTTAATTCGGTAGTTACTACCGCGGTAGGCTTGTACTCGTCGCGTGTACAATATTGAACTTGCATTGCCAGTCATCTTAGTACTACATTGTATATACTTTGTGACGGCATCGTTCATGGTCGTGAAGTTACCTGCTTCTAAAATGGTTTTTAGTCTACCATGCTCACAATTTTTAACCATTGTGTTAATGCCTTCTTTTGTACTGAATTTATCAGCATGTTCGGCTGGTAACCCTTCATCGATGTACGAAGCTTCAAGTAGCTTTCGCAAATTATCGATTTCTGTGGTAAATTGGGTTGAGGTTTTCCCTATTTGGCATACTTTTGCCAATTTTGCTTTGACAACGTCAGATGTTTCACCGAATATAGTGTCTTGTAGCTTCTGTATAATTTCGGCTATGGTTGTGAGTTCTTGAACCTTGTACAGCGTTGATCCTATAATCTTTGATTTTATTACTTCGATTGCTATAGATTCATGAGGGGCTTTTGTTAGGTTATTGCTGTTATGAATCGTTGCAAATGAAGTTTCTGTCCATTGAATTCAGGTATGGCGTGCGAAATATCTTTGATATATGCCTGTTGGGCAACTGGGTCGTCTGCCATTCTGATGTGTTTTCGTTCTACCACACTATTCAATGAATCTGAATCAGACAAATCTTGATCTTGATATTGTGGTACTGTTAACACAGCTAGGATCGTTAGATCGGGTAGATCTTTTTCTTCCACATTTGTTTCCTGATCAATTGATTCAACCTCTTGGTCAAATTCTTTAGTTTGGCGTGTTCCAGGTTGTTCTATGTCTATGGTCAATGGAGTATTCAAAACTGTTGGAATTGAAATATCCAAGTTGAATTTCCTTTGAATCGATTTCAAATTTGATCGAAGTCTGATCAAAAATGTTGATACCTGCGACCAATTTTGTTCTTTTATGCGCTCTCTATTTTCATGTATTAGTTTACGTGCCTCGTTAAAACACTCAACTAATATGGTCGCATGCTTATTCACTGTAGCTCTTTGGATTGTCCCATTTTGTGTAAGGGATTTGAATGATTTGTCAAATCTACTTTTATTTTCTTCTAAGGATTTGTAAATTTCCTTCCATTTCATTCTTGGTTTTAATTTTTAAATACTACAAAGTCAATGACTCTGCCCAAAATCGAATGTTCCTTTATTACCGATTTTACTACAATACCTGGAATGGTAGTTAACACAATTGCTTTTTGTGTTTTTGAACAGTCTATTAAGGGCGAAAATTCTAACTGAAATGCACTCATGTACATATATTCGAGCTCTAGTATGCTCCTCGTGGTCGTTGAGACTAATTGTAGAATTCTATTTGAAAATTGTGGGTCCCTATTATAAACTTTCCTAATCGCTTTTAGCGTGGCCATAATTTGAGTTTAATTTTTATTTTATTTATTCTTTATTCGAATATTAATTTTCTTATTATTATTCGCAATATTGTCAATCAATTGTTTGTCATGTGCAATCCTGATTAAATTTTGTCCAAGTCATTTGCTCGGCTCATATATTTTTTTTTTAAACATTTATTATGAAGCTTATACAATTTATAAATAAGATTTGCACACATTACAACAATGATGACTATTAACAATATACTTGTTAAATCAAGATCTATTTTAGTAGATTCTACTTTATTAATTACGTTAGCAGTGGAATCCACTGACTTAACGTCTATATAATTATATAATTATTATCGTTTATCAATTCTTTAGAAAACTTACTAATGGAATTACTTTCCATAAACAATAGTTCTACCTATCGTTTCGTATAGCTTTACAGGCTATACTTCTAATTGGGCAGAAAAGGTTCTGCGCAATTTTACAATTTTTGTTTTTATTATACTATTTTATATATGAATATTTAATTATTCTGCTGCTCCGGACCCATTCTGCGTCAACTGGACGTCACCGGCCTGGCTACGTTGACACTCCCTCGTATGCGCAAGTGGCAGGTTGCCCTTCACGCTTGTCGTTCTCAGACTTCTTCAACAGCTGCTGGCATCATGCTAGTGGATTTGCAATGTGGGCTTTCCAGTGGCCAAGGGCAGTCCCTCGGGCATTTGGCTGGCATCTTCGGCAGTGGCTTATAAAGATTGGGTTTACTTTTAGTTGTTTGATTGACAACTTTAATTGCTAAGTGAGTTTTTGTGATGGGTTTTAGGTCATCGAGACTTGCTTTAAGGTAGTCAAGCTCTGGCTGCAACTTTTGTGCAGTTGACCATGCGGGGGGCGGTGTTTTTGTAAATAATAGCCACTATATGTGTGCTATTCTTTTATTTATTTTTGTTTTAACACCTCCGCGTTTTCCCATCCCATTTAACTCTACTCACTCAGACTTTTTTGTTATTTCCAATCCGTTTTTTATTCATCGACGCTCTTTGTAGCGTTGCCGGTGCCCATTGGGTCTTTTTTCTTCAGTTTTTCTTGAATTCGGTCCCACGGAGGCGCAAGGGGCGGCCTATATGCCACTCGCACTTTAGTTTCTTTTTTTTTTTAATGTTTTTTAGTACTCTGCACTTCAATTTATTTTAATTTCTTCGCACTTTCGTACGGCCAGCAAAGTTTTAATTCAGCATCTCAAGTAGTTGTATGATCACAATCAATTAGTTGCCATTTCGGCAGGTCCTAGGTCTTTAAGACCTAAATCACGGTCGCCATGTAGTAGATGGTGTGTACTTATATGAATTTAAAGACATCCGTCATAGTTGCGTTCTCTTTATTCAATAATGTTCAGTATATTTCTTAAATTCTACTTAGCTTAGGGCCGCGTAGCTGCGCTGCCAGGAACGCCGGCAGCGGAGCGGCCGCATTTATGTATTTAATATATGTGTACGTATATATGCCCAGCGCTGCTGATAGCGGGGGGTGCGAGGGTCATGCATGCATATTCAAACGGATCATGTTTGGGTGACGTCGTTTACGTGAAAAACGCCGACGTTGCACTCTTGTCCGTGAGGCATAATGGTGCGATCGTATTACCGTCGCACTCAAGATTTTCCCGGTTCTTTATGATTACATAAACACTGCAACAAAGTGTTACAGTGTGTTGTACTTAAATACTCTCGGTACAGTGGGTATTGCCTATGCATGCATATTACAATATGTTCCTGCATGACTTAAACGTAACATGACTTAAACTAACATAGACGAAAGCACGACGGGTCAAAACATAGCATAGCTTGCTTAAAAACTTCATAATTTGCTTTGGTTAATTGGCCATTTACGTAAAACGGCGCGGCAGAGCTAAAGCCCAGCTCGTGTACGCTCAAATGTCGCTTTTGCTCTCGCCTAAACTGTCCAATTCAGCAATTCAATCTTTTCCCCCACGTGTTCAAGTCCTATGATTATTATTGGGTCAAGCACGGTCTGCACGGCTACTTTATGCCTTAAACGGATTATGCGGTTTAGTTTCGGCGCAGGTGTTAAGTTAAGAGCAAAGCATAAAGTGTTAAGAACCGCCTTAAGGGTTTCGCCTTCGGTAAAGAAACCCCGTGCATTTGAAGCGCGGAGGCTACGCGATACGCACGCACTACGCGATAATTCGCTCCTCCGCTGAATGGAGCTCTGCTTGCTCATCAAAACGCATATTTAGCAAGTTGAAAAGCGTCGGTGATAGAGCGTCAGAATCTCGAACCGTCTTCAGATCTGCAGCAGTGTTTTCTCGCAGGCGTTTCGATGGTGGTACCGTGTTGTTGCTATTTACAGATAGGGCTGGTGAAAGAGCGGCAAGACGGAGTGAGAGTCCAAGTGCGACTCCAGGAGCGCAGCGACGATGCAAGCAAACGAACGCAAAGCACAGCTGAGCACAGGAAATTTCCGTTAGAGAGGGGAAGAGTGAAGCGACGTAGCGAGTGGCTACAGTCCAAGACCGGGAGAGCAGCAGTGGAGAGACGATGCAGGCAGACGAAAACTTACGAGCGACACAAGTAAGATCCGTTAGAGAGAGCAGGAGAGCAAAGCGACGCAGCAAATATCTCAACTGACACTGCACGGGATACAGTAGGCACCAAGCAGAGTACTCTGTGGAGCGTTGAATCAGGAGAGCAGCGTACTCGCAAAGTCGTATGTAAACAACAACAAATTCTGTCCACCACGACAAGAAACGTAGCAAAGCTGACATTTTTTTTTGTGTAGTTTTTTGCCTTAAATTTTATTTATTATTATTTATAAGGCAAAACTCACCATATTTATTCTTAATTATTTCGAGATCATCAAGTTTTTGACTATACGAGTTTTTAAATATAGCATAGTATCCAGCACCGCGGAAAATTACTGCCAGGAATCTGCTCTTTATTTCGTGTGTGTGGAACTAAACTGAAATAGTGTGTACATAAAAAAAATCGGTCACTCTGATGAATCAGCTGTGTTTTGTAAATAGAGCCAAATGTGATAGTTCAATTAAAATTTATAAAGGAGAAATTTGACTCTGACGACGAATTTATTGTGTGGGTGGGGGTGGCATATATTGTTGCAAACAAAAAATAGGAGGAAGTACAGCGCAGACGGAGGCACCAAAATCTCAAAATGATCAAAATGATCCGCCCAAGGACATTGCCATGCCTCACCTGCTTTTACTAAAACAATCTTCTCTTCACATTGAAAATTTGCATATTTCTTGTTTGTTTTTCGAACAGTTTTTGACTCCAACTTTCCCATTCACTTCAGTAATAATAGGCGCATATATTTTACTGGCGGGAATACCGGCTGATCGCTGAGTCCACAATCGTGTCCATAGGCTAACTTTCGATAAGATTCTATGGATTTAGTTCAGCTTGCTGGATACTAAGGCCAGTAAATCGCAGCCGAAAAATTCCTGGCCCATTTTTTTTTATATGGAGTTTGGCAGTAATTTTTCGTTTCCGCGGTGCTGGAAACTATGCTTATAAGGTTAAACGTAATGTAGAGTACAAAAATTAATTTTATTTATTAATTAATTAATTACGGCCCCCAGCTTGAGATGCTCCAGAGCCGGATTGAGTCGCCTCCTGTAGAGCAAAGAGATTAGCCATGCTCATAAGGCAAACAAATTCGCCACAAACACTCTGCCGAACGTAGACCTGACAGAGCATTACGCTTCTTCATCTTCTTTGCCTCTTTGAAGATAGTGTAGTTGCTTTTTGAGAGCTGCTTGACGATGTAGAAAGGTGTCTGGGACTGGGAATGCCAAACAAATCCAAGCTAAGTGGTTAACACGAAAAATCTCCTTAAATTTCGGTGGTGGGGTGAGGCCTAACGAGTAAGAGAGGCTAGTAAAAATAGTGTTTAGATTGTCATCTTCCAGTAAGGGCACCACATGTACTCTAACATCATTTGCGATGCTTGCTTCGGCATCTGTATAAGCCTTGCCTTGGAGTTTTGGACGAAAAGACGTGCAAATGACAGTGAGAGTGAAAGCAGAGTAGCAGACTCGCTTGTGGTTTCCGCGTAAACGCCGAACACCGGCACAGTTTTTTTAATGATTTTTTTAAATCAGGTATTTTTTAATGTTTTTTTCAGAGGTAGTGCTTCTTTTTTTCACATTACTTATTTATCTTACATATGGATGTACTTTGCAATTCTGAAAAGCTGATAAATGCTAGATAATTTGTAATTTAATTTATTTGTATGTAAAGGCAGATAATGCAGGAGCGAACTGAAACACAGCCGGCTTAAGCAAGAGCACTTGGTTACGCCTTCGTCGTACGTTTACAGAATAATTAGAATTAATTAGATCGGGTCATTATTATAGCCAGAATAAAGTAATCACCTCTTGCGAAGCTCTCTTTTTGCTCTTCCTCAGTGGCACCGCACCCCTTGTCGGAGTGAGGGAGTTATAATTCTCCCTCTCGCACTGGCGCGTCCTGGCGGAGTGAAGACGTTGTATCGGTTGGTAGAAAATGAGAGATAAAATGCGATATTCAACCCAAAAAGCGGTAGCCATTAGATGGGATGGGGGTAGACGAATTTAAATAATAAACATTAGAACATGCATAACAAGCGCTTAAGCTGGCTCTCTCTATATTTTTCCCGTCTTCGTTGTGTCTTCTCTCATGAAGAGTTCAAGATGAATTGATAAAGATGCGTGGCCTGGTCTCCTACCATAATCACCACCAGTTATCTTATTTTACAATACACGAAAATATTGTATAAGTTATATTAATAATATTATTACATATGTACGAACGTATTACCGTGTGCCGCGACTCACGTCACGACTGGTATTGATATAAATATATATGGTTTTATTTTCAGGGCTTAAGTGATCCAGATAACTATCATGAATTCTGCCGTTTGCTAGCTCGCCTTAAATCAAATTATCAATTAGGCGAGCTTATTGCTGTTCATTGCTATCCAGAAGCTATCGAGTTAATAGCGAAATTTACTGTGCAGTCATTGCATGTAGGTATTTCAAAATTATGTTCTTAATAAGAATACATCAGATATATTTCCTTTCTGTAGCTGTGGCTTTTTGCACCAAACAGTGTGCACTACTTACTTACTCTTTGGCAACGTATGGTAGCTTCTGTACCATATGTTAAGTCCCCGGATCCGCATTTACTTGGTACATACACACCAGAAGTGATTAAAGCTTACATCGAGTCACGCTTAGATGCTGTTCCTTTAATTGTAAGGGACAATCTAGAGGATCCGTTGGATGATCTTTGTATGGTCCAGCAACAGCTTGAGCAACTGTCAGTTATTGAGCGGTGCGAGTATAATAAGACTTGCAGTCTTCTTGTGCAGCATTTTGATCAAAAGGCACGTGAGTATGAAAACCTTATACAGACGCCCAACGCTAATCCTATAGATATCACTGTGCATGAGCTACAGCTAACTTGGTTGGTTTACATTATCGGGTCGGCCATTGTTGGTCGTCTTTCCGTTACGACTAGCGACGAGCACGATACTATGGATGGAGAGCTTGTCATTAGAGTGCTACAACTAATGAGTTTGACCGATGCACGTTTGCCTCAGGCTGGATGCGAAAAGCTCGAGCTGGCCATGCTAAGTTTTTTGGATCAAGTTCGCAAAATGCATAGTAGCGAGCAAGCACAAAAAGCAAATGTATATAAGAGACTGACTGAAGTCTTTGGACTTAGCGATGAGCAAATGCTATTAAGCTTCATAAATCGTAAAATGTATGTATATTAATTCCTTGCTTTTCATTAGCTAAAAATTTCTGTAATTTTCAGTATTACCAATTTAAAGTTTTGGGGGCGCTCTGAACAGATTATTACTAAAACTCTGATGTTACTTTCGGATCTTTCTGTGCACTTTAATTCAGTGCGTAAGCTTGCACGTTTAGATGAAGTGCAATTTATGCTGACACACCATACAAGCGAACATTTCCCTTTCCTAGGAACAAACTCTTCCCTGAGTGAAATGCGATGTCGCACCATGTTTTACACATCTCTAGGCCGTTTGTTAATGTTTGATTTGGGAGAAGATGAAGAACGATTCTATAATTTTTTGACGCCTTTAACAAGTCAGTTCCCATCTGCAAATGTAATTAACACACATTAAAATTTTACCAACTCTGTTTTTATATAGATCAATTTGAAACTCTTGGAACTGTTCTGATGGATGCCAATAGTTTTCCTAATGAGGAAGCTAAGAAAGCAGTTATTGGGTTAGCACGAGACCTTCGAGGATTAGCCCTGCCTCTAAATGCTCGTATTCAGTATACAATGCTCTTTGAATGGCTGTTCGTATGAATATAATTTCTGAGTATTGCAATTGACTAATATTATTGATTACAGTTACTATACAGATTATTTGCCCATATTGTTGCGTGCAGTGGACTTATGGGCTCATGATCCCGCAGTTACCACACCAGTTTTAAAACTTTTTGCTGAATTGGTACATTGTCGAACACAACGACTGGCTGGAAATGTATCCAGTCCCATGGGAATACTGCTCTTTAGAGAGGCTTCAAAACTTATTTGTATATACGGAAACCGTATTTTACAACTAGAGACTCCACGTGATCGACTCTACCCAATGAAACTAAAAGGAATAGCAATATGTTTTTTAATTTTAAAAAACTCACTTGGTGGAAACTATGTTAACTGTGGCGTATTTAAATTGTATGGAGATGATACACTTGATAGCGTTCTTAATATTGTTGCTAAGCTAATACTCTCTATACAACATAATGATTTACTTGTAAGTTAACATACATACGAAACAGTGAAGTTTTTGTCTTTATCTTTTATTCCACTTACAGGAATATCCAAAGCTGTCTTCTGCATATTACAATTTATTAAATTGCCTATCTCAAGACCATGTTACATACCTAGCCGCTTTGGAGCCATGTGCATTTGTATACATATTGGAAAGCCTTACCAAGGGCCTTGCAGCGCTAGGTGCGCAGTAAAAATATAAATCTACATGCTAGCAATATTAAATAGTCTTCATATTTAAATTTCAGATTCAGCCATTTACATAAGCTGCTGCACAATTCTAGATAGTATCGTTTCGTACATATTTAAACAACTTCAACTTAAAGGTAAAAATACCTTAAATGATTAAAATGATTTTAAAACACTTGTCGACAGCCAAAATGTTTCAAAGATCGGACCCACATTTTCTTATATATATTATATGTATATACATTTTCATCGCTGATCACGAATCTGGCATCCAAAAGTTTCCATCACGTCGAGACTTGGGAAAAACGGATTCAAAGTTCCGAAAAACCCTGTTTTTGCCCTTCTTCGATCACGTATAGATAATATTCGTGAGGTGGTAAAATTCCCTAAATAGGCTTGAATTAAAGCTTGAACTGTTAACTAAATGAATCAAGTCGCAAAACCTTTGAAACAGTCAAAATATTCATGTAGAACAACTGTTTCATATGCGCTAACGCTCTTCTTGCACTTAGCGGTATGACACTTACTTATCAATTGGACTTACTTATTTGTTCTGTTTCAATGGTCTTTCCACTTTCGTGTAGTCAACAGTTCAAGCTTTAATTTTAGAGACCATTTTCAAATCCTATAAGAAAATGTGGGTCCGATCTTTGAAACAGAAAAAAAGTTATATTTTGTTGACCAGTGAAATTAATGAGTTTTCAAACATGTTTGCATTGTACTTTAGTTTCCACATTTCCAAACAAGAAGCTTCGAAGTTTGACGCAGGAAAACGAAAAATTTCTTAAGGTATGTATCCCGAATAAGTTTACATAATTCAAATTGTCGAAAATTAGACAAGGAAATGGGTTTTGATTATTAGGTTTCTTTATTGATTTTTCCTAGCTCAAAAAGAGGACTAGTTTTCCTAAAACCGGCAGCATATCTTTATTTCTAACCTGTACTCAAAAACTACTGGGGTATTTTAAACTCTCGTAGATATCGCACAACTTCTAACACGATGCTTAATATAATTTTGAAAAGCTACAAAATGATTGTTCCAAGTTTTAAAATAAAAAACAAAAAAATTTTAACATTTTGAAAAATAAGGGGCACAATAGTATCTGTTTTATTGGAGTGGAGAGAAAACGTAGTGTTCATGATGAGAACTAGATTAGAACTGACTTTATTTCTCTCTCAAGCGCTAGCTAAGCATACAAATATTCGGGTGTAATGGTGTTACAAATGATATGCTGATGCAATATGTTGCGTATGTTTCTAGGAACAAATTTCATTTCAATTCTCGTTCGACGCTTCATGGTACGGACGTGCGGGGTGTACGCCTATCCTCTTTTAGGCTATCCTTCGGCTTTGACCACCGCTCGCTGCCTACGCGTTCGGGCTCAGCTGCTCAGTTCGTCTCGCTCGTATTTTCGGTGCGGTAATTTTTTAACAATAACTATAGAGTCTCGCACAAGCAAGACTCAAGACTCTTCTGGGTCCCGAGATTCCAAAAACAACTACATTGCTTGGACATGATTCAGCACATTTATTCTCGACTCGAGTTTGTTTTGAAATCGTTGTTTTGTTGTTGATATATTTTCAATGTCAAAAATCTGCTGGTTTCAAATGTTATACTATTGGGCAATTATTTTTAGTTTTCTTGATGCCTTTTTTTAGCCTATAAGGAATGCTTCCTAAGAAGAATTAATATTTAAAAATCTAATAAAGCGAACCGGAAATCCTGTTTTGGTATGGTTTTAAAATAACAGTCGAAGTTAACGAACTTCTCTATGAAGAAGTTTTCTATAAAACAAATTTATTTCCAGAACACTGAATTTTCGTTCAATTTTCAGTATTTCCTTATAACGAGTTTTTGTTTTCCCTTAAGCAAATATTACTCCATTACGAATTTTTATTTACGCCCGTAACTCGAAAGCTCATACGCTTTTGATCTCCCTATAACGTGTTTTTTTTGGTTGTCCCATTAAGATTCGTTGTAGAGAATTTCGACTGTTAATCGCAATAAGTGAAGAAGTGAGCCTGGCACGAGTTCGAGACCAGCCAGAAATTTGCATGTAGCTCGCCCAAGCAATGTAGTTATATTTGGAATCTCGGGACCCATAAGAGTCTCGAGTCTCGCTTTTGCGAGACTGTATAGTTGTTGTTATAAAATTACCGGACAGAAAATACGACCGAGACGAGCTGAGCAGCTGAGCCCGAGTATGCAGGCAGCGAGCGGCGGTCAGAAACTCGCGCCCTTTGTCTATTGGGCGTAACAAAAAACCCCGCGACAGAACAGCTTTTTGGACCCTCATGCAACATTTTGTTATTGTATAGTCTTTGATATAACTCATCTCCCCTTTGTAACCATCTAGGAAGAATATTGGGACGAGTCGTGTAGCTAGTGCATTTGCACTCAGGCCTCAATTCACAGACTTAGTGGAAGGTATCCGAGCGGGGTGGGACCCTCTGTTTCCGTTAGCTCTTTCGGGGTGTTTTGGGTTTGCTAGGACCTTGACTCTCGCCTACATAATCATAATTAAGGATCCCTACTGAAACTACAATGGTAGCTGGACTCCCAAAAGAAAACAATTCGATTCGGTGAAGCAAATTCAGCCAAACCACGGATAAACAAGAAGGCATTTTCCCAAAGACGAATTGCGAGGTATTGGCGTGGTCTAAAGGTGTAAGTCGACCGCGTTCTTTACCCTCCCTACCTGGGTATTCAATATACGGTTTTACAAATATCCGCCTATACAATGGCTATCTCATAGTTCTGCAGTTCACCGTTTAAAAAAAAATGCCTTAGTTACTCTCTCCGAAATAGTTAGATTTCGATCGCAT
The DNA here is from genome assembly GCA_963969585.1 of Drosophila helvetica. Classification (NCBI taxonomy): domain Eukaryota; kingdom Metazoa; phylum Arthropoda; class Insecta; order Diptera; family Drosophilidae; genus Drosophila; species Drosophila helvetica. The sequence goes on along the minus strand of OZ018401.1, from coordinate 36,983,478 downwards.
ATAAATTCACTGTATTTCATCGCAAATGTTTAGTTTTCCTAGTGCTAAAGTAGAAATGATGAACAAAAATTACGTAGCTTCGAAATATATGCTTACACAATATGAAGACAAAGGGCACGAGCGGGGTTTCAAGTAGTTAAAAAAATTTAAAAATTGATGGGAAAAAAGTATGGGAAAATATTTGTTAAATGTCGGCTAATTTTCGGTTTTATAGTATTTCCCGGATCATTGTCTTATAAGATCGGTCGAAATGTCTGGTTATTGTTTTGTTTGTGTTCGTTAGTGCCAATGCAAGAATATCAAGATGAAAAACTCACATACTAAATCTCTGCAGCGGTGAAAGGCTTTCCAACGGCGTTGATGTTGTGGCTAAACTTTGGGAAAGATGATTATAGAGGGGTACAACTATTGATATTATGTATTATGGATCTGAATTTTAATTTACTATTTGTTAATTTCCGACAAGTTTTTCTCAGAATACAAATCTTAAAACTTGCACGCAGGCAAGAGATCGAATTAAAACAAAAGATTAATTGAAAATGTAATAAGAAATTATAACTAATAGTTAGTTACCACTGTGCGATCGGTCAGTGCGATAATTGACCGTTTTGTTTGTGGAGCGCCACGGTGCTGTTTGCCATGCAGGTGTTTTGGAGAGCTAAATGTTTGAATTCTGCCTTCTACTCCAGATACGTGCGGGATGATGCATTAGCGGCTTGCAGGTTGCCACTCCGACAAAGGGTTAAGGTGCTCTGCGATGAGTGGGTGCCGTTGTTGGTGTGAATTGGTGAACTCAGCAAGTGGTGTATGCGTGTGTGTGCTGTACTGCCCACACAAAGGTGCAATGAGAACCACAGATGAAAAATGAACCCACCCCCGAGAATCCGCAATTGCCGCCTTGGCAAATGCGCAGGGTTGGCAATGCCCAGATCGCGGGGCGTAAGCGATGGCCAAGAAATTCGTTGGGTCCGCTGACGAGAATATAATGCCGTTGAATGAAACGAAAACTACCAAAATATGTGGTAGCACACGCACCTTTTGTTGTGTGAAATCCAATGAAAGAATTATTTGATGACTTGGATCGGTTTAAATGCTGGATGCCACAAGATTAAATTACGGGCATTGGTTTCACACACGTGATTAATTGATTGATTTTTTTGCAATTGCACACACGGTATAACTTGCAGACGCACCAAGAACAGAATTTTTGAGAAAAAGAGCGTGGGTGACGATCTTTTAACGGACCGAAGGGCGCCCGTTACACCTTCAGTTACGGTTTGTTAGTCATTTTTACGCCTCCAGTAATCCTGAGGTGAGTAGCGGCTGCACAGTGGAGAGCGGTCATAAATGCTTATAGTGGGCATACCGTGGCTGAAATTTGTATTGTAAGTTCTTTGCCTACTTAAAAGTATAATTACAAAATATTGGAGTGTTTGCACACCTCCTCGTCCACCCTAATTCCCACCCTAATAGCTTGCAGCTTGGTAAAAAATCAAATGACGTTTTAGAATTTATAAAGCTTTGTATGAGCAAATATTGATGTTTGCTCATGTTTACCTCTATGAGCAGTGATAAGACCTCATCGACGTCAGCTTTGGTACACATTTGATTTATTGGAATGTTAGACCATCGTAAAGCAGATGCAGCAGATTCATCGACTTTTGACAGCTCAGCAATTCTTCGTCGCTTTGTTCTTTTTGATGACTCACCAAATTCACCTTTCGGACGTCCACGCTTAACACTTTTACCCATTCGTTGAGGTATACTCTTGATGCGTTCTGTTGAAATAGTTTCTTTTGCATTTAGCCAATCTGCATCCCACAGATTTTCGTCCTTTCTGTAGGCGGAAGGTAGCGGGGCGAAATTTTGAAATACACTTGTAACAGTGTGATACAAAAGGAGCTTGGATACAAAATTTGGTTGCTCCAGCATTCATAGTCTCTGAGCTATAGGCGCTAATGAAGACGGACGGACGAACGGACAGACAGACATAGCTATATCGAATCGGCTATGGATGCTGATCAAGAATATATATACTTTATGGGGTCGGGAACGCTTTCTTCTGGGTGTTACACACATCCAATTTTGGAAAAAATCTAATATGCCCCTATACTCTTCGAGTACTGGGTATAAAAACCCAAACTCCCTAAATGACCACAAATACATAGTAATAAACAGAAGTGACAAACAATCATTTCAAAATGTAAATCCGTTTATTATAAAATGAGAGGGAACGTTGTGAGTCGCGGATATTGCCGCGGCTCTACTTTATACCCGGTACTCAGTCAGTATGTATGTGAGCCTACGATTTATGTCATTTATTAAATGTTCTCAAAAAATTGAATAGTTGCCAAAAAAGGAAATTTAAAGACAAAAATAAAGTCGAACCCTTTCCATTTTTGTTTACATTTGTTTTTTAAATATTTTTTGTCTATATTTATACATCTACATAAGTACATTAGGGTGGAGTGAAACTGACCAAAAAAAATAAAAAATGTTTTTTCTTTACTCCTATATTGTTAATCAATGACCTCATATAAATAAAATATTTGTAAAAAAAATCAAAGTTCTAACACTTCATCTTGAGGTTCCGCATGAAGAATGTTTGAAATGTCATTTGCCAAGAAAGGTTTTTTTGAAGCTTAATTTTTCTTTTGCTTCCGCCAAAAACTAAGAGCTACTTTATAAGTAGTACTCTTGGTAGGAACGTTAGATAACAACCATAAACTTCAATAGTAATCGCATATAAAAATAATCGATCAAAATAAATATCGTTCGAACTATTGTATGTGAACTTCCCGCCTTTTTGCACGTTTTTTTTTGTTTACTCCACGGACTGGTAAGTTATTTGTTAATCTAAGCCTATTATACGTACATATATAACATTTACAACCGTTTAGGTGATCGGCATTTGAAATATCATATACGTACATAGTATTACATACACACAATTCGTCAAACAAACTATATAACAAACTATAAAATCCGAAATGCCTAAAACTCGACAAGATGTGCGCTGCCCTATATTTGGTGATCCAAAAAAAATTAGTGGAAATACTTTGCCAACACATTGCGATATTATGAAACATTACTTGTGGACAAGAATCGACTTTCTTGAGTTGAGTAATGGAAAAGATCCTGCAGTGAAGGAAATATAGGACGTGATAGCTACTGACATCGAAAACATTTGGAAAAAGTCATCTATACCGACAATTAGTCACCAACAAGTTGTCAATAGGCTAATTCTGTATCACAAAAAGTATCAAGGTATTAAGAAATTACGCGCGGTCAACAAAAAGCAGACTTTTTACAAAGATTCGCTCACTAAATTATTTGACATCGCAACATGTAAGTGTGCTTCCAGAGCAGTATGTAAATGCCCAACCAAATGCCCTCCATCAGAAGAAATATTCTTAATTGACCAACGAAGTGATCGGAAAATGTATATTGGTAATGTGGATACAACTGTGATGAAATCTATTCAACGTAATGAAACCCGAAAGCGAAAGTACGACGAATTTGCTAAGGAAGCGGTCAACTGTTTAAGTACCACTTCGTCCGCACAACAGATGAGTTTTTTATCAGATACATCTTCCAGTGAATCTTTAGAGTCCGATGAAAATGGGAATTTTACAAAAATATCCGCAAAAGAAGGAAAAAAAAAAAAAAAAGATCTCAAACAGACAACCATCAGATGAGACATAGTCTGCAAAACCTTGCTAAAGCATGTGATAGAACTGGATTTTCTGATCGATCAGCTGCTTTTATAGTAAACGCTGCCATGGTAGATATGAATATGATTAGTTCCAACAACTCATCTAATGTCATAGACCGAAGCAAGATTCGTCGAGAGCGCGAAAAAGTTCGCAAAGATTTGCAATGTGTACAACGAGATAAACCTATGATGGCTATTTATTTTGATGGTCGTAAAGACAAAACTCTATTTATGACATGTTCTAAAAATATTTCAACTCGAAAGACTATCACTGAAGAACATATATCAATAATATCTGAGCCGGGCTCAGAATATATCGGTCATCTTTCTATTGATTCGGGAAAAGCAGCCACAATTGGAAAAAATATTGTCGAGTTTTTAGAAAAATCATTTGAATTTCGTTCCTCTCTTGTGGCAATTGGATGTGATGGAACTGCTGTAAACACTGGAAATAAAAATGGAGTCGTTTGCCTATTGGAAAGAAATCTTAATCGACCTTTGCAGTGGTTTGTGTGCTTGTTGCATGCGAATGAATTACCACTGCGCCATTTATTTATTACTGTGGACGGTACGACAACAGGGCCGAAAAGCTTTACTGGAAGCATTGGCAAAATGCTGGAAAAATGTCGTGATCTTAAACCAGAAGTTTTTGATACTATAGCTATTCAATTGCCAATCGTCCATAGTGGTTTGTTAAGCAGCGATCAAAAATATCTGTACGACATATGCTCCGCAGTTTCTTCAGGCTCCGTATCACAAAACTTGGCTAGCAGAGACCCAGGAACCCTGGCACATTCACGTTGGCTAACTTGCGCAAACAGGATTCTTCGAGTATACATCGGAACAGAAAAGCCCACACAATCCCTAATAGATCTGGCCACTTTCGTTATGAAAGTATACGCACCAACTTGGTTTGACATCAAAACAAAGTCATCTTCTAAACATGGACCCGTCCACATATTTAACATTGTCAAAAGGAGTTTATATTTGAAAGATCGTCCAAAGAGCATTATTTTGAAAACCATACAAAGAAATTCCTTTTTCGCACACCCAGAAAATATTATAGTGGCCATGTTACAAGATGATGATTCTCATATAAGGGAACTGGCTATCCGAAAGATACTGAAGGCGCGTAAGGAGGCCAAAATAGTTCAAATTCGGGATTTTCATCTTCCAGAACTTCAAGTCAATGCCTCAGTTTATTATAATTTAATAAATTGGGCTAAAGAAGAAATAACAGAGCCTCCGATGACAATGACGTATACAGACAGTGAAGTTGAGAGCTGGATATCATCAGGTACTGATTTCCTACAATTCGATAAGTTTCCTTGCCACACTCAAGCTGTAGAAAGATGTGTCAAGCTTGTGACAGAGGCTTCATTGTCTGTCTGTGGATCACAAGCTAGGGATGGGTTCATTCGTAATAAAAGCAAGGAAGGAACTACGTCGTTTGAGACAAAATCTCAATTTTTCACCTAATTTAAATTACCTTTCGTTATTTTGCATTAAATTTTAATAGTTTTAAGATAAATACACGAAAATAATCATTGAAAATACATGAAACACATTTTTTTTTGTATGTCTCATAATGGGTTGTTTCCCCAAATAAGAGTCTAGTGCGGAACCTTAAGACATTTTTTTTTTAAGTTGAAATTTTGCACAGATTTGTTTAAGAGTAGGGATCATCGATTAATAACATAGGAAAACCCAATTTAAAAAAAAAAAATGTTCACTCCACCCTAATGTGCATCTTAACTACGACTCGTGGATATGTGTGCGAGAGAGAGAGGGAATGAGTCTGCGCTTGGAAGGCCACTGAAATTTAATTTGTTTCTTCTGGCTATAATAATGATCCGACCTGATCCAGATTAAACACTCTGATATATATGAATATTCTCTATAAATCTGCGTTTTTGGTTTTCCCGTATCTTCAAAATTGTGAATTCCACAGACTTTCGACCCTTGTGGGGGCGGAAGGGGGCGTGTCTAAATTTTGAAACAAACTCGACTCGGTTTGATATCACAGGAGCTTGGATAGAAAGTTTGGTTGATCTAGCTCTTATAGTCTCTGAGATCTAGGCGTCAAAAAATTCGATCAGGCATAGCTCCCACCCCGGTGTGTGAGAGAGAGCGAGAGGGAACGATGCATTACGAAATGGTTTTCTTCATTGTGGCTTTATTTATGATCTGATCTGATCCAGATTCAACACTCTGATAGATATCGTCCATGTCTATGATTCTGCGTTTTTAGATTCCTCCTATCTTTAAAATTGTGCATGCCACAGATTTTCTCCTTTGAGTGGTCGGAAGGGGCGGGTCGAAATTTTGAAATACACTTGTAACAGTGTGATATCACAGAAGTCTAGATACAAAATTAGGTTGCTCTAGCTTTTATGGTCCCTGAGCTATAGGCGCTAATGAAGACGGACGGACGGACGGACAGACGGACAGACAGACATAGCTATATCGACTTGGCCATTGATGCTGATCAAGAATATATATACTTTATGGGGTCGGAAACGCTTCCATCTGGGTGTTACACACATCCACTTTTGGCACAAATCTAATAAACCCCTATACTCTTCGAGTATCGGGTATAAAAACATGTCCAAAGACTGTATTTTATTTTAATAGCATCAATAGCCGAGTCGATATAGCTGTGTCTGTCTGTTCGTTCGTCCGTCCGTCCGTCTTCATTAGCGCCTATAGCTCAGAGACTGTAAAAGCTAGAGCTACCTTATTTTGTATCCTGACTCCTGTCTTATCACACTGTTACAAGTGTATTTCAAAATTACGCCCCGCCCCCTTCCGCCCCCACAAAGAACGAAAACCACAATTTTTAAGATACGGGAAACCAAAAACGAAGAATCATAGAAAATGACCATATCTATAAAAATGATGAATCTGGATCAGATCGGATCATTAGTATAGCCAGAAAGAACAAATGAAATTTTAGTGGCCCTCCAAGCTCAGACTCATTCCCTCTCTCTCTCGCACACAGCCGTGTATGTGTATGTAGAAGGTAGATTTAGACATGTAGAAAAGATAGATGTAAAAAACGTATGTAAAAAAAAATGGAAACATTAATATATACAAATCTCCAAAAAGGTTCGACTGAATTTCTTTTTTCTTTTTTGGCTAAAATTAAATTTGTCCCTTTTGCGAACATGTAATAAATTACAACAAGCTCACATGCACATATACTGACTGAGTACCGGGTATAAAGTAGAGCCGCGGGCGTAGACGCGGCTCACAACATTCCCCCTGGTTTTTAACTTTGAATGCGTACGATTGTCGCATTCGACACTACGATTTTCGCATTCGACACTAGAGAATTGCCCATATATACACCCAGCGACAAAAAACAACCGCACTCTGAAATATCATGAATTTTTTATTTCTCCAGCCTGGGGTTTGCCCAAATGTTACTCGATTCGTATATTTATACCCGGTACTCGAAGAGTAAAGGGGTATATTAGATTTGTGCAAAAAATTAATGTGTGTAACACCCAGAAGGAAGCGTTTCCGACCCCATAAAGTATATATATTCTTGATCAGCATCAATAGCCGAGTCGATATAGCTATGTCTGTCTGTCCGTCCGTCTGTCCGTCTGTCCGTCTGTCCGTCTGTCCGTCCGTCCGTCTTCATTAGCGCCTATAGCTCAAAGACCATAAAAGCTAGAGGAACATTATTTTGTATCCAGACTCCTGTCCTAACGCACTGTTACAAGTGTATTTCAAAATTTCGCCCCGCCCCCTTCCGCCCACTCCAAGGACGAAAATCTGTGGCATGCACAATTTTAAAGATACGAGAAAACTAAAAACGCAGAATCATAGAGAATGAGCATATCTATCAGATTGTAGAATCTGGATCAGATCGGATAATAAATATAGCCACAATGAAGAAAACCATTTCGAAATGCATCGTTCCCTCTCGCTCTCTCTCACACACAGGGGTAGGCGCTATGCCTGATCGAATTTTTTGACGCCTAGTTCTCAGAGACTATAAGAGCTAGAACCACCAAACTTTCTATCCAAGCTCCTGTGATATCAAACCGAGACGAGTTTGTTTTAAAATTTGGCCACGCCCCCTTCCGCCCCCACAAAAGATGAAAATCTACAATTTTGAAGATACGGGAAAACAAAAAACGCAGAATCATAGAAAATGACTATATCTATCAGAGTATTGAATTTGGATCAGATCGGATCATAAATATAGTCAGAAGGAACAAATGAAATTTCAGTGGCCTCCCAAGCGCAGACTGATTCCCTCTCTCTCTCACACACAGCCGTGTATGTATATGTAGGAAGTAGATAAAAACATGTAGAAAAGGCAGATGTAAAAAATGTATGTAAACAAATATGGAAACATCTAATAGATCAAAAACTCCGAAAAGGTTCGACTTAAATTTTTTTTTTTTGGCTAAAATTAAATTTTGTCCTTTTGCGAACATGTAATAAATTACAACAAGCTCACATACATATATACTGACTGAGTACCGGGTATAAAGTAGAGCCGCGGCGGTAGACGCGGCTCACAACGTTCCCCCTCGTTTTTTTTTAGTTCCGTGTCAGGTAAAAAATGTTTAATAACTTTTGAACGTGCATTTTTACAGAAATATATCAAACATATATCAAAAGTTAGGGAATGCCAACGACTATACAGTTTTAAGTTTAAAAATAAATCGCTAGAGTCGTTTTTGAGAAATCAACCAAGATGTGAAAAAAATTGAATTCTAATTATAATCCTGCGGAAGTTTCCAAAAGTGGTAGAGCTAATGTTTCTTAACAGCACGATTGTTTACCACTGATAAAATCATTCCAGGACACTAAAATAACGTATCAAACAGACAAAGACTCGAACAAAAATTTTCTTTCTGTTTGAAAAGTCTCAAAAATTGAAAATTCTCCCCCACCAGCCCCAACAGCCCCAACAGCTCCAATTTTCTAAATTTTTTATTTTTTCACTTTTACCGATCTTTCTCCTGAACCATTTAATTTTTTCAAAGCCTTGGTATGCAATACCTTTCGATTGGTGTATCACTCGTTATGATCCGGCGGTCATAGTAAATATTCATATCTTCGTTTTTATATAGTAGTCTGCTTCGCACACTCTCCTGGTTCCACTTCGTAACTACGTGGACTGCCGTCCACAGTGATAGGCTATAAAATACGGGATCGTTAAGCTGCATCTAATAGTTGGGTTCCATGCCGGACTCTTCGGCTCCTGTTTGCTTCTCGAATTACTGCATACTCTGCTGGATCCTGCTTGATCTCTCCAGGTTAGGGCCGAACAGCTGCTGTCGTGTTCTATCCCTCTTCTGCTTGCGATATTAGCCTTGCGGGCCGTGGACTAATTTGAGAAAAACGTACATACATATGTGTGGCTTGGATCGCCGACACGAAAAACTCGACTCCCTCATCGAAATCACTGGTGACGAACGTAAGTGATGCATGGAACGCTGCCACGTGCGAAGCTTTGGTGCTTTTTGAAGAGCGTGAATCGCGAATCGCAGCCACGAGACGCTCAAACGAGACCGTCTTTTCTCGGAGTCACAGCAGATCCCCTGGTAAAGGGCTTCTAGCTGACGATTTTCTTTGGCCGCTTCACCTTCCCCCGGGATCTCGGGATCAATTTTGTGCGATCTAAAGAAACGCTAACGTTCTCACACTGGATTCGTACGTTTTCTCACTGTAACTCACCCCAGATGTCCTCTTTTCTGTGACTGTGCCACTAATATCCTAACTGATGCACTGTTTTCGCTTTGTAATAAGCGCGGAAAGCGGAACTTTTGACTGTATTTCCGCGGATTCAAATAACTTTTCACGCGAGTAATAGCCCATGGATCTGTCAAGTCACTCAAAGCGATCCTGCAAAACGCCGGTAGCAATTCAAATCCTACGAGCGTTTCGCAACCCTACACTGTCACTTCAGGCCCTGGCTGTTGCTGCTATTGTTGTTGCAATTGCAACTTCTTGTTGCTACCATTCGGAATATTAGAGCTGCATTGTGGAACTTGGGTCTATATGGCAAGAAGTAGATCGACTGGCGGTGCTTGGTCGTGTACGAATGCCGCGGCTGCAGGATCTGCTGTTGCGTAGCTATCAATTTCTGGTTGGGATTCGCCTGCTGTTGGTTATGCAAGTTGGGTATGCCCGGAGCTGGTCTGTAAATAGCCAAACAAAATAATAGATGTTAATTTACCCTAATTATTGGGCAAAACAACTCTAACATTATATGCTCTAAATAATCCAATAGATATATGTGTTAATGTGTGTGTGTGCGTGTATGAAGCTGGGTTGTATACGGTACATAAACCGTCTACAGTTAGGTCGTCGCAACTAGAACTTGAACCAGTTGGACTGCGGAGAGGGTATCCTGTGGTGCGCAATTGAGGATCTGAAGACACGGCGACAGCCTCTGATGATTGCGATGGAAATGGTATCCCGTAATGTGCAAGTGAGGGTCTGAAGACACAGCGACAGCCTATGATGATTGCAGTGGGAATTGAGTGACAGGCAGCTTTGGTACTGTTTCTGATACTGATTTTATTCAACAAAACTTAACTCAATTTATAGGTAACAAAAGGTACAAAAAGTGCTGATTTAATAAGAATATGGTAAAATGGTAAAACAATAATTAATGTGAAATTAATATTGATTTAATATGATTTTATTGACTGGTGTGCAAATTGGGCAATTGTGATGGTCAGCAATTGCACCAGTGTTGTTGGTCTCTGAGGAATGATCGCTTTGTCAGCAGAATTCGCTGCCGAGGCGGTTTATTGTTGACTCAGCTATAATGCTGAGTCGTCATACTTCCTGTTGCCCGGGTGAAGTTGTTGTTTTGGTAAAAGTGTCATGTGTATTACATAATATGTCAACATTGTTATGTATGTATGTATCGTGTTACTTATGCATAATTCCCCGACTGAACAATATGAATAATTAGATAATTAGATTAGATAATAGATCCACAAACACTCAGCAAAACTAAAAAACCCCCAAATCTTAGAATATTCTTTATTCATAGCACCAATCAGCACATTCGACAGAACCACAAACACCGGTTCACGAGACTTTTATAGCGCGGGAGCTGTATAGCGGGAGCGTGCTGCGGTTCCACTCCTCCATTTGCTACTCCTATGCTAATTTTGGTCTTGTAGACGACAAGCTTTATCAAACTTTATTGGAAGAACTCACTTGAGCCATGACTTTTTGTTCGTCCGTCTTTTTTTACGCCTAGTACTTAAAGACTAAGAGCTAGAAAAACTAAATTTTGTGTGCAAACTCCTATGATGTCATACTGAAATTTTTTTTTTTTTTTCAATTTACCAGGCTCTCTACCGCCTTGTTGCTCTAGTTCTTATAGCTATGAGATTTAGTTTTTCATCAAGACGGACAGACAGACATAGCTATATCGACTCGGCTATTGATGCTGATTAAGAATATATATACTTTATGGTAGTCATGGCTCAAGTGAGTACTTCCAGTAAAGGTTAATAAAGCTTGTCGTCTACAAGACCAAAATTAGCATAGGAGTAGCGAATTGAGAAATGGAACCGCAGCACGCTCCCGCCGTCCTTCTGTACGTCTTCATTAGCGCCTAGATCTGAGAGACTATAAAAGCTAGAACAACTAGATTTTGTATCCAGATATCGCACCGTTACAAGTGAATTTCAAAATTTCGCCCCGCCACTTTCCGCACACACACAGAACGAAAATGTGTGATACGATATACAAGATAACCAAACAAGCAGAATCATGGAAAATAACCGTATCTACCAGATTGCCGAATCTGGATGAGGTTGGATCATTATTATAGTCAGAAGGAAGAAATGAAATTTCAGTTGCTACGCAACACCATCCCAGCACTTACTTATTCCCTCTCTCTCTCTCTCTCTCGCACACAGCCGTGTATGTATGTATATGTTCCGACGTAGATGTAAATGTAGCATAGCTCGCAAATAACAGTTGACCGTTTCTCGTTGTTTAAAAATAACTGTTATTTACAGACCCTTTGAGCAAAGACTGAGAGATGAACCGTTCACATCAGTCTCTGCTCAACCAACAACACTTTTTTGGAAAAATTGTCTGTGGGGTATTCTGCGTCACATCAATTAGCTGCACTCAGCGAGCGAGACAGTCTTTTGCATTTGTATGCGTGTATGTATGTGAAGACCGTTTACGCTGAGCCTTTAATTTTTTTGCTTTTTTGCGGACCTTAATGTGCGAGCGCTCAGTCAAATCGCTCTTTATGAGTTGTTATTGAACGAGCATAACACGAACAGCTTAACGGAGAACAGTCAACCGAAAACAAAAACGAAGAGAAACGAAGTGTTCTGCTCAGAACGAAAGCGAGCATACATGGTTTTTTCGGTTATGTTCGTGAGCAGACCGCAAAGGGAAAAACTGTCAATTGTTATTGGCGAGTTATGAAATGTAGGCATGTGGAGAAGACAGATGTAAAGAACAAATGTAAACATCTAATATATAAAAATCTTTAAAAGGGTTCGAGTTAATTTTGTTTCTAAATTTTCTTTTTTTTGGCAATTGTTCAATTTTTTGCACATTTGCGAACATATAATAAATTAAATTAATCGTAGGCTCGCATATATGTATACTGACTGAGTACCGGGCATAAAGCCGCGGCTCACACCGTTCTCTCTCGTTATTTTTTTTGACTATTACTATTTATTAAAGTTGAGTAACCACATTTCGAACTGCATCGGTATTTAAAATTCAGCGCATCGAGGTTCAAATTTCTTGAATTTTTGATGTATATCAAATTCTCAAAAAGCATAGCAGACTTATTTAAATTAATTTAATGAATGGATAATATTTTTTTAGGTGGTCGAGATAAACTCTGAATTGCTTCAGAGTATGATGTCTTCATTGTTAAACAATGTTTTGGCCGAGGATTGTCGAAATCAGTGGTCCATGTCACGCCCATTGCTAGTACTTATATTACTTTACGAGGATTTTTATCGGTAAGAATATTCTTATTTTTTTAGAGTTATTTACAGTGGCAATCTTGATCTAGATTAAGTTTGTATTTTATAATTTTTTGTTACGTTCCATAACCGTTCCAATAATAAATATGAGAGGTGTAGATGATCCGATCTCATATCTAAGACCTCGCATATGCCATAGTAAATGTAAAAATTAGCCCATACTAGGATCAGAATAAGGCGTTTTACAGTGCCCAAAGTGGAATTAACACGGCATTTTTCCCTGATTTTGCCGCAAAACAGTAGAAGTTAAAACGATTAGTCGTCTCTCTACTGGTGTTGTCGCGTGCTGAGATCTACCTTCAATACATTTACCATATTTTGTTTCATTACAAATAAAATCACTAACATCTCTTTTGGAATTGTATGATTTTTCTGAATTTTTGCGCCGATTTAGTATAGAACTCATATTGTCCCTTTACTTTCCCCTTTTGAAATTAGTCCAATTGCTTCTCGCGACACATTGCACAAAAAAAAGCAATAAATACCTTAAATTCAAATAGGAAAAAACGTACTCGAAATTTGGTAAATATCAGATATTAAAGGGTGATTCATGCCGGCGGTCTTTTTATATCTGGGGGTGCGAACAGTTTAGCATTGAGCTTATTTAAAAGGGCATAGATAAGCCTTTAATATTTTATATCTGCTAAGTTTTTAGCACGTCAGGGTTTGGTTGTTGTTACGGCATGAACCGCAGTGGCAGCGCCAAATATCGTAGCGCTTAACAGCATGAAAATTCGCAAAGGGCTTAGGAGGTCGAACGGCAAAGGCGAATGTTAAGCAGGGCGAATGACAGAACCAAGCGACAAAAGGCAAAAGATCGAGACCGCGTGGAAAAGCCAAAAAGAGCAGCGAGTGTAAAGTGGAAGAGCGTGAAAGTTTTTTAGCCTCTCTATATCTGTATTTTTCTTTCTTATCTTATTTTAAACCAATAATAATTACATTTGTCAACCGTAATATTAAATTATAACCCTGAATAAACAATACATGAATAACGAAAAATCAGCTGGAAGAGACTTAATAACTCACCCCCCAGATTTGGAGACTTTGCCCGGCGCGGATATATTCTAAAAAACTTTACCTGATCTAGTGGAGTGCTAGTCGAATCATTGCGACCGACAGAAAGATGATCAGCATGCGATACAGACAGCTGCATCACGAGAGATTTTACATTGCATATCCTTATACAGTTGGACAGAAAGGCTAATCTAAGGTCAGAAGTCGAAATCTGGCGCTGTTATTCCGTGTGGATTAAGGGCCGGAATCTCGACTTCGGGTTACGGTGCCGGTATCTCGACTTCGGGCTACTGTGCCGGTTTCGGAAAGTGAGGATAAAGTTGACCACCTGATAAACTGGTCGGTAAAACAATTCGTTTGACAACCAGAACGAAAAAGGTGTTGTAAAGCGCACAAATTATCTGTATAGCGCGAAGTGTGCTGCACACCGCAAAACGCAGGCATGCTTTGATTATAGCATCAGCTGTTTATGCTTTGTTTACTTTCGTTCGTGATTTGGAAAATGTCGAAAATGCAGGAGCATATCCTAGTCGATATAGTAGAGAGCGAAAAAAAATATTAGAGAATAAGAAAAGTGATGCAGTTACATGGAAAGAGAAAACGGAAGTCAGATTTTGATCAAATTAAATGCATTCGTTCTTAATCTAGGTTTCTTAAATCAGCTGTTCAATATTCTCTTCTTCTTCATTTATTTATCGGCTTCAGATAAATTTGCAATCGGGCAGCTGACCACCGGTTGGAAGTTAACCGGATCGTGATCAGTAAGCTCTCACTGCGTTCGGTCGTGTTTTTCGCCATGCTCGGAATGCAATTTGAACGTCACTGCTGCTCTGCTTCGCTGCTTTGACGCTGTTAGCTGCTCGTCGTTGTGGCGCCGTGCGTTTCATCTGTCGTGCATTGATTTGCCCTCCGATGCTATTAAACTTCTACTGTAAACTTCTAACTGATCTACTGTCTCCACGGCTAGTTGCCGCCACCTCGACTGCGGTCATTGACCTGCCGCTCTCCCTTCTGATTCGGCGGCTTCGTGACAGTCCGAAGGAAAGAGAGGAAGAATCGCAACAAAACTGCTAAGCGTTTTTTTGGTGTCCTGCAGCTGATCTGACCTTCACTTGTGCCATTGCGGACGTCCACCCCGACTCAGGAAGTTCCAGTTCAATCCACTTCTAAAAACCCACTGTGAGCGTCGCCTATGGTTTCTGGATCGCCGCTTCTCGACAGCATATTCTGCTTACACTTTCTCACCTTTTCGCAGTGCGCAACGGCCCGCTGCATAATTTCTGGCATACCTCTGTGGAACAACATCAAAATACCGCTCATTCGCATTGAGATTTGTGCGACATTCGTTCGGCTGCTGCTGGATCAGACGACGATGCTCTTGCTGGTGCTCTATTCCGACTATGTGCGCTTCTGACGTCATCATTACAAAAACATACGCCAATGCAGTTCTTCGTGTGCTTTGCTTGAGCGTCGCTGCACTCGACATTTGGGGAGAGTCAGCAGCCCGGCGCTCGCTCTTAGATGGAGCACTCTATTCGGTACTAACACCTGGATTGGTATTCCCTAACGCTGCCCTGACCAATCTTCTAGACGAGCATGGTGTGCTGCTGTTTAAGACTGCGACGTGTGGGCAGGTTCCACGCACGAGCCTCGCCCCTCTTGCTGTGTGCGATGTACCTGACCCTCCTCTAGATCCAAATTCCGTGGCCGCTAACCGGACGGCGCCGCCACTGCCTGGGGCCACGCTGATGAACGGAGCCAAATCGATCCGGCTATTCTTCCAAAACATTACGGGTATGCGCACCGGGGCTCAAGCGGTCTACTTGGCAACATCTACGTGCGATTTCGACGTTATCATCCTTGTGGAAACCTGGCTCAACGAAAACTTCTTCGACAACGAGTTCTTTGATCCCAACCTCTTCCAAGTGTTTCGTAAGGACAGAGACTGTGCCAAAACGAATCGCTGCAGAGGGGGTGGGGTCATTGTCATTAGACGCACCCTAAATTGTGATCCGATTTGTCTCCTTGATAGCGACTCTGTCTTGGATCAGATTGGTGTGTCGGTGGCCGGGCAGTCGGAGACGTTAGTGGTCAGCGCATCGTATATTCCTCCGAATAGCAGCTATGACATTTACAAGGCGCACACGCAGAATATTGCCAACATATATGGTAATTTGCGGGACCGCCAGCATCTCTGCGTAGTTGGCGACTTCAATCTAGTCTGCCGATCCACAGTCTTCGGCTATGATGCCGAGCAATGTGCATTTGCTACATGAGATTCTTTTTCTGGATGATTGTTTTAGTATAGGCTTAACCCAAGTCAATAGCGTCTTTAATATGTTAAACAAAATTCTAGATTTCATTTTTGTTAGTTCGGATATCGATTATTGTGTTTCGTGTTGCGTACTGCCTATTGCAGATTGTGACATGCATCATAAGCCGTTGGTATTCGTCGCTAAATTTCATTGGTACTCGCCCTGGGCGGAACCATATTCTGAAAACTGTTTTACCGACGTAAACCTGAGAGCTATACGTGATAACATGTTAGATGTTAACTGGGCGTCTGTTCTCTCGCATCCTAGTGTTTAAACGTCATATAATATTTTCCTGAATAGCATTCATCATATTGTAGATAACACTGCTTCCAAAAGAGTGCGTGGCTCCTATAAGCTACCGTGGTATACGAAGGGTCTGGTCAGATACAAGAATCTGCGTAATAAGTTTTTTAAACGTTTTATTAACGTTTAGTAACGTTTTAGTAACACCCTGCTGATTGGGCAAGGTATGTGCAGCATAAGCGTGAGTTTGTTTTTTTAAACAAATTACGCCCGTTTTTAAGAAAGGTACTAAGAACAGCATTTCCAATTACAGGCCAATCGCCAAGCTCACCAATTTTTCTAAACTTATTGAGCGAATCATTGCCAAAAAGGTCACGTTCCTCCTGAAGTCTTATATTAGCCTACTCAGCATGGTTTTATGCCGGGTAGATCAACGAAAACCAATCTGATCGCCTTCAGTAATTTTTGCACACATGCTTTCGAAATGCACTCCCAAGTTGACGTTGTCTATACTGACTTTGCTAGGCTTTTTATAAAGTCTCCCATTGTGCGTTAGTAGCCAAGCTTCATTGTTTAGGGGTTCATTCCTCCCTGCTCAGTTGGTTTGCATCATATTTTGAACGGCGAGAGTATGTTGTGATGGTAAATGGAAAGCATTCGGACCCTTACTTGGCTACTTCCGGCCTTCCACAGGGAAGTGCACTTGGTTCACTGCTGTTCGCCATATTCATTAATGATATTTGTCTCTGCTTTCCATCTTCTCAGCATCTACTTAATGCTGATGACCATAAAATTTTGCGTTCGATCAAAACGTTGGGCGATAGCATTAGTCTTCATCGTGACCATGATAGAGTAGCTCGCTGGTGCAAACTTAACTCGCTCCCTCTCAGCATTAACAAATGTTACTTTGTTACCTACAGCAAGAGTGCATTCGGTGTTCAGGCCTCATATTCCATCGATGGCCATTCGCTCTTGAAGCAGACGGAGACACTTGGCCTAGGGGTCTTGTTTGATTCAAAATGTCTTTTTATTGAGAATTTGAACTTCATTTTGCCAAAAGCCTATGCTATGTTCGGCTTTGTTAGGCGCAACTCAACCCAGTTTTGGACCCGTATACGAGGCTTAGCCTTTACTCATTCCTAGTGCGCTCGCGACTCTAGTATGCTTCAATGGTTTGGAATCGTTCAGATTGCCCGTATTGAAATGTTACAATGTTTTTGAAGTTTGCGCTCCAGCCTCTGCAGTTTTCCTGCCCGTTGCCATCTTACGAGTGCAGATGTCGCCTCGTGCATCTCTCCTCTCTCGAGGATCGGAGAACCATTGCTGCTCAGATATTTATATTTCATTTATTAGTGGGGAACATTGATTGCCCAGACCTACTCCGTAGCATCGGCTTAAGCACGCCTGCCAGGAACCTTAGGACTCATGCACTTTTTGCAGTTAATTTCCACCGGACCAACTATGGATTTAACGAGCCTATTTGTAGGGCTCTTCGCCAGCATAATGCGCTGCCAGCTGGGATGCGATTTGAGTTTTGCCAGACGAAAGGAGCCGTCAGACAGTTGCTTGCGGATTTGTTTTTCTATTTCATAATTAATTTTGTTATTTTTGTTCTTGTGTTATTTTTTAAGATAGTAATAAGATATTTTTGCCATATTTTATTTCAAATGAATTGCACCTGAAAGTAAAAACATTTTTGTATGGCTTATACCGACAATTAGCCTAAAAAAATTAAAAATTATATTTTTAAACCGGGGTCAAACGTAAAAAAAAGTGAAAAAATACAAAAAAAAATGTTGAATGCCAACAGTTCGACTAGCCATTGAGATTCTTCATTTGTTATACGGCCAACCAGAGGCTTTATATCACACCCTACAAACGAAGCTGCGAATGGAACCGGCTGTAACATTGAGCAGCATCGAAAGCGTAGTACGCCTGGCGTTGCCGGTGCACAACATCGCGCGGCCGTTGACGCGATAGGAATTTCCGCCTGTTTCAACGATACAATGTTACTTCGACCCTTCGACCACAACCGCCCTGTCGTAAATCCACAAAGTGGAGAAATGTAAGCAGTTTCTAGAGCTTGAAAGTGACACGGTCGGAGTCTTTTCGGGCTGCTACTAGTTGGACGGCCTAGCTCACGGAGGTTGGCGTGGATTCAGTGCAGCCTCGACACCGGCGTTACAATAATAAAATCGCAGACAGAGAAAGGGAATGTAGGACTCAATCGAGCCTGCCCTAAACATTACTGCGGCGCTAGGTGCTTTGGGAGCCCTCAAAAAGAAGAACCTATTTCATGTTTATTCACGTTTTAATTAAAAAATTTCGATTGTGCTTAAGTGGCTAACCATTACAAGAATATATACAATAATAATAAATGACAAAAGTACATAATAATGATAGGTAATACTAAGGAGATGATAAAAATATATGATAATGAGTAGATTGTAAGTTTGAATACATGGTATTTCTTTCATCAGTATAGGGACTTAATTACAAAAGCAAATATAATAAGTGTGGTGTCCCGAGTAAAACACGTTCATCGAAAGCTACTTCATGACTGACTTTATTTCTATTAAAGGTTATGGGTGTAAGCTTAACTTTAGAATAGGTGTACTCGAATGTAAGCTTTTTGAGTAAATATAAGTACGATAATATAAGTATGTATGCGCGGTAAATTCAAAACATTATATAACACGCTCCCCTTTAAAGTAGATAATTCATATTTCCAATTCATTTCACTACTATTCATAAAATAATAATTTTGTTTCATATATACATATATAATATGTTATTTTTTCACATGATCATTTAAATACTTTTCCATTTTTGTTTCTCGGTCTTATCACTCTAGGTAATACATTTCCTTCGTTATTTGCAATGATACTTTGTTCGTTTGATAACTCAAATAGAGTTTTAGTTTGTTCTAAATTATTATTCAAAAGTTCATTTCTTAAATCTTTAGAAATATTTGCATCATCTGAAGGCTCAACTGCATTTTGATTCGACATCTGAGAATTCAAATAACTCTCCCTTGTGAAACCAGTTTCGACTGTTTGGCTTCCTTCTACTCCTGACCTTATCTGATCAGTATGTCGTTTAATTGTTCTATTGTTAGATAATATGCAGCAATATGAGCATGAACCAGTCTTTTCTTTTATAATTTCAGGAATCCAAGAGCTTTTATTAGGATTTGAATAGTCTCGAATAAAAACATTATCTCCTTCATTAAAACTTACTGATGTTTTTCCCTTATAGTTTGCCATGTTTCTTTCTTGATTTTTTAGAATTGTTTCTTGAATAAGGGGTGGTTAGAGTAAATCAAATCTGCTCCTCAAGGATCTTCCAAGGAAAATTTGTGGTGGACTTTCGTCCGTGGATTCATGTTTCGTATTACGATAATCCATTAAAAACCTATTTAATACAAGATCGAAATTTTAGTTTTTGTTATGATCAAAATTTGCATAAATGGATTTCTTTACAGCTTTCACAAAATTTTCTGCTTGTTCGTTGGTTGCTGGATGATCAGGAGCTGCTTAATTTTGTTAATTTTAATGAATTTCTCTAATTCATCTGAAGTAAATTGTCTACCGTTGTCGCTGACAATTGTATTTACTATTCCGAAACAACAAAATACTTCTCGTATCTTTGTAATTACATAACTCGGCGTTCTATTCTTGGTTTTAAATACTTCAACCCACTTTGAAAATGAGTCAATAATTACAAAAAGATAATAGTTATTTATTGGTCCCGCAAAATCAATATGAATTCTGTTCCAAACTGAGTTTGTGGGTTTCCATAGTATTAGTGAACTCTTTTCTGGACTACCCAAAAGTTTTTGGCAGGAAAGACAAGATTTTACTAAGTTTTCTATGTCTTTATCAAGTTTGGGCCACCAAACGTACGATCTAGCCATAGTTTTGGCTTTAACTATACCCATGTGAGATTCATGAAACGATTGTAAAATATTCTTTCTTAACTTTAGTGGAACAACCACTCTGTGCCCCTATAATAAGCAATCATGGTCTACTGTGAGCTCTACTTCTTTGTTGGTATAAGATATAAAATCATCCCCTCTTTTTAATCGTTCCTTTTTTTACAGTCACAAAAGTTTTTGAAAGAATTGGATCTCTCCTAGTTTCTTGAGCTATATCCTTGAAGTCAAGACAAAAAATATTATTTTTTTTAATGTAATTCATAAAACTATGTTCTCTACATGTTTTTTTTTCTTCCATTTGTGGTATTCGCGATAAATTGTCCGCTTTATTGGAATACCCTTTTACATATTCAATCCTGTAATTAAATCCGGATAGAATAATAGCCCATCGCTGCATACGTGCTGCTGCCATTACAGGCAAACCTTTGTTTTCATTGAAGATTGAAATAAGAGACTTGTGATCTGTTCTTAATGTAAAGAAATTTCCAACTAAGTACTGTTTTAATTTTGAAAAACAAAAAATGATAGAAACCGCTTCTTTTTCAAGCGTACTATAGTTTTTTCCTGCCTTTGACAAAGCTCTTGATATAAAAGCAATCGGTTTTAGCATATTCTTTGAGAATTCATGTGGAAGAATACCAGCTACAGCGTTATTTGAGGCATCCGTGGTAAGTAAAATTGGTAGTTTTGGATTAAAATATATTAACATTTTTTCCGAAGATGACAGTTTCTAGACCATTCGAATTTAATATTTTTTCTGTAATAAATGAAATAAAGGTATCATTGTCTCAGCAAACATGTCAATAAATTTTGAATAACAGTTTACCATACTAAGGAACGCCCTTAGATATATTACTTGAAACTGGTGCCTGACTGATTCTGTTCTATCTTTGTTGCTACTCAAAATTTTATTTCAGTCAAAATTTATCAATAGTAAATCCCATTTACGAAATTCTAGTTTTAAAAATTCACACTTTCTAAGATTGAGTTTAAAACCTGCTGTTTTTAATTTGTGAAGCACTGTCTTTAAGTTGTGAATGTGCTTCGACATATCTTTTCCAGATACTGTAGTATCGTCTTGATATAAAACAACAAATGGAATACCTCTAAATAAACTTTCTTTTGTTTTTTGGAATATAGCAGCTGCAGGTTTAACCCGAAAAGGTAAACGTTTCATCTTGAATGTGCCTATGTGTGTTGACCATGTATATAAAAGTCGGGATTTTTCATCAAGAAATAATTGGTTGTATGCATTAGATAAATCCAGCTTTGAAAATGATTCTCCGCCTTGAAGTGAGGCAAAGATTTCATAAATCAAGGGAAGTGTATACTTAAAGTCAGATAAATATTTATTTATGGTAACTTTATAGTCGCCACAGATTCAAAGATCCCCATTTGGTTTCAGTATTAGAAAAAAAGGTGTACCCCATTCGGCATGATCAACAGGTTCTAAGACATCTTTCGCAATCAAATTTCTCAAATTGTTTTCAATTTTATCTTTCCATGCATCATTGTCAATAGGTAAAGATATTCTAGCTACGTTTTATTCGCCTAAGTTACATCAAATAATTCGGAAAATTCGTTCTTAACTTGTTCAGTGATTATGCTTGATTGATTAGGATAAATAACTGAATTAACCTGAACAAGTTCAAGTCCAAACTTTCTAAGAAAATTTCTTCCAAATAAAGGATATTATGTATGTGAGCTTGTTGTAATTTATTACAATGTATGTGTCGGAGCGTTGTCGGTATATTGGGTCTCGTCCGCCATATTGGATTCTTGGTTACAGAAGCACAGCAAGTCGCAATGTGTTGTGCTGTTTCCTTGTCATCTATACACAGACTGACTTCAACAACCACGGCCACACTTGCGCCATGCTAATCTGAGGCGCTCTCTCGCTCTCAGACTATGCTCTCAGCAACATAGGGTCACACTAGACAATATATATCGACAGCCAGTACTATTCGAATACCATTTACTATGAATCGTTTACTTATTTACTAGTGAAATAATAATGTTTCTTTTCGATCTCCGACATATGTATTACATATATACTGGCTGACTACCGGGTATAAAGTAGAGCCGCGGCCGTAGACGTTGCTGAGTTGCTGAGTGAAAGCTTTTGCGCTCACGGAAGACTATTGTTGGTGGTGTGTAGTGTATGCTGAGTAGATTCCAAAGCTCTTTAAATTATCTTGAAGCTGTTGATTCTGGGCTGCATAAATTATGCAATACTTCATATGGGGTCGGTTTAAAAGTCTTTAAGAGAGTAGCTTTTTTTTCATTGTCCTCGCTGCAATTGATCTTCGTGAAGTCGATATCAAGTCGTTCTTTCCATAGAAGCCATGATTACTTTCTGCAGTATTTTTTTTCGAAATTTTGACTTTGAAAACTCAGGAAAAGTCGAAAAAAAATTCTGTCATGGCCAGTATTTTTGGTTTTATACATATACATTAATTAGGCGTCGTTTAAGGTATCGTTTGTAAGAATCAATGAATAAACGGCTAAGGTTGAGCCGCTTGTCCAAAACGACTAAAATCTCATTTTACCTAAAAAATACCATAAATACCGTACACATAAATAGCTGAGATATAGGATGTCATGCCTTAACCCAAACAACAATCAAAACAATATTTTCAGTAGGTTTTAATAAAATAAAGATTTTTTTATTAAAGTTTGTAACTTCTTGTTACTATTTTTAAAATGGCTAAAGTTACTTCTTTTGTCATTAGAGTCAGATTCTCTTATGAGAGTCCACTCGTAGTCGCCCAACATATTCTGATTCCAAACATCTTGAAACTATCGTTCCATAGCTCTTAATTGTTTATGAAATCTCTCTCCATGCTCATCACTAACGTCATCTAGGTTCCAAGTGGGAGTGCAGGAAATAGATTTTTAGTGACATGTTGGCTCAAATTTTTTCTTAATTCTTAATTAGGTCTTGAACAACATTAGTCTAATCACCACTTTTGCTTTTACCAAGAAAATTTGTTGTAACCAGTCGGAATGAGTTCCGATAAAATATTTTCAAATCCATTATCTTTTAGTAGTTTTCGAATTTGGGGTCCATTAAATACGCCTTCTTTGTTAGGTAATTCATCGAATCACCTTCCTTATCCACCCCATAAAATATATATATTCTTGATCAGCATCAATAGCCGAGTCGATATAGCCATGTCTGTCTGTCCACCAATCAGTCCGTCCGTCCGGCCGCATTAGCGTCATATCTCAGAGACTATAAAAGCTAGAGCAACCAAATTTTGTATCCAGACTCCTGTTATATCACACTGCTACAAGTGTATTTCAAAATTTCGCCCCGCCACCTTTCGCCCACACAAAAGACAAAAATCTGTGGCATGCACAATTTTAAAGATACGAGAAAACTAAAAACGCAGAATCATAGACAATGACCATGTCTATCCGAGTGTTCAATCTGGATTAGGTCGGATCATTATTATAGTCAGAAGGAAAAAACGAAATTTCAGTGGCCACGCAACACCTTCATTCTCTCTCTCGCACACATTTCCACGAGTCGTAGTAAAGACGTATGTAGATGTAGAAATGTAGAGAAGATCATATCGGATCATAAATATAGCCACAATGAAAAAAACCATTTCGAAATGCATCGTTCCCTCTCGCTCTCTCTCACACACCGGGGTGGGAGCTGTGCCTGATCGAATTTTTTGACGCCTAGATCTCAGAGACTATAAGAGCTAGATCAACCAAACTCTCTATCCAAGCTCCTGTGATATCACTTCAATAAAAGTGTATTTCAAAATTTGGCCACGCCCCCTTCCGCTCCCACAAAAGACGAAAATCTGTGTAATACACCATTTTTAAGATACGAGAAAACTAAAAACGCAGAATAATAGGGAATGGTCATATCTATCAAAGTGTTGAATCTGGATCAGGTCGGATCATTATTATAGCCAGAAGGAACAAACGAAATTTCAGTGGCCACGCAACGCCTTCCAAGCGCTTACTCATTCTTTCTCTCTCGCACACATTTTCACGAGTCGTAAAGACGTATGTAGATGTAGAAATGTAGACAAGACAGATGTAAAAAACATATCTAAACAAAAATGCAAACAGATAATATCCAATATACCTCGTACATATAAAAATCTCCGAAAGGGTTCGATTTAATTTTTTTTTAATTGTATTTATTGGCTAAAATTTGATTCGTCCCTTTTGCGAATATATAATATATTAAAAAAATCGTAGGCTCACATTTATACTGACTGAGTACCCGGTCTTAGCCGCGGCTCACAACATTCTCCCTCGTTTCGACTTTTAAGAACTTAAGAACTTCCAGTAGGTAAGCTGAAGCTATAAAGTATTTGCTGCATTTATCAGCTTCTTAGAACTGCAAAGTTCAATAAAACCAGATGTAAGATACATAAGTTATGTGAAAAAAGAAGTACTACCTCTGAAAAAAGCATGAACAAAAATACCAGATTTGAAAAATTCTTAAAAAAAAACTACGGCAACGAAAAAAACCATATTTGCTTAAAAAATGTTATATCCCCTAATCTGTCAGAAAAAGTCAGCGGAAATGTCGTGTTAACTAGTGTTGTTAGCGAGGTAAAGGCTCACAAAACTGTTAGCAGCTTTAATACACAATCGGAAACCTGAGAAGCATTCAGTGAGTTTGTGTCTTAATTTTTTTTTTGAATGCCCCTTTAAAAATCAAAAATAAAAGTTCATTTGAATTTCCTTTTAACCAAGTGGTGAATTGCCAAAAATAAAATATTTATTATATGTTCTCCCAATAATCCATAATATTTTTATTGTTGATTTCATTTATTGACATTTCATTTGCCTTGCCTTCGTCTGATTCTTCATTATCTAAAGCAGCAGCAATGGATTTTTCGAAATCATCAAGTAACGAGCCAGTGCTCTTCGACGAGGTTAAAAACTATCTTCTAACAACGCGAAAAAAATCATGGTAAAATGACTGGTTTTTTGAAGGGCAGTTTAAAAGTTATTGTTTAAGATCGGAATCTGTCAGGGTCCTACAAAATTATATATTTTAAAATTTGTTTGTTTTTTTTTTTAATTTCGGATCACATGCCGAGGCTGCGAAAGTTACCGCGTGGGGTCACTTCGTGCCGGGAAAGGCTTTTAGCTGAAGCCGCCAGGTTTGAATAAATTACTAAAAATATCCTGCCAGCAAAACGCTTCTGCTAGGGTCATCCTGCAGGTAGTACTTAGTCGACAAAATAAATTGCCGATATATGCAGGAAATGGTATGGTATTTGTGGTATTCTGTTGGGCACGGCGAATTATATTATCCCAGCCCCAGCTAACATTTTCTATCGCGGAAGATTCGCAGGCGACTCGTCAAGAAGATTCATTTGATCGCCCGCGATATCGCATTTTGATCTTTTTCTGATCTTTTCTTGAGAGAAAGTGAGCAACTTCCGCGACACTTCCAGAAGAGTCGCCGAAGAGTCTTTCGGAAGTGTCGCAGGAGACCCTTTTGGAAGGGTCGCAAAAGAGTCTTTAATAGGAGTCGTAGAAGAATCACCTGAAAGAGCCGTGAAAGAGTCGCCTAGAAGAGTCTCATATAAAAAAAATATATTTTTTTACATTTATTTACGTCAATTAAAATATTGGTTTCAAGCAACTATGAAATATATATGTATGTACATATGTCTGGGAAAACATTTTTCTGTATCTACATAGGAACATATTTTAAGGCCAGTGATGTTTATTTATTAATTTTTATTTTTTTTTATTTTCTTATTAATTTGGTCTTGTGCATGTACTAAATGCTGCTGGCAAATCCCTTGCTATCTCTGCGATAGCGTAGTGCACGAAAAATGCGCTGGGTTTTCAGACCTCGTGGGTGATGCCATTTCCAAACGTAATGGGTTGCATTATTGTTGTGAGGCATGCCGGGCGGTTGAGAATGACATGGTCATGTTTATGAAGCAGACGCGAAAGGGCTTTAAGGAGCTGACCGACTTTAAAAAGCAGTACGATCGGCTCCTAGCCATGGAGTCTAAATTTGGCAGTTTGCAACTGCTAAATGAGCTTCCTAGGCGCAAAAAGGTCACGCCGCGGGATCTGCAAGTGCCAACTGTACCTCAGCCACCCGTTGCCGAACAACCGACTCCGACCACTCCAATTGTGCAGCAGCTGATATCGCTTGCTACTCCAAGGGCAACGAGCTATATAGGTACGGGGTTATATATATTTTTCCATAAATAGGTAGAAGGGACAAAGGTCTAATTTGGGTGGGACCAGCACCTGTGGAAAAAAAAGGACAACATTTGAACTGAAGTTTTTTTTCGGTGAACCGCTTCACCCCTTTTTTTTCAAAACTCGAAGAACGAGCACTTTCCAAATATCCCTATAATTTGTTGTCGAAATTTGTCTTACAAAAAATACCCAAAAATGTATATTTCTAACGGTTTGTACCGGTAAAAGTGCATTTAGGAACAACATTAGGCAACATTCCACCATGTGAAGAAACCCCACACCATCATGCTTCCTCCTCCATACTTAATTTTTTCCTTGAGGAAGCTTTTTTAAAGCTCTTTTTTAGCTTTTCATTTGGGCAGTGCCAGTAGTACTCCTTGTCATTAGAGTGATTTGGTTTATTTATTTGGTTTATTAATTGGTTCTCATCTGATCAATTTACCTTTTAATCTTCCGTGCTCCAGTTATTTAGCTCTTTGCTAAATTTAAGACGCGCACCAACATTTTTGTCAGACAGGGCAGGTTTTTTCTGCTTAACTGCCACTGTCAGGCCGATCCTGTGCAGAGCTCTTTGTGCCTTCATATTTTAGAAAACAATTTACCAAATATTATCGATAGACATTTTATCGGAGATCAATTTTCCACAAGACGGTAGCCCGAAGCACACGGCCAAAATTGTAAAAAATCGTTTCAAAAAACAGATTTTGTACTTAATGCAGTGGACTGCTCAAAGCCCCGATCTGAATCCCATTGAAATTCGATGGTCAAAAGTCAAAGTACAAGTCTACTTCAAGTGAGCCCATACTAAATTTAGTTGAGATTGTGCCCAAACGTATTCAGAGTGTAAGAAAAGCTAAGGCCCTTTGGAAAAAATATTTAAAAAAATACTAATTTAAAAAATTCCAAACTTGCAAATGTTGATACTTGGGCTTTTTTTTGAGAACACTAACAACTCTTAAAGAAGCCGCTGTCTTTTAATTGTTATTATTATTTTGTTTAATTTTAATTTAACTAAAGAATATACATACGTATAAAAACAAAGATTACAAGGATTGGTTCCTTTTGGAAGATTTCACAGGCGTTTAAACTGAAAAGTGATGGACATGCATGCTCGCCATCCATGCATGCTCGCCACTGTAGGCTTAGTCTAATTTTTACTTCCACAACAAACACTTAATTTCCATGGCTTTTAAAAATAGAAAGACAAACAAAATACAACCCTAGAATATAAGCGAGGAATATCCACAGACGATAACGCCCTTTATTATTCAAATACGCCAAGAAACGTTCGGAACTTATAAAGTCCGCTTTAAAAGATATCAAGAATCTAATCGGTTTCGATTTGAGCAACCGTTGCGGTCAATGGAGACACCTATCGCACCATGATGCCCGCTCTTGATGGTATTGATGTGGACAATGTTTGGTTTCAGCAGGATGGTGCAACTTGTCACACATCTCATGCCACAATCGACTTTTTGCGCGAAACGTTCGATGGCTGTTTGATCAGCCGAAATGGTGATGTGATTGATTGGCCGCCAAGAAGCTGCGACTGGACACCGTTGGACTATTTACTGTAGGGCGACGTTAAAGACAAATGTTATGTCCACCATCCAGAGACAATTGACCATTTGAAGGCCAACAGTCGTGATGCCATTGACGAGATACGGCCCCAAACACTCGAAAAAGTGCTCGAAAATTGGTCCGACCGAATGGGCTACTGTGAGGCCAGCCGCGGCAGCCATTTGAATACTTAAAAACGAAAAAATAAATTTGGCCGGTATTACTGAAAATCAAGGAATTCCACAATGAACTTTTCCTTACTATGATTAATGAAGCGTTCTTAGTTCTAATGCGCATTTTGCAAGAAAAAACATGAAAGGACTCTCAAAATCTGAATAATACCATCCCGCGAGAATCTTTCGACAAAAGCACGCCAGCTAAGGAAAAACAAAACAATAGCAAGAAAGGTATTCAAGCAAAATTTCTTCGAAAATTCAAACAATGAAAACTCTTCAAAGAAATTCTTCGAGAACAACGAAATTACTGTAAAAATAACTGAGGTGGATAATGACATTAGCAACATTTTGGGTGTCAAACTGCAAGGAAAAAATTAACAACAGCAAATTTCGTGAAATGCCTCTAATATTGCAGAGATGTTACTGAAAAAATATTCTGAAAATATTCTGCAGAATACTGCAGAGATGTTACTGAAAAAATATTCTGAAAATAAAGCTTCATAGAATATTGGAGTAGCGTCAAATTGTAATTGATCAACAGATATTATCACCTGGATAGTTGTGAGAGGAAGCCCAGGAAACGAGAAACAAAGATTACAAAAAATATAGGGATATGAATAAGTGCAAGATATCACGAGCTAGGCAAAACTAGGATATTTCCAGTATGTTGGCTGCTTCTTCAGACCCAAATTTTTCCTCCATTAGACATGTTTATTGTTTATTGTTTAACAATGTGCAGTTAAACTGTAGGGGGAAAAATTAAATGACAAGTGTGTATCCTACGAGACTTAGGCAAGATACAAGATAAACTTAAGATATAATTTAAAATTATTACAATATGTTATTCATTAGGATAGATTTGACCATGTTAGAACTAGAATCAAAGGAGAACAGATGAACAAATTTTTTAATAATTTCGGCAAAGGCTACGGAAAGATTCCTGATCAGAGTAGTTAGAAAGGCAGAGCTGAAGGTGGAGAGGAAAGTAATGCCTAGTCGGACGGGATGGGACAGCAAAACTAATAAGACTAAGAAGGGCAGATGATTCAACCTCACCGGAGAGAAGCTGGTGGAGAAAGAGAACTCCATGACAGATCCTACGGGACTTAAGAGATTGGAGGTTAATGAGGCGCAGCCTGCTTTCGTAGGAAGGGAGATGTATCACAGGGTCCCAATTAAGTGCACGGAGTGCAAAGATGAGGAATTGTTTCTGTACGGATTCAAGCATATCTTGAAATTTTTGGTAATTTGGTGACCAGACACAGGAACCATATTCCAAGATAGGCCGGACCAGAAAAACGTATAAGACTTTAGTGGTGTAAGGGTCAGTAAATTCCTTAGACCATCTTTTGACAAAACCAAGAACTCTTTTGGCTTTATTTGAGATGGAGGAGATATGAGAATTAAAGCATTGATTTGGAGCAAAGATAATGCCTAGGTCATTAACTTTGAACTGGCGTTCTAAGATACAGCTATTGATGGAGTAGTAAATAGGTATGGCTCGATGCGGTGGAAAGTCATGACATTACATTTAGAAATGTTCAGTAGAAGAACGTTAATAAGACACCAGTTATTAAGAACGTCAAGATCCGATTGCAGAGATAACGGGGACGCAGGGTCTTTATAGGAAAAATATACTTTAACATCGTCAGCGTACATAAGGACACGGGAGTGAGATAAGACTAGAGGAAGATCATTAATGAACAAATTAAATAACAGGGGGCCCAGATGGCTACCTTCAGGTACACCTGATATAACAAAAACAGGTTTAGAGATATAGGAGTGAAAGCAGACACGCTGAAAACGATTACAAAGGTAAGAATTAGTCCAGTGGAGAAGATTAGTCGAAAACCCAAGGAGAGATAGTTTATGGATAAGGAGATTGTGATTAACTGAGTCAAAGGCTTTACTAAAATCAGTGTAAACTACATCAGTTTGGCACTGATTAGCAAATCCAGTAGTTACGAAGGAGGAGAATTCAAGGAGGTTAGAAGTAACTGAGCAACGTTTTACAAATCCATGCTGGGATTCCGAGAACAGGGAACTACAAAAGTGCTGCAGCTGAGAGGAAATGATTTTTTCAAAGAGTTTAGGAATGGCAGATAATTATGTAGGACTCCTTCCAGATGATTGGAAAATCGCTTAACTCGAGCGACAAGGTGAAAAGTTTTAGAAGGGGCACGCAAAGAGAATCAGCACAAAGTTTAAGACCGGCACTGGGGACCAAATCCGGGCCAGTGGAGAACGAGAACTTACTCGATTTTAAATTGGTTAGCAGGCAGTTTTAATCAATGAAGGGGGAATAGATACAATTTGAGCTCTTTAGGGGAATAGGATAAGAGTACCTGGTACGATGGTCGGATGTGGAGGCCAGAATAGAGGGAAGGTTCATTGAGGGGACAGAGTAGCAACGTTGAAAAAAGGAAGCGAACAGATCCGCAATGTCACTATCATTGTCAGCAAAACTACCATTTAAGTGTAGAGATGAAGGAAATTGAAAAGAGTTACGTTTAGAGTTAACAAACCTGAAGAATTGTTTAGGATCGCGTTTGAAGTTAAGCTTGCACTTGGCCATGTATTTATTATAGCATAACGTATTAAATAGGGAAAATTTAGATTTAGCAATTAAGTATTTAGAAAAGTCCGATTGAGAACCGGATTTTTAAAATTTTTTATACATGCGGGATTTAAAATTCCTCAGGTTGATTACCCTCGGGGTGAACCAAATGGGGCCAGAAAGATTTTTCAAGGGGGCGACTAAAGGGACATAAGTGGAAAAGATGGAAAAAATGGTGGTATAGAATGCCTTAGTGGCAGGCTCTATTTCGAGTCGTCGAGGAATGACCAATCGATCTGGGAAAGAGCAATATTCAGAGAGGGAAAATCGGCCTTTTTAAAGCAATAGATAGTCGAGGGCTTAGGGAACGATTTGATGGGCCCAGAAGAAGGCAAGTGAAGTTCAATATCAAGTGTGGGATGATAAAGGTCTTCAGGGAAGGATAGAGGCGATCCTCTACTAACCAGAGTCATCGACGTATCGGAGGTGAAGACGAGGTCTAAGATCTTGCCAATGTTATTACAAATGCCATTAATCTGACCCAGCGAAGTATAGGACAAGGAGTCAATAAAATCAGGCTCCATGGATGGGAGCATGAGGTTAGAGTCAACAGAAGGAGACCACGTAATGTTTGGGAGATTAAAATCCCCAAGGACAATAAGGCGGACTGAAGATGAGCAGTGTGAAGCATATAGGTTGCGAATTCAGCAGACGGAGGGATGTATGAACAAGAAATGAATAAACTAAAAGAGCGCAGACGAAATTTAACTATGACTATTTCTAAATTGTTACACTCTTCGATGGAAAGGAGTTGAGGAGTTAAGTCAGAGCGAACGGCTATCAGAACTCCTCCACCTCGAGATGGACGGTCAAGTCTATATATGTTATACTTGTCTATAAAAATCTCGGAATCCGAAATTGAGGAATTGAGCCAGGTTTCAGTAAAAGCGATAATATCAGAGGGAGAGGAGTGGTGGGGAGGGGGGAATTCAGTTTTCTTAAGCAGACGGAAGAGGAGTAGAAATTATACCAACTCTAGGTTCAGGGGTACGCTTAGTAAACAGGTGGCAAATCGTATGATTCGGCCAGAAGGAGGGACCAAGTAAACTATTTACGTGTTCATCCGGCACTAGAATTTTAAATGAAGCGATTCTACGTTTTTCTTTAAAGTTAAATTTGGTAACTTCTAGGCCAGAGGAATCATCAATATTGAGTTTAAAATAGATGTAGTCCCTAACGAGAACATCCGTAGTCGAGTCTAAGAGTCGGGACACAAAAATAGATTTCAGAGGAGCACGAGCAAGAAGAATAGGTGGAGGGATCACATGTTTAATAGGTAAGGCGGAAGTGGGAACAACCCGAGGGGCGAGTTCAGATAGAG
This sequence comes from Drosophila helvetica, assembly GCA_963969585.1. Lineage (NCBI taxonomy): Eukaryota > Metazoa > Arthropoda > Insecta > Diptera > Drosophilidae > Drosophila > Drosophila helvetica. Next base: position 36,951,359 of record OZ018401.1, on the reverse strand, counting down.
TGGAAAGGTCCGAGGAGATGGCGATGGAAGCAGAACTTCCATTCTATCAACGGTGTCGTCGGCATCAATTGAGGGCGATGGAGCACCAGCGACATGATCGTCATTAACTTCCAATGGGACAGTTGGCACCAGGGAGGCTGCAGGAGAGGGGCCGAGTGCAGACATCCTCATCGAAGCAGGATCGTTATCGCCGGTATTCATGCCATCGGTTTCCTTAGCACCAGAGTCGATCATGGCTGGCGAGGTTATTGGCGGAGCGGGCATATCGTTGACTGCAAGAGAATTAAGGGTTTTAGCACACGGCGAAGTACGAGTAACCTTTCTTCTTTTAGGAGACTCATTTATCATTTTTAGGTTTTTAAAATGAGTCTCCGTTGAGAGAAACTTATCCTGTAATCGCTGGAATTCCGTGTGGAGACTGGCGAATTCATTATGAGTTTGTCTCATAAAGATTCGCATATCGGCCTCAAGTGGCCTGCAATCAAAACAGGTCCAGTTGAGACCGCAGCGAGTCTTGACCACATCAACAATGCGACCACCATAGTGACCAAGACCCGCACAGGTAGCGTGTGCCGTATTATTACACAACCAGCAGTAGATGAAGGTTTGACGGGTGGCCACCGTACGGCCAGCGTTGCAGCGTTTAGCACAGCAGGAGCTCATTGTACAAATGATGAAACAAAAACATTTATGGATAGAAAAAAAAAGAAAGGTAAAATATAAGTCGGTGTGAGGCTGATGCAGTATGTTAAGCGTGTGTTACACAATTCCGCGCGCAAGCACAAACACAACAGTCACAATAACAACAGGTGTACAGAGAGACACAGAGAGACGAAAGAAGCACAGAGAGTAAGCGCGGAGCGGCTGATAGCGCGGTGCATGTGTGTTGGAGTGAGAACAGTAGAGAGGGTAAGATAAAAATAGAGAGCGGCTCAGAGAGAGCGAGTGCACCACACAAGCTTTTAGCAACAACAAAACAGCTGCTAATGAGAATGTACAGAGAAAGAGGAATGCACAAAATGAATTGAAATTTGGTAATAAAATACACAAGAGACGGCAAAAGGCGTAAGCACTGATATCAACTAATTACGCACACGGTTATGTACACAGGGAGTAACTAAAAGACACAATTACTTTCCTTTAAGCTATAGATTTAAAAATGTTTGGTAGGAGCGAAGTAAAACACGACCGTCAGCAACGATGTATCGATACCTTTATCCATGTGAGATCCCAAAATAAATCGGCAAATAGTTCTTCTTCAGATATGGTAAGTTAATCAGATTATCTTAAATATTAATTATGTATAGTGTCGGGTTTCCCCTCTTTATATCGCCTCTTTCGATCTTCGCACTCGGCTAATCAGCAGCCCGAGCTGTTTTACTCTCGCCTTTAGCGCCTTTATCGGGCCTTTATCGGGCACGGCAATTAGGCCGCCAGCCTTTGCAATCATTCGGTAACTGAGCTTCGTCGCCACCGGGATAAATTAATATCCCTTACATTTTCGGGATTGTGCATAGCTGGCTTACGGTTCTCTTTTATTCCCGTTTATTACGCGCGGTGCTTTTTGCGTTCATCTATACGCCGACCGCTCGTGTATATAGGGATTGCATATAGGCTGCAGGCTTGCTGTTCTCGGGCTGTCGTCTATTGCGCGCGTTTCTCTTTACGATCGTCTCCCCGCTAGAGACGTTGGCGGCCCTTACATATAGGGATCGCTCATAACTGTTGGCTTGCCTTGCAGTTCTCGGTCATTCCCGTATGTAGCGCGCGTTACTCTTTGAGGTCATCTTCCCGCTAGAGACGTTTATTACGCATGGTACTCTTTCCTTTCATCTTCCCGCAATAAACGTTTACTAAGCTGCACTGCTATGGAGATGGATGCTGCTAACTTTGCCGCTGTTAACGCTGTCGCTGCTAACGCTGCCTCTGCTAACGAAGTTCCAATGACCAGCGAGATAAACAGGGTGTCTTTTTTGAAGCTTAAGTCAACGGAATTATGCGAAATAATGTAACGGATAGCTGCCGCTTGGCATAATAAGTCATCTGTTTGTGACTACTACATGCTGGCTGTAAAGCAAGAGCAAATCAACAAGCTGATCGACAAATTTGAGTTGTTCCACACCGAGCTTTATGAATTGGATCAAAACGAGATTCATAGTGGATTGTGTTACAGGTTTGAGTTACTGGCCAGTACACTGAAGGCTTCAATTGTGCGGGAAATTGTTAAGAATAGCGGGCACATGCCGTTTCATTTTACGTTGGCTGCAGGAAACACTACTGCTGAGTTGGTTGGCTCGCAATTCCTACCTCGCCGTAGACAGCTACCCTCCCTGCCGCCTATACAACTGCCAACTTTCAGCGGTGGGTGGACGGACTGGACGGATTTTTCTATATTTGTTACATCGACTGTCATCCTGACTCAACCAACATGGAAAGGTTCCAGCATTTGCGTTCCTGTCTGCGGGACGTGGCATTGGAGACTGTTCGGTCGCTGGGAATCTCGGATGGCAACTATAGCGTGGCATTAGATTTATTGGAAAAAAGATTTAATAATCGACGATAGATTTTTCAAGCACACATTAACGAGCTCTTGGCGATTCAGTCTGTGGAACCTGGGTCAGTTGTTATGCTTCGGGAGCTTTCGGACAGATTTAACGCTCATATGCGTGCGCTCCAGGATTTGGGCACTACTGAGCAGATTGCAGGATGCATCATCGTTCAGGAGCTTCTCCGGGAACTGCATCCAGCGAACCAAGCAAAGTGGGAGGAACGATTCGAGGACCCAGCGTTTGCAAACATGATTCCGATGCAGCGATGCACGTCATTGGAGACATCGGATAGGACTCTTCCTGCTGATCTGAGCGAGCCCACACGCTTGGCTTATTCGTTGAACTTTGCTGGCAGTCATACAGTCATCCCACCCAGGAAGCAGTCAGTTGAGCAAATTCCCGAATCAACTTTCATTAAGCAGAATCTTCGCGTTGGATTTCGAGCTTTTTTTGGACTAGGTCCAATATTGGTCTATTGGGGGGAGTGGATCTGCAATGGAGCTTTGGGGCCACATCTGGGCCTTGGCTAATTCTACATTTTTAGTTTCAATTACAGAGAGTCCTACCGATCTGGATGTGCTAATTCGAGCAAATTTGAATGGCGGTCCTCCCCCTTCGCTAGCTGAGCCTAATGTGATCAGCTCGAGTTACAACAACCAATCATACATCGGGCAATTCGTCGCTTACTTGCAGCAGATCTTCTGGTCACTATGGAACGAAAGCTTGCTTATCGTCGCTGCAGCATCGCTCAAAACGTTCTCATTACCCTCGCTTGTCACAAATTGATTTGGCCAAGAATGAGATTTGCCTCGCAGCAATAGGTCGAGGCACCTCCTTGAGGACGAGGAGTTGGTGTTTCCCGAGTTGCTGTGCTGAAGTGAACATGACAACAGGAGTGATAAATCGAATCACCAACAAGCTGCGGCTGCTAAGGCCCTTTGAGTCGGTTGAAACTCAGGCTTTCAACGGGGGGAGTATGTCGGGTTTCCCATCCCAATATGACGTCGTCTATATATTATAAATTATAGTCAGTGTTGCGGCCTAAAGTAAATTCAGATTATTGTTTGTCACTTGCAATGCCCATTGAACATGAAATAGATGTGTGGTACTCACTATGCCGAAAAAAAACATTTACCGACCTGATTTGCGCATACAAAGTGTGCGAATTCTACCCAAAAATTAAAATGGCCTTAGAAATTCTGCTAGCTCTGCCATGTACAACAGCTACAGAAGAACGGTCATTCAGTACATTAAGAAGAGTGAAGACGTGGCTAAGAACAACGATGACTGAATTACGCCTGAATGGTAATTCATTTATTCTAAATTAATAACAGCTATAGCATTAAAGTTTTAATTCATAGGATTGAGTGCACACAGACGTTTAGTAAAGGAGAATAATGCGGTATTCCAAGAAGATGTCTTGAAGGAGTTAAAAAAAAAGCCCACAAGACTTATATTTTCATAAAAATATATATACAAAAATAAATAAATATATAAGATAATAAATGCTTTCCACCACACATATCAACTATTAAATTTACGGAGGAAAAAATCCGGTGACCAAAAAGACCAAAAAGACCTGAAAACCCAATACATTTTGCGTGCACTACGCTGTCGCAAAGCCAGCAAGGGATGCTCGGCTGATCATGAGTGATCTGCATCTTGCACTTTTTTTTTGGCACAGATCGAAGAGAATTGCGTTTTAAACGTTGTTAAAATAAAACAAACAATTTAGGCCAAACAAGGCCAATGCGGTCAAAGCAGAATCAGTAAAAATTATGAGGAGAGAAAATCCAGCAACAGCTAATAAACGGGAGCGCTAGTGCACAGAAAGTTTCGGGAGCAAGAAAGGAAGCACCAACACAAACACACACGACTAATCGACGGATAGAAATAAATAGATAAACGAGGGGGAAGCCTACGATTCATGTAACTTATTATATGTTCGCAAAAAGGCAAACAATTTATTTATAGCCAAAAAAAATTATTTAGAAAATAAATTAAGACGGACATATTCGGAGATTTTGAAATATTATATGTTACGGTTTCCATTTTTGTTTACATTTGTTTTTTAAATCTGTCTTCTCTACATGTCTACATCTACAAGATAGGGAATAAGTAAGCGCTTGGAGAACGTTAAGTTTGTTCCTTCTGGCTATAATAATGATCCGACCTGATCCAGATTGCGCATGATCAGGTCTGGTTTTCCATGATTCTGCGTTTTTGGTGTTCTCGTATCTTAAAAATTGTGGATTTCATTTCCATTGTGGATTTCGTCCTTTGTGGGGGCGGAAGGGGGCTGTGATAGTGTTAGAAGCGATATCACAGGAGCTTGGATAGAAAGTTTGGTTTCTGTAGCTTTTATAGTCTCTGATATCTAGGCGCTCATCTGGACGAATGGGCACAGTAGACGGGGTCGCGTGTGAGAAAGATCGGGAGGAAACGATGCATTTCGAAATGGTTTTTTCATTGTGGCTATATTTATGATCCGATCTGATCCAGATTTAACACTCTGATAGATATGCTCATTGTTTATTATTCTGCGTTTTTAGTTTTCTCGTATCTTAAAAATTGTGGATTCCACAGATTTTCGTTCTTTGTGGGAGCGGAAGGGGGCGTGGCCAAATTTTGAAATGCACTTGTATTGAAGTGATATCACAGGAGCGTGGATAGAAAGTTTGGTTGCTGTAGATCTTATAGTTTCTGAGATCTAGACGCTCATCTGGACGAATGGGCACAGTAGACGTGGTCGCGTGTGAGAGAGAACTAGAGGGAACGATGCCTTTCGAAATGGTTTTCTTCATTGTGGCTATAATAATGATCCGATCCATTTTCGGCACTCTGCTGGATGTGGCAAATTTGTATTCTATTCTATTCTATATAATATGGATCTGTATACGAAATGTGGTTCCTCTAGCTTTAATCGATTTTGAGAACTAGGCGCTCATCGGGACGGATGGACAGACCGCAGATTACTGCTCCTTGAGTATAGGATTCCGATCCAACTTCCGTTTCAAACTGATAAATCGTCGATACGCTTAAGTATAAGATTCCCTAGGTTAGGCTAGGTTTATAGGGCTGCTCGACCGTAGTCGAGGTCACTCGGTGGCAGATCTGCCCATTGTGATGCCCTTACTTGTCATGTGATGGTGTTCTCTAACTAGGGAGGTTTTTTAAACCATCCTGAGGCATCAATTAAGAGTGTCAGTTTCCCAAGCGGCATGGTTTCTAGGCTGTCCAGGTCCTCAAAGAAAGCTCTCCCGAGAGTACGGTGCTACCTCCCCATAAGTGCAGGACAGCCGCAGAGGAGGTGCTGGACACTCTCTATCTCCTCCTTATCCATATCTGCGGCAAAAGTCATGGTGGGGTAGTCCATATCTCATGGCCATGCGGCCGATCCCACACTGATCACTGACTGATTGTTGACTTTCCCTGAGACTCAGGAGAGTCTTGGTGCGCTTATGGTCGTAATGAGGCCAGAACGAGCGTGAGATCCCACAGTTTGGGTTGTTGTTGCACCGCCTGTCGTTTCTCGTTCTAGCTAGGCCCATTATCTGCGAGCTAATGTCTCGTAGTGGTCTCCGTATATCACTAACCGCATCCGTAACCGACTTGGTCGATCCTGCTCTGGCACACTCATCAGCGCTCTCGTTTCCCGCGATGTCACTGTGACCCGGACCAATGTGAGCGCGAGCAAGTGTGACCTCATTTAAGATCTTAAGTTCACTTGTGGTTTTTTAGAATACCACGGCTTTGATAGCAGCCTGGCTGTCAACGCAGATTGCTATGTTCCTCGGAGATATGTCCAAGGTGTATAGCAATTTCGCCGCTTGCCACACTGCATATATCTCTGCCTGAAACACACTGCACCAGTCAGGTAGTTTTAGGGATATGTTGGTCGCCAGATCTTCGCAGAAGATCCCGGCTCCTGTCCCCTCGGCTGTCTTTGAGCCATTAGTGGACATGGCCATGGACAGCTCGCTCTGTGTAAGGACCGTGTTTTGATCCATTCCTCCTTGTCCGGTACGTGTCCCCTTAAATTTCTTTTCCACGAGAACTCTGGCTCACAGTAGTCACTCAACCTTACCCTTCCACTCCCTTCCTTACGGAGTATAGTGGCATGGCCTTAGTGCGATGGCTTGAAGAACCGCGCCGCCAGTAGTCTCGCGGTACTTGCCTTCGCCTGGCACTTAAGATGAATGTCTATCGGTGTCAGATTCAATATGGTGTCTAGAGCCGCCTGGGGGTGGATTTAAGAGATCCGGTGACCGCGAGTCATGCTACTCGTTGGACTCTACGGAGGTTTTCTAGGTAGGATTTAGTGTTGACTGCCTCCCACCATACCAAACCTCAGAATGGGTCGTACAACCGCTGTGTGCAACCAATGGATGATGCGTGGTTGTAGGCGTTATTTTCGTCCAAAGGTCTTCCTGCAGGTGTAGAAAGCTGCCATTGCCTTTCTCTTTCTTTCCTCCGTGTTCCGTTTCCACGAGAGTTTGGAGTCAAGGATGACGCGAAGATACTTGGCTTCGCTCGATAGCTTGAGTGTCGTTCCCCTAATCGCAGGAAGTTTAAAACTTGGTATCTTATATCTACGTGAGAACAGCACCAGTTCGGTTTTCTGAGGGTTCACCCCTAGCCGTCTTGGCGTGCTCATCTTTCAGTCGCTCCTAGTGCAGACTCCAGCAGTTCACTGATCGTGAGAAGAAACTTGCGCGTTACCAGTATCACTAGATCGTCCGCGTAGGCCGTGACCGTACGTCCACTGCTCCTCAGCTGCAGAAGAAGGTCATTGAGAACTAGGTTCCACAGTAGTGTGCCTCCTGTGACTGCTTGGCGTCCAGCCATCTGGTTACCATCGGGTGTGTGCCAATATTGGCTAATACAGCTATAATTCACTCGATCCTGACGTTATTGAAGGCGCACTCTATATCGAGGAAAGCCGCTAAAGCGTATTCCTTATGGCTAGGAGTCTTTTCGACCTGACCAACTACTTCGTGCAGTGCGGACTCCACTGATCTACCTTTAAGGTAGGCATGTTGAGCGCCGCTGAAGACTCGTTCTTTGAGCATAGATCTTATATGTAGATCCATTAAGCGTTCTATCGTTTTCAACAAAAACGAGGACAGGCTGATTGACCTGTAGTCCTTGGGTGAGATGTGGTTTATCTTCCCAGCCTTGGGGATAATGACCACTCTCATCCTTAGGGTACGTACCCGGTTAGAAGGCATCCTGTAAAGATTCTCTCCAGCCACGGCAGTAGGTGTGAACATGCCATCTGCAGCATGGCTGGCCTGATCTCATCTGGCCCCGGGGATTTGTAGGGACTGAATGATTTAATGGCCCATGTGATCTTATCTGGGGCCATTATTTCTCGTACGAGGTCCTCGAATTCCTCTCCCTGTTGCTGCACTACGTCATTGACTGGCGGATTAGCCTCGCCGCTGGTAACGCTAGAGCAGCCAGGGAAATGGGTTTCCATTAGGAGCTCTAGGGATTTTTGGCTGCTTTCCCCGAACGTACCGTCCTGGTTCCGCAGTAGGCCAGGTGTGGTAGGCGCCTTTGACATCACTCTCCGAAGCCTTGAGGTCTCGGTGTTGAAGTCTATTGATTCGCAGAAGGCTGCCCATGATTCCCTTTTCGCTCTTCTACAGGCACTCTTGTAGGCATTGAAGCTGTGATGATAGGCATACAAGCCTTCCGGTGTGTTTGTCACTTTGGCCTTGTTGAAGAGTTTCCTTAACTCCTTCCCGACCTCGCTCAGCTCTCGTGTCCACCATGAGTTTCTGTTGTACTTTGATGGTCGGCTGATCGGGCAGGATTTAAAGAACGCCTTCTGTAGCATCCTCTTCACGGTTTTTGAGAAACGAGACCAGTCTGTCCGTTTGGGATTTCGGTACGGAATGACCTTTTCTCTGTCCCATTTGATATTGTATAGTATCCTGTTGTGGTCCGAGAAGGAGCACTCGTTGGACACGTGCCAATCCTCAATGGCGAGGGAGCCGCTGTTCGAGGCCAAGGTTATATCTATAACCTCTGCACGGTTCCGGTTGCGGAAAGTGGGGTGATCTCCCCGGTTACACACAACAAGATTTGTGGACATGATGTTCTCGAACAGCGACTCTCCTCTAGAGTTCGTACCCGTACTTCCCCAGAGGGAGTGATGGGCGTTGGCATCACAACCGAGGACGATGTCGTTACCTTCCTTCCGCGCCTGACGGACGAGGGCCCTGACATCCTCCGAGGGTGCATCTTCTTCGTCGTATGGCAGATAAGCAGAGGCCAGGTATAGGTTTTTCCCGTCTTTCTTCTCGCAAAGTGCCACCGTTAGGTCCGGATTGCTATACCTGGAAGAAAACCAAACATTTCTTACCACGATACAGGTTCTTGGCTTACCTGTAGTTTTTGGTGTGAGAAGACGGTACTCGCGACCACTCAAACCTCCAACCCTTTCACCTACGATCCAGGGCTCTTGGATGGGGGCCACCTCCACCGTCTTCTCGTCCATAAACCGCAGTAGGTCCGCCGATGGTACACTTGAATGATGCAGATTAATCTGCACCACCTTCATGCTCTTCAGCGGGCCTAGATCTACGCGGAACTACCACCGCTAAGGTGCCTGTACCAAAAGATATGCGGCAGTCGCTGCAAGGAGCTTGGCAAGGCTGTTCTGGCCAATACTGATCCACAGTTGCCACAGCGCTTGCCATTCCCCTTGTCATGCACTATCACCTATATGATAATCCAGTCAGTCGTCTCCAGGGTCCGATTCTGAGCCTTGATTAAGACAAACGTGTCGTCCTCCGCTTTGATCGGGGGAGGGATCCACACCTTCATGAACGTTCTCGTTGCACATGGTCTGTGGATACCACACAGAGTGCTGCTCCCGGCCAAAGTTCGCCAAAGCCGTGCACCGTGGTCTTGAGAAACTCTAGGGTTTCTGTGTTACCAAAGGCCACTGCCTTAGCTTCCCTATACCATTTGATGCCCCTAAACTCGCATAAAAACGGGTTGTCTGCGCAAACAATGGCATCCTTCATGGCGCTCAGTATTGCTGACTCTGCAGTCAGCCAATTACCGTCGGACATCTTTCCCTCTGGGTGACCGCAATCGATAACGGCTACCTGCTGTTAAGCCGTCGAACCAAGGCCGGCCAGAATATCCTCTGGTTTAGACCATTTCGACTCGGAAGCTTTTGTGGAGTCATCCGTCCTCTGACGTTGGACCTTGGCTCCCGGTCAGTCGGTTCCACCGATGCCTTCGACGCGTTCCGCGCCTGAGGTGTGGTCTTGCCCTTTCGCTTCTGGTACCTTTCCTTCCCTTTCGCTTTCGCAGACGGTGGCTTTGAGGGTTCGGTCGCCTTCGCGCTCGTGCAAGCTACTGCCGGCGCTGAGGTCGAAGGTTGGACAAGGTCCCTTGGTGCCGCCATGACGGGTGCGCTCTGGGGAGTTTCCTCTCCGCTGGGCCGAACGGCTCCATGCATCCGCTCGTCCTCCGCACGTTGTGCTCGTTTTTCTTCTTGAGGCCCCGATCCCTCGCGGTAAGCGTGTCGGGGGGTCGCCGGACAAGTCCCCGAAGGTACTTGACTGACGTCCTGTATCCCGACAGCTGTTTGCGCTGGTTCTCTGCCTCACTCTTCGCCGCATCAACAGATGTGAGGTCCGAAGAGCCCTTGGTTTCGGGATCCGTGACTTCGGCCAACGCCTTCTGCGATTCCTCGTCTTGTCCAAGACGAGAGAAGGCCCCATCCAACTCTGCCTCCGATACTGACGGACCTGTGAAGACAAAGCTTCCGCCTGTGGTTCCCGGTTCCAGTTCTTCCAACACCTCTTTCTGCCTACGGATCTGGCCTTTGCGTATGGCATTTCGCGAGTTAGCAGCCAAGCAGTCCACTGCTACCTCGGATTTCTTATTGCAGCTACTGTATATCGACGCCGTACAGTGAGAATCAGACGCAAAGAGGTGACAAAAGTGAAAAATTTTATGAGCGCTTTAGATTAAATAAATACACGCATCTAACAGAGAATTTCCCAGAGCTTTCAAAAATCACGAAAAACGGAAAAAAGGGCTGCCGCAGGTACTAATCCCATACAAAATCATGTTTTGACCGTTTTTCGAGCGAGATAGCCTTACTTAAATCGATCTAAAAGCCAAACGCCTCAAAATCGCAAAATAGGATTTGGATCTTGGGTAAAAGAATATTCAATGAACATATAAAAAAATATCTCGAGAAAATTTGATGAAGTTTTTTTTTAAAGTCAAGTCAAAGTTGAAAAACAGCCCAAAAATGAGATCCAGATACTAATACATCCTAATATTTCATATATTAGGGAGATATATGGGAGATACCAAAATAAATAGGCAAATAAATATTCTTTAGTAAATTTAAGCTAATAAGATACTATTTCCTATGTAGATAATTATTAAAAAACAAAAGCTTTTTATTAAAAAAAATTTTTTTTTATTTACAAAAAATATATATTTTATCAAAAATTAATTTTCATGGTAAAATGAACAATTCAACGTTTTTTATTGATCAAGCAAATTAAGAAAATTAATTTTAAATAGCAAAATATTCACCGAAAAAAGGTACATTTTGACAATGTATTGTTAAGCTTTCTGACATTGGAGCATTATGTACTTAAGCATGCTAATTTTTTAAAGATTTATCTTTAAAATGCAGTTTATGTGATGAATATATCTTAATTTGTTCAGAAGTTATTAGCTTAGCAAGCTGAAATGGACTAATGTCCCACTGTGCGCCGGAAGGTCACCCCAATCACCGCCGGAACTGGGTCTCCGACTCCCTGCACCTTAAATGTGTTTTCATTAGAGGACATTCCTGCATAACAAAGAGCGTTTTCACCCTAGCGCCAGGGGCTGTGCTACTTTTAGTTTCGGCGCTCCCCCTTGACCTGCCCGGCTTGGGTGGCCCTTCCGGTAGCATACGCTACCGCCGGTATAGCTCTTGGTTTCCTTACGCTTCCTAAGCCCCCTCATCGCGACAAGATTGTAGCTCGCGAGAGGGATAAGATTCCCCTAAGCCATCAGCATTATGTTTTAATGGAAGACGAACTGAACACTCCCTCGATCCCAAATGTGAAATGCGCTTCGCAATCTAATTCTTCCTTGGTATTCACACTTGCTTCCACTCAATTCTCGACTTCCCAAAACATACGAAGTGTTTTATCCAACCTTGAATCCATGTTAAATTCCGATTCCGGAGAATTGTGAATTCCCAAGAGCGTCGAGCTTGCTAACCTTTGTCCACCGCCAGATACGATCCACCCGAGCCAGGTCTTCTGCAGAAGAGGCAGCCCATTAGTGAGTTTGATTTTCCCCACGCGGAGGAGATCATAAAAAATGCACGCACCAATGAGATCCACTCACTGAGGGTTGAAAAATGTAGGATAGGCAAGCTGCTTTGGAGGAAATACTCCACTCGGATAAATTGACTACCAGATTTGGTTGACAATCGATGATCGCAGGCAATGAGTGCAGTAAGAGTCGTTGTGTAGCTAGATGTGCGAGAATGCATGCAAATGTTTACGTTGCATCAATCAGTGGACACGCTGGTATCGCTGAGCCCAGAGACAAGTGCAGACGATTGAGTTCTCCTAAGCTGAAGCTACTGGGCGAACCAGGATGTGTCGAGGTAAAGTTGTGATCCTAAAACTTGTATGGCACGACAAGAAACTAAAAAGTCAGACGGATTCATCACGAGGACCACGGCTGTAGCCAGAAGCTTAACATCGGAGTGAAGACCTTGGGCAGCCAGAGAGGTAGACGCCGGTGAAGAAGAGCTGTTAGCAGAATCCTGAACAGAAGAAAAAGTGTCAGGTTGAAGCGCTAGATCCGGAGGAGAAATATTTGGCGAACTTTCTGTTGTGGATTGCTGAGTCTCAATGTGCAACAAACTATAATGCCTCCCGCCAAATACTCCCTGATTTTAAGCAATTGAAGCAGAGGGAAAGCTTCTTCACTTCCTTGTGGCACAGAAACGGGGACATATTTCCGAATAACTTGCAGGAGGATTCCATGGCCCGCTGAATGGCAAAAGGTTTATCCAGGTCGGCGGAAGAATTAAAGGCAACAGACGTTCTCTTTAAATGAGGAGTAGAATGGTTTTTTCCCACCTGAGCGCTACTACCGGGTGTTGCTGTAGCGTATTCCGAGCTCTCCATTTTCCGGCAGCGCTTCTCCCAGAATTCATAGAACTCGACTGCTTTAGGAATGGCTTCCGACAATGTGTCCTCCCATTTCCTTTGCGTCTTAGCACCCAGCTTCTGCATCAGCACTCTGATTACCATGTAGTCAAAGCTCTCCTCATCCTTTCCCAATGCCCGCAACGCACGCATATGCAAATTGACTGCGTCCGAAAACTCCCGCAGCCTTTTAGACGATGGCGAATCTACCCTCTTGAGCCCAAGAATCTTCTTGATGTGTGCCTGAAAAACAAGTCGTTTGTTATATAAACGGTTATCAAGAATATCCAGAGCCGCTCCATAGTTGGCACGGGAGAGCTCCAACGATCGAACCGAGTCCAAGGCCACATCCGAGAGGCACTACCGAAGATGCTGGAACTTTTCGATGTCGCTAAGGTCTGCATCCAATTCAATGACCGATTTGAACATCGCCATAAAATCCGAATATTCCACGTATCCACTGGAAAACTTAGGTACCTTCAGCTCAGGAAGCCGAAGCTTGTGAGCCATGATGATGGTACTATGTCCAGAGTGGCCTGGCAGGGTGGTTGAATTGGCAGCGGCGCGCGAGTGGCCTATTTCGAGAGAAGCAAGAAACTCAGCTTTCAACGATATGAAGAGCGTATCGAAGTCGTTACGCATCTCACTCCCAATCACATCTTGATTGAGAGCTTGCAGCTCATTGTGAGACTTATTAAACCCCTCTCGCATTTCTGCCAATATATCGATGCGAACGTCGATTTCTGCGGCGGTTGATTCGTTGATTTTGTCGCCTCCGAATGATTAGCCGAGCCCGCGCATCCGATCATATACAGACTGAGCTTTACACTTATAAAGATTCAGCCTGTTATCAACCATCGCAATATTTCCGCCAACGCCTGTATTCGGATTGCTTTCCAAACGGTAAACGTTGTGCAATGCGCCGAACCAATAGAATACCGCTTAAGCGACGATGCATAGAGCGAGAGTAAGAGAGTGATACGAGAGTGACACGAACAGCCAAGAACCGTGGCTGCAGTCGAGCATAGAATGAGAGACTCGACGATTATGCGACGGTGTACAGCCAGAACGAGAATGAGGAACACGAAAAGTCAATAACCGTGGCTGCGGTCAAGCATAGAATGAGAGATTCGACGGTTAAACTAACGGAATCTCAGACGACCGGCACTCTCACTGACTTTGCAGATAAGACTGTTCTTTATTGTGCACCAAATATATGTGTTGGTAGTTAAATTGCACAGCAACCAAAGTTTGATCAATTTATGTTTTAAATGAAACGCGATTAACAAATGGCTTTAATCACGTCGGGGTCACCAATGTTTGAGATGCCATTCTTTTATGGCACCTATTTTTTGTCTAGAACCAAATGAAAACAAATTCGTTAAACTTTATAATATTTATTTATACCGGCGGCTAGCAGAAGCTTGCTCTTTGCCCGGCCAGATAAAAGTTCCCGAGATGCGGGATGATATGATATCATATCATATATCATTCTATGGTATTGATACTTTCGATGGTGAAAAACTGGATTAATAATCTTGATATTGCGGTGATATCCATAGTCTTTTTGCCAAGAAATCAGCGGGTATTGCAACGTGTCATATAAACGGTGTTTTGTCTTATATTTTTTTTAGTTGCCTAGTATTGCGGCGTGTAGGCACAATATCGCGTGTTTTAAAGTTTTCACCAACAATCAGGATTGCAACTTCAGCGTTAAATGTGTGTTTGTATGTTCCTCTAATCACGACTTTGTAGTCTTGAAAAGATGGACCGATGATGTTAATGAGCCAGTTGCTGTAGATCTTGAAGAATGGCTCTTTTTATTGCTGTGTTAATCTCATGACGCCGATCAAGTTGCTCCTTCACAGTGCCCAAGAAGTACATTTTTAAGAATTTATGTTTTCCATTTTAAAGAGGTTTTAATGATCCAATTCGATGGTGAAAAACTCTTACTAATAATCAGGCTAGTTAAAGCTGGAAATTGTTAGTTCTGAAGTTTAGGCAGAACATTTCACAGTCCAGATTCAACAAGAACTGGAATTACTGTGTGTAAAACTGATATTCCCCGCTTTTTCAATTTTCATTACTTACTCGTATATTCCACCTTCTTCGGATATCGTAATTTACGAGCAGCATTTGTCCGCTTTAAACGCTGTTTCTTCCTCGATATCAGATAAAGATCATATGATAGTGCTTGGTGATTTCAACTTGCCAGGAGCTGTTTGGTCTTTGGTAAACGAGTCTAATAACTTAGTGCCTATGTCACGACATGACTTTATAGACGGCTTACTTGACTTATCCCTGTCTCAAGTCAACCATGTGAAAAATTCCCGGGGTCGATTGCTTGATCTGTGCTTTGTAAAGGATCCGACCATAACTTTGTTAACCAGAGACCCTCCGCACACTATACCTGGAGACGACCACCGTTGCTGTGTTAATCTCATGACGCCGATCAAGTTGCTCCTTCACAGTGCCCAAGAAGTATATTTTTAAGAATTTATGTTTTGCATTTTAAAGAGGTTTTAATGATCCAATTCGATGGTGAAAAACTCTTACTAATAATCAGGCCAGTTAAAGCTGGAAATTGTTAGTTCTGAAGTTTAGGCAGGTCGTAGAAAACCTTTAGAAATGACCGTTCGTTTGGACGTGCAGTAGTGGTTCTGGTTGCAGTGGACTCAAACATCACGTCGGAACATTTCACAGTCCAGATTCAACAAGAACTGGAATTACTGTGTGTAAAACTGATATTCCCCGCTTTTTCAATTTTCATTACTTGCTCGTATATTCCACCTTCTTCGGATATCGTAATTTACGAGCAGCATTTGTCCGCTTTTAACGCTGTTTCTTCCTCGCTATCTGATAAAGATCATATGATAGTGCTTGGTGATTTCATCTTGTCAGGAGCTGTTTGGTCTTTGGTAAACGAGTCTAATAACTTAGTGCCTATGTCACGACATGACTTTATAGACGGCTTACTTGACTTATCCCTGTCTCAAGTCAACCATGTGAAAAATGCCTTGGGTCGATTGCTTGATCTGTGCTTTGTAAAGGATCCGACCATAACTTTGTTAGCCCGAGACCCTCCGCACACTATACCTGGAGACGACTACCGTCCTACTTTCGCAGTGTCGCTCGATATAGGACTAACTGCGTTGGATCGGTCGGGTAGGCTCCCGCTGTCCGCCGCTTTCATAAAGCTGATTCTTGTGTCCCACTTTCCTGTCCGATTAGATCTGGGAAACCCCTTCAGTTTACCAAAGAGTTATCCAGTCTACAAAATTTAGAAACAATACTTTATACAAAATTTCAAGAAATTGGCTCTCCTTCTTCTCTCTCCCGCTATGTAACGGCTCGTTCAAAACATTCAGCTCATAACGCTCAATGCTATAGGAACTACCTACTCGATGCAGGATAACTTTTTCTCAGGACCCTAAACAATTTTACAGCTTCACGCATCATCGCTATCTTTCCATAAAACGTCGGCAAATAATGATCAGGCAATTCGATCTTTCTGCCTAATTTTTGTAACCCCCTATTCTCAGGAAAGCTACTCCGATTAGTCGTGCTCATACGGTTTACCGATGTCTAACGTCATTGTCAGACGCTTGTTAAATGAAAGGAAGGAGTCGTTTATAATGTCTTTCCATAAAAAAGATAGTAAGTCTGACGCAAAGAACTATAGAGGTATAAGTATCGAAGTTATCCGCTATTCCTAAAGTATCTCCCGCTCAGCATGGATTTATAAGGCGGTGATCAACTACCACGAATTTATTGGAGTTCAGCTCCTTCATCATTAAAGTCTTCCAAGGTAATCTACAGACGGATGTCATTTACACCAATTTCAGTAAGGCGTTCGACTCTGTAAAGCAATCTCTCCTAGCACAAAAACTTAACGTTTTAGGGGTTCTGCCCAATCTCATGAGATAGATTTCGGGCTACCTTTGTTCCAGGGCTCAAAGAGTCCTCTTCAAAATCTCCCTGTATTCACTAGTTATGGTTACTTCGGGTGTACCACAGGGCAGCCATCTAGGCCCCTTACTCTTTACACTCTTCATTATAACCTGCCTTCGGTATACGAGTACTTATGTATGCGGATGATGCGTCCAGTATAAGGATAGCTCATTTCAATGCAGGGTTCAATCCGATCTAAATAGCTTTCAGTCATGGTGTTGGCAAATTTGTTATACCTTAATGCCTCGAAATGTAAAGTAATGACATTTCATCGTTTCAGCGCCTGTCTGGCTCCTTACACTCTAAGCAGAGGTTCTCTTGAGAGAATTACCCCAGTTGATGATCTTGATGTTCTATTAGATCCCAAGTTCAAGTTTTCTTAACACACTTCTACCATGGTAAATAGGACCATGGGAGTGCTTGGGCTTATAAAGAGGTGGTCAAAGGAATTTGACGACCCCTATATAACAAAGAATCTCTATATATCGCTAGTTCGTCCGAGTTTAGAATACTGTTCTTGGGCTTAATGCCCTCGGTATAAAGTACAACAGGACCGTATAGTATCAGTTCAGAACAACATTTTACTTTTTGCTCTGCGCGGCGAAGAAAAGACCGTGAGAAACGCCCGTGACCCACTATATGGGCACTGGTTACGGCCACCCACGCCACGAAGCACGCGGTCCTTTACTGCTATGGAGCAGGGAGACACTACAGGAAGGAGTATCCTACCTCGTGGATGCGGTATCAGCCTTAGGCTTTCCCGCGTCCGACACCACTTACTGGTTCGCCAAAGTTTAGGAGTTGGCACGCGACATTTTCTGCCGCTCTCTGCTGCTACCGTCGTTGGCCGTTGCGTGGGTATGAGAGTGATGGTAGCGATCGGGCTTGTTCTCTCACTTCTTTTCAAGTTGGTACGTGACACTTCTGTCGCTCGCTCTGCACCGTTCTCTGCTGCTGCTGGCGGTGTCCGTCGCGTAAGCGTGAGAGCAAAGGCAGCGATCGAGGTCGTTCCTTTCTGCTCTCTTTCGAGTTGGCTTCGTTTTTTTCTTTGTTCTCTGCTGCTGGCTGCTGCCGTTGCGGTGGTAAAAGAGTGATGGTGGCGATCGGGGTTGTTTCCTCGCGTTCTCTCAGATCGAAGGGGATGCCACCCCTTGCTCCGACTCTGCTTTACACTCAACTGCATTTTCGTCAGGGTTGCCCGCCGCCGAAAGTCGTGATCCGTCTCGGCGGTCACGGTTTCTCTAATGGCTACTATATCCCTTAATAATACCCGTTGGTCGTGTTCCTTACTCACTAAATGTGGTTACATATACAGTGATGGAAAAAATAATGGAAACGACATATTTTTTCGTATTTTTCAAAATTTTGTCCAGTGAAATTTTTTGCCACAAATCATTTTAATTTTTGAACTTATAGCCTCCAATCCTATTCTTTAAGATCCCCCAAAACTGTCCTATAGGATTTAGATCTGGTGGCTGTGCAGGCCATTTCATCAGTGGAACTTTGTTTCCCAATAACCATTTAGAGGACAGCATTTGGGAGTGTTTCGGGTCATTATCCTGCGGGATATCTCACTTTAATTGCATTTTATATTCAGCATTATACTGTCCAGTATATTTACGTAGAGGACGGCACACATTTTTTCCTTTATCCTGGACCAACACCCGAATAAGAAACGCATCCCCACCGCACGATGTTTCCACCACCATGCCTAACCGTTTTAATAGAGTACCTTGGGTGGTGGGAAGCGTTCTTTAAGTGCCTAATATGTGGTTTACCAACAAATCCAAACAAATTGATCTAAGTTTCATTTGACTACAATAAATATTTGCAATTTGGACAACAAAAATGCACCTTCGAAAAATTTACTCGGTTTCTGAAATAATTTTTTTTAGGGTATGATACCATTTGAGCTATGTGGTCTTTTTCATCGACACCAATCAGACTATATATTATAGTACGGCTATTGACTGATGCATTTGGATCATTTTCAGATTCAGATTTCAGATTTCTTCCGATGACAGAAAAGTATTTTCTTTTTATTTTTATACCCGGTACTCGAAGAGTAAAGGGGTATATTAGATTTGTGCAAAAAATTAATATGTGTAACACCCAGAAGGAAGCGTTTCCGACCCCATAAAGTATATATATTCTTGATCAGCATCAATAGCTGAGTCGATATAGCTATGTCTGTCTGTCCGTCTTCATTAGCGCCTATAGCTCAAAGACCATAAAAGCTAGAGGAACACAATTTTGTATCCAGACTCCTGTCCTATCGCACTGTTACAAGTGTTGTGTTGTTTGGCCACGCCCCCTTCCGCCCCCACAAAAGATGAAAATCTACAATTTTGAAGAAATGGCAGATGTAAAAAATTTATGTAAACAAATATGGAAATATCTAATAGATCAAAATTTCCGAAAAGGTTCGACTTAAATTTTTTTTTTTTTGGCTAAAATTATATTTTTCCCTTTTGCGAACATGTAATAAATTACAACAAGCTCACATACATATATACTGACTGAGTACCGGGTATAAAGTAGAGCCGCGGCGTAGACGCGGCTCACAACGTTCCCCCTCGCTTTTTTTAGTGAATAGCCGTAAACCCATTTTTTTTGAACAGTTTAGAATTGTGACTATGTCTGACTTAGTTGTGCTTTAATTCCGTAGACTAAGAATCTGTTTTCTATCAATTGCCGTACAATGTACGTCTCGATCCATTCTGAAACGAATAACAACAACAACCGAAACGGGATCCGCAAGAATATGTATAAGGAATCTTATTTTATCTTTATTTTATGGAATGTTACCTGTAATACACGATTTCAACCGATTTAAAACAAGATAAGAACAAAAGTTAAATGCGTTCTATTATTTTTTCCAGGCCTAAAAAATTTAAAAATTAATTTAATTAATATTTGTTAGTTTAGGTTTTTTTAAAATTATTATTATTATTATTTAAAAAAAAAAGTATTAAATTTGAAAAAAAAAAAATTCCACTGAACAAAATTTTGAAAATTACGAAAAAAATATGTCGTTTCTATTATTTTTTCCATCACTGTACATAAGTATTTAGAAAATTAGAAAATAACTAACGAAAAATAAAGTTCACTACCACGCCACTCAGTCGGTCATCTTCGGAGTTCCCTCCCGGAGAAGCCTCCCTCTGAGGCTTCAGATTTTTACGTCGCACCACCGTTCGGGGTCATGTGCCGTGTGTTGTGAGGGGTCACTCCCTCACAGCATAAACATCAGGATGACTATTAGAAACACTCGAAGCTATACCTGCATAAATCGTTTAGGGTCTTTTGCTCGGATTATAATTCCCTCTACCATATTATATCTTCTACTAATTCCCTTCCTTTTCTTAAATTACCAATAGTCACATACCTTTCTCGTAATTAGAAATTGTAATTGTATGATATTCTGAATGCATCCTCGAATGTTAGTCTAACATCTATCTTTCCTGCATGTCCGCGATCGGTGCGGTTAACGCGTCGCGCGTCATGCGGCAGCGCCCCTCGATCGGTTGGTCGGGAGGAGGGCATGTAGGATCCGCGCGCAACCGCGCAAGTGCTCTTTATAGTGCCACTTGATGGTTGGTCTCTGGATATCAACGTCCATAAGAAATGTATATAAAAACCACAAGCTTTTCAAAACCGGGAAATAACGCTCGATCATCATCTAGCAAATAATTTCCAAGTAACCTGTTTGCGCTTTTGCTTTCAACGCTTTAATTTTACGGTGTGAGCTCTCTCATATCTTTTTAATAATAGTAATATATATATAAGAGGCAAAAAGCGCACAATAGGAAATGAGAGAAAAAAGACACTACTTCAATACGCTATTGCTAATAAGCGAGAACAGATTGAATGAAAACAACAACAAACAAAGTATGCCATCACTTTGTAGCGGTTGTCTCTCTAAGAGCCGAGAGAGTTGAAAAAGTGGATGGTCCTCACAACAGAGGATGACAACACATTATTACTTAGTTCATCTTGAGAAGCGTCGTAATAATATTTTCTACGAACTGCTTTCCGTGCTGATGAACTGCTTTTTGTTGGCAGTATGTTATCGAGCAGTACGCGGGTGAAGCAGTGCATCGGCAATGCAGTCAACCTGCTAAACATGAGTTTGGCGGGTTAATTTTAAAATGCAAGTTTTACGGGCTTCTAGTTAGTGAATAGCAAAGCAAAAAAAAACAAAAAAACAAAAAAAAAGCAGGGGGAACGTTGAGTACTCAGTCAGTATATATGTGAACTCTTGAGATATGTAATTTATACAATATATTTTATATATCGTTTTGTATTGCTGTTCGCAAAAGGGACGAATTGAATATTGCGCTTGGAAGGCGTTGCGTAGTCACTGAAATTTAATTTGCTCCTTCTGGCTATTATAATGATCCGACCTGATCCAGATTGAACACTCTGATAGATATGGCCATTCTCTCTAGTTTTCTCGTATATTGAAAATTGTGGATTCCACAGATTTTCGTCCTTTGTGGGGGTGGAAGGGAGCGCGGCTAAATTTTGAAACAAACTCGTCTCGGTTTGATATCACAGGAGCTTGGATAGAGAGTTTGGTTGATCTAGCTCTTATAGTCTCTGATATCTAGGCGTCAAAAAATTCGATCAGGCATAGCTCCCACCCCGGTGTGTGAGAGAGAGCGAGAGAGAACGATGCATTTCGAAATGGTTTTCTTCATTGTGGCTATATTTATTATCCGATCTGATCCAGATTCAACACTCATTATCTTTGATTCTGCGTTTTTGGTTTTCGCGTATCTTGAAAGGTGTGCATGCCGCAGATTTTCGTCTTTTGTGTGGCCGGAAGGAAGCGGGACAAAATTTTGAAATACACTTGTAACAGTGTAACATGACAGGATACAAAATTTGGTTGCTCAAGGTTTTATAGTCTTTGAGAGTCGACTCGGCTATTGATGCTGATCAAGAATATATAAACTTTATAGGGTCGGAAACGCTTCCTTCTGGGTGTTACACACATTCACTTTCACAACAAATCTTATATACCCCTTTACTCTTCGAGTACCGGTTATAAAAAGAAAACGGTAAGCCAGTTCAGGGCTAAGTCTGGACTTATTTCACAAGACCACACGTTGGTTTCATTCTGGCAGGCATAACTCAGCTGGAAAGTCGGAAAAATGCTAATTTTCCCTACTTCTGGTGAGAGCATCCGGAATAGATTCGTTAGTTGATATCCTTAGCCCAAAAGAAACACCACCAAAAAAAATAAAATCGTTAGAGCCAACGGTTTTTCGTTTAAAAAAAGCCTTAACTTTGAAAACTCAAATATGATTAAAAATATGGTCAATATTCATGATTATCAACTTATTTATGAAGCCTTTAGAGTTACGTGATGATCTTGAAATTTTTTTGAAACTAGAGAAAAGTTTTGGGTACATATTGATGACAGACAATTTCCGAACCTCAAAAACGAAATCTACAAGTTTTACTCAATGTGCGGAACGAAACTGAATTGTGAGATGGTGTTTTCTAACATGAAAATAATCTTAACTAAGTTACGTAATTCAACATCTGACATTTAGCCGACCTGTTACGATTTATTTATGAGATATTTTGTCATTAATGCGCGCTTGAACGCTTTTTTGCATTTTCAAAAGGAATTTCAAGATCATCCTGTAACTTTAAAAGTTATTGTTTTATTATTTTAGTTTACTGTTTTATTTAACTAAAATTTTTATTTTACACGAAAGTTTCAGCACGAAATAATTGCAACTTCAACTAAAAATCGTTTTTACCAGTGTAAAGCAATAAACCGTTTTCATCCGCAGGCATTTTCGGGTTTTTGCTACACGCACAAGCGCACTGCACAGCATCTTGAGTGTTTGTGAGCCGAGCACTGATATACATTATATAATTATTTTTCCTTTAAGTTCCTTAAAAGAGAGCATTATCTGTGGACAACCAGTTGAAAAGCAACACACAATGGCTCAATGGTTTGATGATTTGATGTTAGGAATCGAGCGCAATGTTTCCAGTAAAAATAAGGAGAAGTGAGTATATAAAACATATAGTCAGTAGTATGTAATACATAATATATAGGTAGTATATAAAGTTATACTGTCAAATTGAATTTTTAATTGCATTAACATATATTCTGAAAAGATATGTAGCAACTGGACGTATAACGAGCATACACTCTATCTATCAACTTAACGACTATTTAAAAAAAGTTCGCAGTAAGATTCGGATCACCTCAAATCACTATAAACCTATTGCGAGCATTGCGTATTAAAATAAGAAAATATGAATAAAAATATAATACGGAGTGTGCTTTTTTGCACTGAAAAACCATTTTTAACAAATATTTTTATTTTATTTGGCGTAATATATTTAACAACGCCTGGTGCATTAAAGTCCGTATTGCACTTTTAAAAAAAAATGTATTTAATTGCTTAAAATTAATTTTTTATTTTATTTAATTTAGAATTAAAAAATTAACGTTGTAAATAGTTTAAATATGTGATGAGTATTTGTTTCTAACTATTTTAACTATTTAGAACGAAAACTCATTAAAGTTTGACGACGCATATAAAATATTTTTTTTAAAAAACTCTACCAAAAGTGGTTTTATATACATTGCGACAACGCCACCAACTTTGTGGGTGCTGCTCGCATGCTGAAAGAGTGGTTGGAAAACTAAGAGCAGCCAACGCCAGACGGTTTTCGATACATTTGTTACATTCATTAAAGTTTGACGACGCATACAAAATATTTATTTAAAAAATCGTGCGATTTTTTGTATCGAAACCCGCTTTTGGTAGAGTTTTTTATTTTAAATCCAGCAGTAAATTTGTACTCGTATCTCGACATCTAAATAAACTATACGTAGTGACCGGTCAACGGTTAGAGAAGAACTAATTATAATCAGCAATGTATAGCATTGATACACTACATTTAACGGTTATCTTTCAGTTCCTCCTTCGTTTTTTTTGAGCTTTGAAAATAACAGGCGTTATTGCACTCAAAAAAAATCACTTTGCGAAATGATCTGCACTCAGAAAAGTGCGATAACGCCTGAAGGTGCTATTGCACATCGCGATGCCTGCAATAATGCCTGCAGGCGTTATCGTACTTTATTTGGTGCAATATTGCCTGAAGGCGTTATTGCATCAGGCGTAGTTGCATTCACCCATACTCTATATCTATTTATTTATGTATCTGAAGTAAATTTTTTTCAGTGTTAAGCGAAAAAAACGCACGCATATATGAACACCCAGCGACAAAAAAAAGAAAGCCCGAGAAATAATTTTTTTTCCATTTTTCCTGAGTTTTTAAAGTCTAATTTTGAAAAAGAATACCTGAAAATAATGATACATTTTCCAACAACAAATTCTAAGGCCCCAAATCGATCAATAAAAGTCGGTTTAGTTTGAAGCGTAAATATGGTGTAGCATAGTGCTACAGAAAAAAATAGTTTATTTCTTTGTATATGACTATATGACACTTCTGCTTAAACTAAATATTATCTTGACAATGTATTAATCTAAGTGATTTTTTAATTCCGTAATACGTTTGCTTAGATAAACTTATGGTAAATATGCTAGGTGAGTTTAAGTTAAATTTACACCACCCTAAATACCTGAAAATTGGACGATACTTCAAATTTTAATTTGTCTTTTTGTAGGCACAATTTTTTTGAAAATAATTTTTTTAAAGTGTGGTTTTTATTTTTCAGAGGTAGTGCTTTTTTTGTTCACATAATTCAAGCTCTTTACATCTGGCTGTAAAGAGCTGATAAATGTAGCTATAAATCGTACACTTTGTAGCTGAAGAAATTAACATTCAATTTCAAATTTGATAATTTTTTTGCGTTTTTTTTTTTCAGAAATTTTGACTTTGAAAACTAAGGAGAAGTCGAATAAAACATATTTCTTGGGCTGAATTTTTGGTTTTAAATAGGTTCATTGATTAGGCGTCGTTTAAGGCATCGTTTGTTAGAATCGATGGATAAACGGCTAATACCCGATTTACACTGGGGCGCATCATTGAATTTTTCCGTTAAATGGAACATGCGACAAGAGCCCTGTGGATAGAAGAAGACAATGATGCGGCCGCATCTTTAATCATGCGGCGCATCATTGGCTAGTGTTGCCGTATTCTGTGTAGTATTTTTACAAAATACTGAAATTTTTCGGGGTATCGACGGGGTATTGAGAGGAAACATCTGTTTTTTTTTCAAACAATAACCGCCAAACCGTTACATTTAAACTAAAATTTTATTGATAGAAATCGGATAGCAAACAACAAAATGGTAACACAACAACTTACAAAGATCTTTTGGGATGCACTGATTCCAACTTTAAAAGTGCCACTTGAAAATTAAAGTCGTCAGCACACAATTTTTGTTTGATGGAGCAAAGATAGCTTCACATACATCGGACTCCTTCTTAACAAGCTCCATAAACTATTGGGTGCTCGTAGTAAAACTCCCAAATGCATCGTTTTCCAAATTATAAAGTAAATCGTTATTTTGATAATATCTTTAAATTTCAATAAAAATGATTTTCGTCTCTTCTTCTTACTCACAACGTTTGTTTACTTTAGCAGCCCGAACAGCTGACAAAATGATGCGAAAAAGATGCGGCTTAGGTGTAACCGCCTCGTATAATTTTTTCGCACTTTCGACAATGATGCGGCAGTGTAAAAAGCCTATAAGGTGGAGCCGTTTCGCCAAAACTTCTTATTCCGGAGATTATCATAACCGCATTTATCAGCTTTTTAGAACTGCAAAATTCAATACAACCAGATGTAAGATACACAAGTAATGTGCAAAAAAGAAGCACTACCTCTTAAATAAGCATGAACAAAATACCAGATTTCAAAAATCCTTAAAAAAAATGTGCCTAAAAAAAAAACCATAACTGCTTAAAAATTTGTAAATCCCCGAATCTATCAGAAAATGTAAGTTTAGGCCACAACGGGAAAAAAAGTTTAATTTTTTCAAGTAGTGTTAACTTTAAAAATAAAAAAAAAAATGTTTTTAAATTATCAAAAAAATCATACGCCGTAAAAAATGTTATTGAAAAGTTTTGTATTTTTTATACAGAGAATCGAAACTGTAGTTTCGAGAAAAACGCAAAAGAAGATAAAAAATAACTTTGAGGTACTCCCTGCAGCGCTCGCTTCTAGGTACCGCAACTTTTGTATTTAATTAGATATCATTAGCATCATTCCCCCTGGATGTCCCTGTGTGCGGGACCCACACTAGAAAGAATTCTAACTATTCTGCGATCTTATTCAGAGAGCTACGGCAGTTATTTACAGTCGTTGAGTTCGACGTTATGGAGCCTAGTGCTTTAATAGCTGCTTGGCTGTTCGAGAAGACTTACACTAGGTGCCTGACTAGGGGGAGTGTGGAGACAATTGAAATGGCCTCTTTAATTGCTTCAACCTCCGCTTGGAACACAGTGATCCGGGAGCCTGAAGCTGTGAATGATGTTGATCCCGTTACAGTAGACTTTTCCGCCTACGCGGCCGTCTAGCTTAGAGCTATCAGTATAAATGTGGATAACATTTGCTGGTCCTGGTTCGGCTATCTCCCAGTCCCCCTGGAGCGGGATTGATACCTGAAAGGGCGTCGAGTGCTAATCAGTAGGGATACAGTAATCTGTCCTCTCTGATAATTGCGGGAGTCTCGTCAAGATTCCCGAGTGTCCAGAGGCAGATGTTTTCCAGAGTCCGGCTTCTCTCATTCGGAGAGCCAAGGGCGTTGCCACCTTCTTTCCCATGAGATCTACGGGAAGGAGGTCCAGCACTGTATCCAGGGCGTTACCTGGGGTAGTGCGTAGCCCGCCAGCGCTGAACTCGGCTGAGTTTGTTGAAACAAGTTGTCTTGTCTAGGTCTGGCCACCATACCATGGTGTGGGGCCATCTAACTACACTTTGTAGCTGAAGAAATTAACATTCAATTTCAAATTTGATAATTTTTTTGCGTTTTTTTTTTTTCAGAAATTTTGACTTTGAAAACTAAGGAGAAGTCGAATAAAACATATTTCTTGGGCTGAATTTTTGGTTTTAAATAGGTTCATTGATTAGGCGTCGTTTAAGGCATCGTTTGTTAGAATCGATGGATAAACGGCTAATACCCGATTTACACTGGGGCGCATCATTGAATTTTTCCGTTAAATGGAACATGCGACAAGAGCCCTGTGGATAGAAGAAGACAATGATGCGGCCGCATCTTTAATCATGCGGCGCATCATTGGCTAGTGTTGCCGTATTCTGTGTAGTATTTTTACAAAATACTGAAATTTTTCGGGGTATCGACGGGGTATTGAGAGGAAACATCTGTTTTTTTTTCAAACAATAACCGCCAAACCGTTACATTTAAACTAAAATTTTATTGATAGAAATCGGATAGCAAACAACAAAATGGTAACACAACAACTTACAAAGATCTTTTGGGATGCACTGATTCCAACTTTAAAAGTGCCACTTGAAAATTAAAGTCGTCAGCACACAATTTTTGTTTGATGGAGCAAAGATAGCTTCACATACATCGGACTCCTTCTTAACAAGCTCCATAAACTATTGGGTGCTCGTAGTAAAACTCCCAAATGCACCGTTTTCCAAATTATAAAGTAAATCGTTATTTTGATAATATCTTTAAATTTCAATAAAAATGATTTTCGTCTCTTCTTCTTACTCACAACGTTTGTTTACTTTAGCAGCCCGAACAGCTGACAAAATGATGCGAAAAAGATGCGGCTTAGGTGTAACCGCCTCGTATAATTTTTTCGCACTTTCGACAATGATGCGGCAGTGTAAAAAGCCTATAAGGTGGAGCCGTTTCGCCAAAACTTCTTATTCCGGAGATTATCATAACCGCATTTATCAGCTTTTTAGAACTGCAAAATTCAATACAACCAGATGTAAGATACACAAGTAATGTGCAAAAAAGAAGCACTACCTCTTAAATAAGCATGAACAAAATACCAGATTTCAAAAATCCTTAAAAAAAATGTGCCTAAAAAAAAAACCATAACTGCTTAAAAATTTGTAAATCCCCGAATCTATCAGAAAATGTAAGTTTAGGCCACAACGGGAAAAAAAGTTTAATTTTTTCAAGTAGTGTTAACTTTAAAAATAAAAAAAAAAATGTTTTTAAATTATCAAAAAAATCATACGCCGTAAAAAATGTTATTGAAAAGTTTTGTATTTTTTATACAGAGAATCGAAACTGTAGTTTCGAGAAAAACGCAAAAGAAGATAAAAAATAACTTTGAGGTACTCCCTGCAGCGCTCGCTTCTAGGTACCGCAACTTTTGTATTTAATTAGATATCATTAGCATCATTCCCCCTGGATGTCCCTGTGTGCGGGACCCACACTAGAAAGAATTCTAACTATTCTGCGATCTTATTCAGAGAGCTACGGCAGTTATTTACAGTCGTTGAGTTCGACGTTATGGAGCCTAGTGCTTTAATAGCTGCTTGGCTGTTCGAGAAGACTTACACTAGGTGCCTGACTAGGGGGAGTGTGGAGACAATTGAAATGGCCTCTTTAATTGCTTCAACCTCCGCTTGGAACACAGTGATCCGGGAGCCTGAAGCTGTGAATGATGTTGATCCCGTTACAGTAGACTTTTCCGCCTACGCGGCCGTCTAGCTTAGAGCTATCAGTATAAATGTGGATAACATTTGCTGGTCCTGTTTCGGCTATCTCCCAGTCCCCCTGGAGCGGGATTGATACCTGAAAGGGCGTCGAGTGCTAATCAGTAGGGATACAGTAATCTGTCCTCTCTGATAATTGCGGGAGTCTCGTCAAGATTCCCGAGTGTCCAGAGGCAGATGTTTTCCAGAGTCCGGCTTCTCTCATTCGGAGAGCCAAGGGCGTTGCCACCTTCTTTCCCATGAGATCTACGGGAAGGAGGTCCAGCACTGTATCCAGGGCGTTACCTGGGGTAGTGCGTAGCCCGCCAGCGCTGAACTCGGCTGAGTTTGTTGAAACAAGTTGTCTTGTCTAGGTCTGGCCACCATACCATGGTGTGGGGCCATCTAACTATATACGGGATCATTCTCATCTTTCTGCAAGTATATACTTGACTTTGTTGCTTAAAACTAGCGCTTCCCACAGAGTTTTGGGGGAGTCAGTGTCGGAATCTTGTACTTCCTAGGGAAGAGCACCAGTTCAGTTTTAGACGGGCCAACACCTAACCCGCATCCGGGATGTGTGCATGTTGTTGGTGTTAATATTTTTATACCAAGTATTGCATTTGGTGATTAGGTTGTTTGTGTTTTGTGCCAGTTGAAGTTTTAAAAATCTGCTTATATCTTTTGGGTTTAGGTTGTCGGTGTAAATAAGTGGCATTTTTAAAACTGATTTGGCTGTTTTGTCTGCCAGCTCATTTCCTTTAATGTTGCTGTGGCCTGGTGTCCAAAGAATTTTTATTTTTGGATTATGTGAGGATTGATCGGATGGTGGCTGGTTATGTGTTGTTGTTGTTTGTGTTGGCCTCGATTGCGCTAAGCGCGTCGGAGCAGATTACAAACTTGCCTTTCTTTTTTGATGCTAATTTTGCTGCTTCAAGGATACTTATAATTTCGGCTGATTTTATTGATGAGTATGTTGGTAGATTACCGTATTCCATTATGTCTGCTTCTGTGGTGATTGCGTATGTTTGTAATGGAGTTTTGTTGGGATCCATCGGTGTAGATAAATTTGTGGTTTTTTAGTTTCTGCTTTATTTCGTTGAATAGTTTTTGGTATATGTCGTATGATGTGTGGTTTTTTGTTGTAGATGTGAAGTGATGTGTTTATCCGATTTTTCGGTAGCTGCCGGGAACTCTGTCAGGACCCGGTGAAAACAGGATAGGTTCCTCGCTTCCTCATTCCACGATTAAAGTTTACAAAGCTGTAAACCTGTTTAGGATTCTGAGAAAAACGTATCCTGCATCGAGATAGGTAATTCTTATAGCCTTGAGCGTTAAGAACTGAAAAGTTAGACCGAGTCATTACATAGCGAGAGAGAGAAGGAGAGCCAACTTCTTGAAATGTTTTATAAAGTCTTGATTTTAAGTTCTTTAGACTGGATAACTCTTTGGTGAACCAAGGGATTTCCCAGATCTAATCAGACAAGAAATCGGGACACAAGGATCCAAAAGAGAGTCTAGTGTATCGTAGAAAATGTTTGTGACTGTCGCACATCATTGCGCACATACAAAGAACACCAATCAAAGTTCCTAATGAGGTTATTAAGCTTTGAAAACTCGGCTTTACGAAAGCAGCGGACACATTGAGGAAGCCTACACTACCGCTCCAACGCAGTTGGATATCGAGCGGCACTTCGAAAATAGGATGGTAGGCGTACTCAGGTACAGTGCGCGGAGGGACTCGGGTTAACAACGCTATGGTTGGATCCGTTACAAAGCACAGATCAAGCAATCGACCCCGGGAATTTTCCACATGATTGACTTGATACAGGGAAGGTCAAGTAAGCCGTCTATAAAGTCATGTCGTGACATGGTCACTAGGTTATTAGACTCCTTTACCGAACACCAAACAGTTCCTGGCAAGATGAAATCCCCAAAAAATATCATATGATCTTAATCAGAAAGCGAGGAAGAAACAGCGTTTAAAGCGGACAAATGCTGCTCGTAAATTGCTATATCCGAAGAAGGTGGAATATTCGAGCAAGTAATGAAAACTGAAACAGGGGGAAGAATCAGTTTTACACACAGTTCTTGTTGAATCTGGACTGTAAAATGTTCCAACGTGATGTTAGAGTCCAATGCAATCAGAACCCCACCTGCACGTCGAGACCAACGGTCATTCCTAAAGGTTGTGTACCGTCCCGCAAAAACTTCAGAACTAAGAAAAACAGGAAGTTTGTTTTTGGACGGGTAGAACGGGAAGATGAAGATAGAGCACTGGCCTGATTAGTATTAAGAGTTATTGTTTATTGTTTATTGTTTAAAGTTTAACAATGTGCAGTTAAACTGTAGGGGGAAATATTAAATGAAAATTACTAGACTTAGGCAAGATACATGATAAACTTAAAATATAATTTAAAATTATTACAATATGTTATTTATAAGGATAGTTTTGACAGTGTTAGAACTAGAATCAAAGGATAACAGATAAAAAAATGTATTATAATTTCGGCAAAGGCTACGGAAAGACTTTTGATCTGAGTAGTTAGAAAGGCAGAGTTGAAGGTGGAGAGGAAAGTAATGCCTAGTCGGTCGGGACGGGACAGCAAAACTAATAAGACTTATAAGGGCAGATGATTCCACCTCACCGGAGAGAAGCTTGTGGAGAAAAAGAACTCCATGACAGATCCTACGGGACTTCAGAGATTGGAGGTTAATGAGGCGCAGCCTGCTTTCGTAGGAAGGGAGATGTATCGCAGGGTCCCAATTAAGTGCACGGAGTGCAAAGATGAGGAATTGTTTCTGCACGGATTCAAGCATATCTTGAAATTTTTGGTAATGTGGTGACCAGACACAGGAACCATATTCCAAGATTGGCCGGACCAGAGAAACGTATAAGACTTTAGTGGTGTAAGGGTCAGTAAATTCCTTAGACCATCTTTTGACAAAACCAAGAACACCTTTGGCTTTATTCGAGATGGAGGAGATATGACAATTAAAAGAAAGATTAGGAACAAAGATAATGCCTAGGTCATTAACTTTGAACTGGCGTTCTAGGATACAACTATTGATGGAGTAGTCAAATAGGTATGGCTTGATGCGGTGAAAAGACATGACATTACATTTAGAAATGTTCAGTAGAAGAACGTTAATAAGACACCAGTTATTAAGAACGTCAAGATCCGATTGCAGAGATAACGGGGACGCAGGGTCTTTATAGGAAAAATATACTTTAACATCGTCAGCGTACATAAGGACACGGGAGTGAGATAAAACTAGAGGAAGATCATTAATGAACAAATTAAATAACAGGGGGCCCAGATGGCTACCTTGAGGTACACCCGATGTAACAAGAACAGGTTTAGAGAAAGAGGAGTTGAAGCGGACACGCTGAGAACGATTACAAAGGTAAGATTTGGTCCAGAGGAGGAGATTAGTCGGAAACCCAAGGAGAGATAGTTTATGGATAAGGAGATTGTAATTAACAGAGTCAAAAGCTTTACTAAAATCAGTGTAAACTACGTCAGTTTGGCACTGATTAGCAAATCCAGTAGTAACGAAGGAGGAGAATTCCAGGAGGTTAGACGTAACTGAGCGACGTTTTACAAATCCATGCTGGGATTCCGAGAACAGGGAACTACAAAAGTGCTGCAGCTGAGAAGAAATGATTTTTTCAAAAAGTTAAGGAATGGCAGATAAATTAGATATACACCGATAATTAGAAACATCTGATTTCGAGCCCTTTTTGTGGACAGGGATTATGTAGGACTCCTTCCAGATGATTGGAAAATCGCTTAACTCTAGCGACAAGGTGAAAAGTTTTAGAAGGGGCACGCAAAGAGAATCAGCACAAAGTTTAAGAACGGCACTGGGGACCAAATCCGGGCCAGTGGAGAACGAGAACTTACTCGATTTTAAATTGGTTAGCAGGCAGTTATAATCAATGAAGGGGGAATAGATACAATTTGAGCTCTTTAGCGGAAAAGGATAAGAGTACCTGGTACGATGGTCGGATGTGGAGGCCAGAATAGAGGGAAGGTTCATTGAGGGGAAAGAGTAGCAACGTTGAAAAAAGGAAGCGAATAGATCCGCAATGTCACAATCATTGTCGCCAAAACTACCATTTAAGTGTAGAGATGAAGGAAATTGAGTGGAGTTACGTTTAGAGTTAACAAACCTGAAGAATTGTTTAGGATCGCGCTTGAAGTTAAGCTTACACTTGGCCAAGTACTTCTTATAGCATAACGTATTACATAGGGAAAATTTAGATTTAGCAATTAAGTATTTAGAAAAGTCCGATTGAGAACCGGATTTTTAAAATTTTTTATACATGCGGGATTTAAAATTCCTCAGGTTGAATACCCTCGGGGTAAACCAAATGGGGCCAGATGGATTTTTCAAGGGGGTGACTAAAGGGACATAAGTAGGAAAGATGGAAAAAATGGTGGTATAGAATGCCTAAGTGGCAGGCTCTATTTCGAGGTAGTCGTCGAGGAATGACCAATCGATCTGGGACAGAGCAATATTCAGAGAGGGAAAATCGGCCTTTTTAAAGCAATAGATAGGCGAGGGCTTAGGGAACGATTTGATGGGCCCAGAAGAAGGCAAGTGAAGTTCAATATCAAGTGTGGGATGATAAAGGTCTTCAGGGAAGGATAGAGGTGATCCTCTACTAACCAGAGTCATCGACGTATCGGAGGTGAAGACGAGGTCTAAGATCCTGCCAATGTTATTACAAATGCCATTAACCTGACCCAGCGAAGTATAGGACAAGGAGTCAATAAAATCATGCTGCATGGATGGGAGCATGAGGTTAGAGTCAACAGAAGGAGTCCACGTAATGTTTGGGAGATTAAAATCCCCAAGGACAATAAGGCGATCGGAATCATTAAGTTGGGACGAGAGGGACTGAAGATGAGCAGTGTGAAGCATATAGGTTGCGAATTCAGCACACGGAGGGATGTATGAACAAGAAATGAATAAACTAAAAGAGCGCAGACGAATTTTAACTATGACTATTTCTAATTTGTTACACTCTTCGATGGAAAGGAGTTGAGAAGTTAAGTCAGAGCGAACGGCTATCAGAACTCCACCACCCCGAGATGGACGGTCAAGTCTATATATGTTATACCTGTCGATAAAAATCTCTGAATCCGAAATTGAGGAATTGAGCCAGGTTTCAGTAAAAGCGATAATATCAGAATCAAAAGTTGCACTACTAGAATATAGTTTGCTGAGCTTACTGCACAGGCCACGTACATTCTGATATTAGATCTTTAGTGGAGGGGGGGAATTCAGTTTTTTGAAGCAGACGGAAGAGGAGTAGGAATTATACCAGCTCTAGGTTCAGGGGTACGCTTAGAAAACAGGTGACAAATCGTATGATTCAGCCAGAAGGAGGGATTAAGTAAACTATTTACGTGTTCATCCGGCACTAGAATTTTAAATGAAGCGATTCTACGTTTTTCTTTAAAGTTAAATTTGGTAACTTCTAGGCCAGAGGAATCATCAATATTGAGTTTAAAATAGATGTAGTCCCTAACGAGAACATCCGTAGTCGAGTCTAAGAGTCGGGACACAAAAATAGATTTCAGAGGAGCACGAGCAAGAAGAATAGGTGGAGCGGTCACATGTTTAATAGGTAAGGCGGTAGTGGGAACAACCCGAGGGGCGAGTTCAGATAGAGCAGAAAGGTCCGAGGAGATGGCGATGGAAGCAGAAGTTGAAGGGGTCACATATTTAATAGGTAAGGCGGAAGTGGGAACTACCCGAGGGGCGAGTTCAGATAGAGCAGAAAGGTCCGAGGAGATGGCGATGGAAGCAGAAGTTGAAGGGGCTTCAACTTCCATTCTATCAACGGTGTCGTCGGCATCAATTGATGGCGATGGAGCACCAGCGACATGATCGTCATTAACTTCCAATTGGACAGTTGGCACCAGAGAGGCTGCAGGAGAGGGGCCGAGTGCAGCCATCCTCATCGAAGCAGGATCGTTATTGCCGTCGGTTTCCTTAGCACCAGAGTCGATCATGGCTGGCGAGGTTATTGGCGGAGCGGGCATATCGTTGACTGCACGAGAATTAAGGGTTTTAGAACACGGCGAAGTAGGAGTAAACTTTCTTCTCTTAGGAGACTCATTTATCATTTTTAAGTTTTTAAAATGAGTCTCCGTTGAGAGAAACTTATCCTGTAATCGCTGGAATTCGGAGTGGAGGCTGGCGAATTCATTATGAGTTTGTCTCATAAAGATTCGCATGTCGGCCTCAAGTGGCCTGCAATCAAAACAGGTCCAGTTGAGACCGCAGCGAGTCTTGACCACATCAACAATGCGACCACCGTAGTGACCAAGACCCGCACAGGTAGCGTGTGCCGTATTATTACACAGCCAGCAGTAGATGAAGGTTTGACGGGTGGCCACCGTACGGCCAGTGTCGCACCGTTTAGCACAGCAGGAGCTCATTGTAAAAGTGATGAAAAAGAAATGTATGTGGAAAAGAAAGGTAAATTATAAGTCGGTGTGAGGCTGATGCAGTATGTTAAGCGTGTGTTACACAATTCCGCGCGCAAGCAGAAACACAACAGTCACAATAACAACAGGTGAACAGAGAGACACAGAGAGACAAAAGAAGCACAGAGAGTAAGCGCGGAGCGGCTGATAGCGCGGTGCGTGTGTGTTGGAGTGAGAACAGTAGAGAGGGTAAGATAAAAATAGAGAGCGGCTCAGAGAGAGCGAGTGCACCACACAAGCTAATAGCAACAACAAAACAGCTGCTAATGAGTAAGCGCGGAGCGGCTGATAGCGCGGTAATGAGTAAGCGCGGAGCGGCTGATAGCGCGGTGCGTGTGTGTTGGAGTGAGGACAGTAGAGAGGGTAAGATGAAAATAGAGTTATTGGGGGCCTGTTCTTCTTCTTAGTCTTAAACTCTTTCACCACCAAGTGCTCTGGCCAAAATTTGGCAGAGCAAATGGTGTCAAATTGAGCCAGGGAGACGCTTATCTTGAACGAAGCTATCTCCCTGGCATAAGAGAAGTTAAACTTCGCCACCTGTAAACCGACGACTTTTATTTTGCTTTTTATAGAAGCAGTTACATCACTAATAGTGGAGTTAGGGGCCAGCCGTGATACAAAAACTTGTCGTTTAGGTGGGATAACCACCAATCTTGGTTTTGGCACCACAGGCCTGTTACCTGTGATGGCAATACCCGGTGGTCCGGGTCGTATATTTGATGGTGGGATCGGAATGGACGGGATAGCTAGTTGGTTGGCGGACTCGACGGACACGGACGCTACAGAAGTTTCTGGCTGTATGTTCTCCGAGGTGATAAATTCGGCAACCGAATTTGCATCACCAGCAGCTGTCGTTGCCCTTGGAGTAGCAAGTTATGCTAAAGCACAGACTACAATATGAGAGCGGGCTAAATGCAATATGAAAGCGTACTTACAAAAAGCAACAACAAAACACACTGTTAACCGACGCAAAAAATAATTATTAAATTATGTTTTTACGGAATTACACAGGCTTGCACTCGCGGTTTAGGATAGATTCTGTAATAGAAAGCTGATTTGCAATTTTATCAAAAGTTTATTTTGAAAAAACCACCGGCTGTTTATCCGGTCTGATCATTACAAAAGAGATAGGCAATAGGCGACACTCGTTGAAGACGCTTGCCCATAAAACAAAAAAAGTTATATTTTGTATATTCTTTATATGCTAATTTTGTTTAATATACTATAAACGAATATAATAAAGTAATGTACCTATGTAAAAATACATAATCTATGTCATACATGACTTCACATTAGATTAAATGTCTGTATTCGTGTATTCGTGGGTCGAGTCAATAAGCCCCACCCCAACTCCCAGCAAATAATTTTTGAATTAACAATTTTTGTAACAGTGTGATTTCACAGGAGTCTGTCGGTCGGAAACGCTTCCTTCTAATATACCCCTATACTCTGAGTATCGGGTATAAAGATGGTTAATATTTTTATACCCGGTACTCGAAGAGTAAAGGGGTATACTAGATTTGTGCAAAAAATTAATGTGTGTAACACCCAGAAGGAAGCGTTTCCGACCCCATAAAGTATATATATTCTTGATCAGGATCAATAGCCGAGTGGATATAGCTATGTCTATCTGTCCGTCCGTCCGTCCGTCCGTCTGTCCGTCTTCATTAGCGCCTATAGCTCAAAGACCATAAAAGCTAGAGGAACACAATTTTGTATCCAGACTCCTGTCCTATCGCACTGTTACAAGTGTATTTCAAAATTTCGCCCCGCCCCCTTCCGCCCACTCCAAGGACGAAAATCTGTGGCATGCACAATTTTAAAGACACGAGAAAACTAAAAACGCAGAATCGTAGAGAATGACAATATCTATCAGAGTGTTGAATCTGGATCAGATCGACTCATAAATATAGCCACAATGAAGAAAACCATTTTGAAATGCATCGTTCCCTCTCGCTCTCTCTCACACACAGGGTTGGGCGCTGTGCCCATTCGTCCAGATGAGCGCCTAGATCTTAGAGACTATAAGAGCTAGAGCAACCAAACTCTCTATCCATGCTCCTCTGATATCACGTCAGTACAAGTGTATTTCAAAATTTGGCCACGCCCCCTTCCGCCCCCACAAAAGACGAAAATATTCAATTTTGAAGATACGGGAAAACCAAAAACGCAGAATCATAGAAAATGGCCATATCTATCAGAATGGTTAATCTGAATCAGATCGGATCATTTGTATAGCCAGAAGGAACAAATTAAATTTCAGTGGCCTTCCAAGCGCAGACTCATTCCTTCTCTCTCTCGCACACAGCCGTGTATGTATATGTAGGAAGTAGATTTAGACATGTAGAAGAGACAGATGTAAAAAACGTATGTAAACAAAAATGGAAATAATATATATAAATCTCCGAAAAGGTTGACTTAATTTTTTTTTTGTCTTTTTTGGCTAAAACTAAATTTATCCCTTTTGCGAACATGTAATAATGTAATTTATTACAAGCTCACATACATATATACTGATGGAGTACCGGGTATAAAGTAGAGCCGCGGCGGTAGACGCGGCTCACAACGTTCCCCCTCGTTGCTGTTTTGTCTGTGTTTAATATTTGAGTATTGTTGCCCAAATAAGTTTGTCTCATAGTTTTTCTGTTGTGTTGTTATGAAATTGTTTGCAAATTTTGCCCTCAAATTATTGCTTTCTAACTCTTGCACTATTATCATGGCGTTTGGTAAGTCCTGCGGGTTCATAGAAAAGATTAAGTCTGAAATTTGGCCTTCTTATGTCTTCTGCTGTCTTCTTATGTTTTTCATTCATTTCGGCGGTAATGGGTTTGTTTCTGCCATAAGTCATTATAGTTTTATTTATTAGAAGGGTACGTTTTTTATTAATTAGTCCATAATAGTCCATTATGGATAACTTCCCTTGACTTAAAACACTTAAGTCTTGTTCTATTATATGAATGGGACGTTTGTCGCTGAAGACGAAGTCCAATCTTGCCATTATGGCATCGAGGTTTAATACTGTGCCGTTATGAGTTAAGGCATCATTTGCCATACCTGTTATCTTGTTTCTCAGGATTGATAATGCTGAGAAGAATCTATCGCTACCTTTTTTATATTGCCCCATGGCTATTTCTGCTGATTCCCTCCAACTGACGTACTGGTCTTCCTCTCCTTTATATTCCCTGACTGATTTGATTATTTCATAAGAGGTTTCACATTTAATATTTGGATCAATTTCTTCTACCTGATAATCTTCAACCTTTTTATACCCGGTACTCGAAGAGTAAAGGGGTATATTAGATTTGTGCAAAAAATGTATGTGTGTAACACCCAGAAGGAAGCGTTTCCGACCCCATAAAGTATATATATTCTTGATCAGCATCAATAGCCGAGTCGATATAGCTATGTCTGTCTGTCCGTCCGTCCGTCCGTCCGTCCGTCCGTCCGTCTGTCCGTCTGTCCGTCTTCATTAGCGCCTATAGCTCAGAGACCATAAAAACTTGAGGAACACAATTTTGTACCCAGACTCCTGTCCTATCGTACTATTACAAGTGTATTTTAAAATTTCACCCCGCCCCCTTCCGCCCACTCCAAGGACGAAAATCTGTGGCATGCACAATTTTAAAGATACGAGAAAACTAAAAACGCAGAATCGTAGAAAATGGCAATATCTATCGGAATGTTGAATCTGCATCAGATCGACTCATAAACATAGCCACAATGAAGAAAACCATTTCGAAATGCATCGTTCCCTCTCGCTCTCTCTCACACACAGGGTTGGGCGCTGTGCCCATTCGTCCAGATGAGCGCCTAGATCTCAGAGACTATAAGAGCTAGAGCAAACCAAAAGATGAAAATCTACAATTTTGAAGATACGGGAAAACCAAAAAACGCAGAATCATAGAAAATGACCATATCTATCAGAGTATTCAATCTGGATCAGATCGGATCATAAATATAGTCAGAAGGAACAAATGAAATTTCAGTGGCCTTCCAAGCGCAGACTCATTCCCTCTCTCTCTCGCACACAGCCGTGTATGTATATGTAGGAAGTAGATTTAGACATGTACAAAAGACACATGTAAAAAACGTATGTAAACAAAAATGGAAATAATATATATAAATCTCCGAAAAGGTTGACTTAATTTTTTTTTGTCTTTTTTGGCTAAAACTAAACTTATCCCTTTTGCGAACATGTAATAATGTAATTTATTACAAGCTCACATACATATATACTGACTGAGTACCGGGTATAAAGTAGAGCCGCGGCGGTAGACGCGGCTCACAACGTTCCCCCTCGTTATCTTTCAAATCGTTGCTTTAACGAAAATATTGGAGGGTAAATATATTGCTCTCTGGTAATACATCGACTCGATATTAATGGTGGATTTGATTTATTTTATTGCTTTTATGCTCCTTTATGATATGCTCCGAAAAGTTAATAGTATTCATATTTTTTTTTTCCACTTTTCCTGAGTTTTCAAAGTAAACATTTTGGAAAAAATACGGCCAAAAATTATCTGATTTGAACTTGAAAGCCGAAAATCTTCGAGACGGTAAGCTGCAGCTATAAAATGTTTGGACTCGATTTTTAGTTGCATTTATCAGCTTTTCAGAATTGCATAGTTCAATACAACCAGATGTAAGACACTTAAGTAATGTGAATAAAAAGAGCACTGCTTGCTGAAATGGTATTTTAAATTCCTGTTACGGCATTAAAGTCATCCACTGCAAAATTAAGCTTATGCCCTAAAAAGTGAAAATGATTTTTATTGTTACTAATAAGCATAGTAAAGGGGGGCAGCTGCAAACGAGCAAGAACTGGAATGCAGGCTTTAAACCACCATCGACCGTTTTTCCACTGCATTGCTCACCGAGTTATTGAGTTTATGATCAATACGATCGTAAACAATTTTCAATTGTCACCGCTTAACTGGAGGATTAATTTTGGGTTTCATCATAAGAAAATCTATAATTGGAACTCCTAGGGAGACATGATTGCCTTCCTTTCAGGGTTTCAACACAAGCAGTATCTTTTCCACGAATTTATCATTATCATTTATCAATTTATGTCTGTTCGAATTTTTTGACGCCTAGATCTCAGAGACTATAAGAGCTAGATCAACCAAACTCTCTATCCAAGCTCCTGTGATATCAAATCGAGACGAGTTTGTTTCAAAATTTGAGCTGCGGCCCCCTCGTTTTTTTTTATTTTTTGGCCAAAATTCAATGTGTCCCTTTTGCGAACATTTAATAAATTACATATATCGTAAGCTATCGTAGACGCGGCTCACAACGTTCCCCCTCGTTTTTTTTATTTTTTGGAAAAAATTCAATGTGTCCCTTTTGCGAACATGTAATAAATTACATTACAGATCTCCATCTCCATCTCTCGTAGTGTTCAGACGCGTTTTTTCATTGCGCTCCGCTCATTTTTCACTTATTTTGTATAAACAACCGGTGATTGTCCAAAATAAATCTTTTGCGAACTAACAAATTAACTTGCTAACTTAAAGTCTATCCTGAATCGCGAGTGCATGCCTATTTACTGTGTAAATCATAATTTAATAATTCTTTTTTGCGTCGGTTAACATTGTGTTTTTGTTGTTGCTTTTCGTAAGTACGCTCTCACATTGAATTTAGCCCGCTCTCATCTTGTAATCTGTGCTTTAGCATCACTCTCTCCCTATAACCCAAACATAAATAACTGTTCTTCTTCTCTCGCTCTCAATACTTTCCGTGTAGTAGCGCTCTCTCTCTCTCTCATTGCAGCTGCTGCAACCGCTCTCCTCTCTCCGCTCAGTTTTTACTAATTCCGCTTTAAGCGTTTGCCTGGCACACTGGTCTGATTTCTATTTGTTTTGAAATAAATTTTGTTTATTGTATTTAAAATGGAATCACCTATTATCTGTACCAAAAAAACCTGCAAACAGGTGGTCACCCCTGATCAGTCGAGTATCCCCTGCTATCTTTGCAGAAAAGCAATGCACGCAAAGTGCGCTGGGTACTCAGGCCTCGTGGGTGATGCAATTTCCAAGCATAATGGCTTGTTCTACTGTTGTGAGGCATGCCGGGGGGCTCACATAGTAATTGCCAGGTTTATGGGGCAGACGCGGAATGGCTTTAAGGAGCTGACCGTGGGCTTTAAAAAGCAGTACGATCGGCTCCTAGCCATGGAGTCTTTGTTTAGCAGTTTGCAACTGCTGAATGAGTCTCCTAGGCGAAAAAAGGTCACTCCGCGGGATCTGCAAGCCCCAACTGTCCCTCTGCCGCCCGTTGCCGAACAACCGACTCCGACCACTCCAATTGTGCAGCAGCCGATATCGTTTGCTATTCCAAGGGCAACGACAGCTGCTGGTGATGCAAATTCGGCAGCCGAATTTATCACTTCGGAGAACGTACAACCAGAAATTTCCGTAGCGTCCGTGTCCGTCGAGCCCGCCAGCATTACTAATATCCCGTCCACTTCGATCCCACCAACAAACATACGACCCGGACCACCGGGTATTGCCATCACAGGTACAAGGTCTGTGGTGCCAAACCCAAGATTGGTGGTGATCACACCTACACCTAAACGACAAATATTTGTCTCACGGCTTGCCCCTTACACCACTATAGATGACGTTACTGCTTTTATTCAAAGCAATATACAAGCCGACGGTTTAAAGGTGGAGAAGTTTAACTTCTCTTATGCCAGGGATGTAGCTTCATTCAAAATAAGCGTCTCCCCAACTCATTTTGACACCATTTGCTCTGCCAAATTTTGGCCAGAGAACATGGTGGTGAAGGAGTTTAAGGCAAAGAAGAAGAGTAGGCCCCCAATAACTCTTAATACTAGTCAGGCCAGTGCTCCATCCTCATCTTCCCAGTCCACCCATCCAAAAAACTAACTTCCTCTCTCTTAATCACCTACCAGAATGTTAGAGGCTTGCGTAGTAAGCCATGTAATTGTGTTTACAGAGACCTGGTTAAAACCGGAAATTCTTAGTTCTGAAGTTTTGGCAGGTCGGTACACAATCTTTAGAAATGACCGTTCGTCTCGACGTGCAGGTGGGGTTCTGATTGCAGTGGACTCTAACTTCACGTCGGAACATTTTACAGTCCAGATTCAACAAGAACTGGAATTCCTGTGTATAAAACTGATTCTTCCCGCTTTTTCAGTCTTTATTACATGCTCGTATATTCCACCTTCTTCGGATATCGCAATTTATGAGCAGCACTTGTCCGCCTTAAGCGCTGTTTCTTCCTCGCTATCGGATAAAGATCATATGATAGTTCTTGGGGATTTCAATTTACCAGGAACTGTTTGGTCTTCGGTAAATAATAACCTAGTCCCCATGTCACGACATGACTTTATAGACGGCTTACTCGACTTATCCCTATCTCAAGTCAACCATGTGAAAAATTCCCTGGGTCGATTGCTTGATCTGTGCTTTGTAACGGATCCGACCATTGCGTTGTTAACCCGAGTCCCTCCGCTCACTATACCTGAAGACGCCTACCATCCTACACTTGAAGTGTCGCTCGATATAGGACCAACCGCATTGGATCGGTCGGGTAGGCTTCCTCAATGTGTCCGCTGCTTTCGTAAAGCCGAGTTTGCGAAGCTTAATAACCTCATTAGGGATTTTGATTTGTCCGCTTTGTATTTGTGCACTGATGTTACAATATGCACAAAGATTTTCTATGATGCACTTGACTCACTTTTTGAGTCTTGTGTCCCACTTTCCTGTCCTATTAGATCTGGGAAGCCCCCTTGGTTTACCAAAGAGTTATCCAGTCTAAAAAACTTAAAATCAAGACTTTACAAAAAATTTCAAGAAGTTGGCTCTCCTTCTTCTCTCTCTCGCTATGTAATGGCTCGGTCAAACTTTTCAGTTCTTAATTCTCAGTGCTATAAGAACTACCTATCTAGATGCAGGATACGTTTTTCTCAGGACCCTAAGCAGTTTTACAGCTTCGTAAACAGTAAGCGTAAAACGTCCGCTCATCCATCCTCGCTATCATTTCTTAATACGTCGGCAAACACTGATCAGGCAATTGCCGATCTTTTTGCCCAATACTTCCAAACAACCTATTCTCAGGAATGCTACTCCGGGCAGCCGTACCCATACGGTTTACCCAGGTCGAACGGCATCTTCAGTCTCTTGCTAAATGAAAGCTCTCTGCTTCTTGATCTCCGGAAAGTTAAGCCGGTGTTTTCACCGGGTCCGGACGGAGTTCCCGGACCGTTGCTTAAACTATTCAGCCTGTCCATTAACTCTTCATGCTTCCCCTCCATATGGAAGGAGTCGTTCATTATTCCTCTCCATAAGAAAGGTAGTAAGTCTGACGCGAAGAACTACAGAGGTATATCAAAGTTATCCGTAATTCCTAAAGTGTTTGAGAAAATTTTAACTCCGCACCTGCAGCATCTTTGCAGATCACTTATATCTCCAGCCCAGCATGGATTTATAAGGCGGAGATCAACAACCACGAATTTATTGGAGTTCACCTCCTTTATCATTAAAGGCTTCCAAGGTAATCTACAGACGGATGTCATTTACACAGATTTCAGTAAAGCATTCGACTCTGTAAACCACACTCTCCTAGCACAAAATCTTGACCTTTTAGGGTTTCCACCCAATCTCTTGAGATGGATTTCTAGCTACCTTTGTTCCAGGTCCCAAAGAGTCCTCTTCAAAAACTCCCTATCTTCACCAGTTATGGTTACTTCGGGCGTACCACAGGGCAGCCATCTAGGCCCCCTACTCTTTACACTCTTTATAAATGACCTGCCTTCGGTATTAACATACTCTCGAGTACTTATGTATGCGGATGATGTTAAGCTGTGTGTCCAGTTCAAGGACAGCTTATCTCACTCCAGGTTGCAATCCGATCTTAATACCTTTCAGTCATGGTGTTGTGCAAATTTGTTATACCTTAATGCTTCGAAATGTAAAGTATTGACATTTCATCGCTCCAGCGCCTTTCTGGCTCCTTACACACTAGGCGGGGGTTCTCTCGAGAGAATTACCCTAGTTGATGATCTTGGTGTTCTTCTAGATCCCAAGTTAAAGTTTTCTGAACACATTTCTACCATGGTAAATAAGGCCATGGGCGTGCTTGGGTTTATAAAGAGGTGGTCAAAGGAATTTGACGACCCCTATATAACAAAGACT
The DNA here is from genome assembly GCA_963969585.1 of Drosophila helvetica. Taxonomy (NCBI): domain Eukaryota; kingdom Metazoa; phylum Arthropoda; class Insecta; order Diptera; family Drosophilidae; genus Drosophila; species Drosophila helvetica. The sequence goes on along the minus strand of OZ018401.1, from coordinate 36,907,356 downwards.
CTCTATGTATCGCTTGTTCGTCCGATTTTAGAATATGGTTCTTGTGTATGGTGCCCTCAGTACAAAGTACACCAGGACCGTATAGAATCAGTACAGAAAAACTTTTTTATTTTCGCTCTACGCGGCCTCAACTGGGATGCAAGTGTGAGACTGCCGTCTTACTCTAGTAGATCGCTTTTAATAAACCTTCCATCTTTAGTTAACCGTAGAACAATGCTTGGTGTGATTTTTGTGCACAACTTGATCAAGGGTGACGTAGATAGCCCTGACTTGTTGAGCCGCATAAACTTCACTATTCCTATTAGAATTACTAGAAATTATATACCTTTGTTCCTTCCGATTTGTAGATCGAATTATTCCTTGCATGAACCTTTTAGAGTTTTATGCTCGGATTATAATTCCCTCTACCATATTATATCGGCAACTAATTCCCTTCCTCTTCTTAAATTACTAATACTCACATACCTTTCTCGTAGTTAGTAATTGTAGTTGTGGTGTACGATAGTTTTAATGCATGATTAACTCCTTTAGTAAGATTAGTTCTAATTTTCCTCGAATACTAGTCTAACATCTATCTTTCCTGCATGATCGCGATCGGTTCGGTTAACGAGTCGCGCGTTTTGCGACAGCGCCCCTCGGTCGGTTGGGTGGGAGGAGGGCTGCGTTTTGGCCTGGGATTCGCGCGTAACAGCATTCGGCTGGTGTCCCATGGGCCACTTGATGGTGCAGTCATTGCACGTCAACGTCCAAACAGATATATCGTAAGCTATCGTAGACGCGGTTCACAACGTTCCCCCTCTTTTTATACCCGGTACTCGAAGAGTAAAGGGGTATATTAGATTTGTGCAAAAAATTAATGTGTGTAACACCCAGAAGGAAGCGTTTCCGACCCCATAAAGTATATATATTCTTGATCAGCATCAATAGCCGAGTCGATATAGCTATGTCTGTCTGTCCGTCCGTCTGTCCGTCTGTCCGTCCGTCCGTCTGTCCGTCTGTCCGTCTGTCCGTCCGTCCGTCTTCATTAGCGCCTATAGCTCAAAGACCATAAAAGCTAGAGGAACACTATTTTGTATCCAGACTCCTGTCCTATCGCACTGTTACAGGTGTATTTCAAAATTTCGCCCCGCCCCCTTCCGCCCACTCCAAGGACGAAAATCTGTGGCATGCACAATTTTAAAGATACGAGAAAACTAAAAACGCAGAATCATAGAGAATGAGCATATCTATCAGATTGTAGAATCTGGATCAGATCGGATAATAAATATAGCCACAATGAAGAAAACCATTTCGAAATTCATCGTTCCCTCTCGCTCTCTCTCACACACAGGGGTAGGCGCTATGCCTCATCGAATTTTTTGACGCCTAGTTCTCAGAGACTATAAGAGCTAGAACCACCAAACTTTCTATCCAAGCTCCTGTGATATCAAACCGAGACGAGTTTGTTTTAAAATTTGGCCACGCCCCCTTCCGCCCCCACAAAAGATGAAAATCTAAAATTTTGAAGATACGGGAAAACCAAAAACGCAGAATCATAGAAAATTACTATATCTATCAGAGTATTGCATTTGGATCAGATCGGATCATAAATATAGTCAGAAGGAACAAATGAAATTTCAGTGGCCTCCCAAGCGCAGACTGATTCCCTCTCTCTCTCGCACACAGCCGTGTATGTATATGTAGGAAGTAGATAAAAACATGTAGAAATGGCAGATGTAACAAATTTATGTTAACCAATATGGAAACATCTAATAGATCAAAATCTCCGAAAAGGTTCGACTTAAATTGTTTTTTTTTGGCTAAAATTAAATTTTTTTCTTTTGCGAACATGTAATAAACTACAACAAGCTCACATACATATATACTGACTGAGTACCGGGTATAAAGTAGAGCCGCGGTGCAGACGCGGCTCATAACGTTCCCCCTCGTTTTTTTTAAATCTATTATTTTTTTCTCATGCTTTTATCGGAGGTACTGCTTCTTTTTTTTTACCTTACTTAAGGGGAGGTTACCGTCAGAGCCCATAAAAAAATGGAATTTTTTTTACTCAATTAGTATTCTTATTTTATTAGTTCGTTTTTCATGCTCTATTTTGCGCTTTAACGTGAAAAAAAATGTATTTATAAAAATGTTTTCGAAAAACAAAAGCTCTGTCAGGGCCCCCCAAATTCAATTGGCTTTCATTTGAGTGGTGAAACTTTGAAATCGGTTGACTCCTCGAAGCTGTAGAAGGTATCGCGCGTCGGAAAACGTTGTTTCGAGAAAAACGCGTTTAAAGTTTTATGTAGTACAAAAATCGTACTGTAAAATCCTAGACTGTTCCGTCAAATGGAGTATATCTCGCGAACTAAATGAGATATTGAAATATCCTTTCTCCCACGTATTCTCCATAGAATAATAATTCGATTTTTGTTGGTTCTGATGGTAACCTCCCCGTAAGTATCTTACATCTGTTTTTATTGGACTTAAAAATTCTAAAAAGCTGATTAATGCACCTAATCAGTTTATAGCTTCAGCTTACCATCTGGAAATTATTAAGCTTCCAAATTCAAATTTGACAGTTTGTGTTCAGTATTTTTTCGAAATGTTGACTTTGAAAACATGGTATTTCTTGGGTTTTTTTTGTTTTAGATAGGTACATTAATTCGGCGTCGTTTTAGGTATCGTTTGTTGCAGCTGTTTGACCAAACGGCAAAACTCGGCATGCGGCACTACTTTTTCAAAAAAAAAAACCAGATTCTAAAAAAATTCTTACAAAAAAACTAAACCATAATTGAAAAAAAAAATTGTATCCCAAAATGTGTTGACTATTATTTGAAATGTTGTTATTATTTTATATTTTCTTAATATGCATATATTACAATTATTATTATTATAATTTATTTGTTTTTTATTTTTATTTTATTTTTTTTATAAGTTTATCATGTATTTTTCTAATTTCTACCTAAATTGCGTTGCTCTGCTAATATTTTGCATGTTAATTGGTAGCTCGTTGGAAAAGTTGTTTTCCTGAATTGGCAAGCGTTTACCTTATGGTTACCAGGTTCAACGTTTTAGCTGATGAAGCAAAGATTAATTTTTCATATAAGTAGCTCGGCTGTCTGGTATAAATTATTTGATATAGAAATATAACTGTTCTGTACCCTATCCATTTCTTGTAATCCATTTTGAATATTTGTCTTGCTAAAACTGAGATATAACAATTTCGTCTCTTATTATAAATGTAACGGACAATGTTGTTAAATGTTTCTTTTAGTTTTCGTTGAGACTCAGCATATTAATTTTCAAATATCTAAATTCCATAGAATAAAGCAGGTGTCAGATATGTCTTAGCTATCATAAGTTTAACTTTTTCTGGTAAGTATTTTTGTGTGGGTGCAAGTTGTCTTAGTAGACCATATGTTCTTCCCGCAGCTTTCGTGATTTGGGGACTCCAAGAAAGCATATTGTTAAACGTTAATTACAAGTTCTCCGCATGGTCTACATATTGGATTTTTTTTCCTTCAATTTCAAGCTTTGGATAATTTGTCGAATTTAATGCCTTCTTATATATTACTATACAGTTACATTTGTCCGAATTAAGTGCCAATCCATTACACTTAGCCCAGTTATTCACATTTAACAAATTACAGACCTGTACACTCATCAATTTTATTGAATGGACGACTAACATACATTTGTACATCATCTGCATAAATATGACTTTTACTATTTAACAGGACGTTTGGCAGATCATTCACATATAAGGAAAACAAAAGGGATCCAAGAACAAAGGCACACTACGTGTAATGCTCATCATTGACGAAATTTTATTTTCACCTACTACAGCTTGTCTTCTTTCCGTCAAATACGATCTTAGCAGCTTGATAGCTGTATAACTAAAATTGAATAAATTGCATAATTTGCTTAATAAAATTTCATGGTTAACCGTGTCAAATGCTTTACTAAAGTAAAGTAGTACCAATAACATCACATTTCCTTCATCCCGTTTTATTCTAATGTCTTCTGTAATATTTACAATTGCTTTGGCACAGCTTCTTTGTGTCCTGTGAGAATTTGCTGTGACATCAATTGTTCAAGGACTTTTGACAAAAATTATAGTATTGAAATAGGCCTATACTCATTTTTTCTTTTGGGGACCGGTATTATTTTCGCAAACTTCCACGCATCAGGAAATGTTGATTTTGTTAAAACAGTATTGCAAAAAAAAATGAGTAACATATGGCAATATTTGCGGAAGGAAAATTTGTAAAAATTTCGGATTTATTTCATCCAGTTCCATTACATTTGACTTCATTTAATTTTTCTTTTTTAGCAAACATAAAGTTTAAAGTATTATTAAAGGAACTATTTGGTGTATTGTCAAGATAATTATTATTATTAATAATTATTATTACTCCGTTTATCACAAATTTTCTGTTTAATTCGTCTATGTCTACATCTATTTTTATATTATTTTTCCTCTTCACTATTTCCAAGTCTTTAAGCTCTCTCCATGTCCGTTTAGTTAATATTGCACTGAAACCTTACAGAATAAAAGTATTTTATAGCAGTCAGTATTAATTGCATAGTTTTTTTCTTCAAATCTTTGAATTCCTGATAATGAACCGACGTTTTGTAGCGTTTCCATTTGTTAAATGCTCTATCTCTTAACAATATACTATGTGCAATATTTTGGTTGAACCATGGATTTCTCTTTGGCGTAGTTTTTAATTTCCGCAACGGTACGAATGTCTCAGAAAAACAAATCTACTTACAAATCTAAATTTATTTAGAATTAAAATCGTATGTAAGGAAAATTAGATCGTGTTTGGAAAATATTGGAACAGCTAACTGATCGTATAGTAGGATATTTTCTTTATCATTAAAAAAAAAAGAGATAATAGTGTGTTTGTAGTGTTTATTAAATTATGTGTTGGTCTACAATTACTGACTAGGTCCAGGATTAAAGAAGTCATCGCTGTAGCCATGTGTCGTTGCTTCCTTATATTGCTATTTAGATTTCCGGTTATAATTACGGCAGTATAGCTTAGAGATAAGTTAAAGATTACGTCAAGTATTTAAGTAGGTAGTATTGCGATGAGGCCTAATAGTAATTTGAGAGAGCTGCTGGGGCTTGATAATTTTATAAAGAGCTATTTTATTGCACTTTCTGGTGGGTGTTTGCATATTAATTTGGATTTAAGTTTTTTTTTTATGTATATAGCAACACCCTTACCATGTCTTTCACGATCAGATCGGTATAGATCAAATCCATCACACAAAATGACATTATCAAATAAATGCGGTTTGAACCACGTTTCGGACACACATACCACATCAACATTCGATTGTTGACAAATATATCTGAACTCATCAATCTTACCAGACAGACTGTGCATTTATATGACAAATATTTATGCTATCTATTTGCTTTGCCAGCGTACGAATAATAATAATTATTTTGTCTATTCGTTGGAAGTCTATTCATATTAGGGACCATTTAAAATATACTGGGTCTATTAGCAACACACGCGATATACATAAATCAAAGAGAGACAAATTTAAAGAGAGTTGTAACTTAAATCTTAAAAACGTACCAATACAAATATTCAGTAAACTCTTAAGACTACCATTGAATACATAATGAGGAAGGTAAAAGAGATGTTTAAGTACGAAAGCTCCTCTCTTGATCATTGAGTTTATGCATTACGGAACTGATGAAACGCGCTTATGGCGTGCTTTCGAATGTGATTTGTTACTTTGTCAATACTTGGAATTTTGGTTTACAATTTTTACAGTATATTCTCAATATATTAAACTTTTGAAATGTGTGTCAAAAAATCGAATTTTTTTAACCAGACACACCAGACTACCCCTTTAATCTATTACTATTATTTTTGTCTATATTATTTTCATTATTATTTTCCGTTTCATCTACACTATAAATTTGTAGAAAAAAAATGTGTGTAAGGGGCTATCTACGCAACGCGTGCACCAAATTTCATGCATTTTTAAAATGATAGCCAGAGTATGTTGCATGGTTTTTTAACAAAAAATTTTGAATTTTCTATAAATAGGTTCCTCAAAACAAAATGTTGTCTAATTTTTATAGCTGGTGTTTGGTACAAATGCAAATATGCAATAACTTTTCTTTGTGTGGCGGTAGACACTATTGTTTTTCGAGTGGGGACACGGGAACCGACACGTATTCCTCCATGAAATCCATGAACATTGACCTTATGTCAGGTTTTTGGCAAATCGCCTTTCTAAAGACAAAAATCGTCTTCTGGCTGTCTCAAACGACGAACCGAGAGATGTCGGGATTGACTTCAATGGCAACGAAACTTGCAATCGACCGAAGGGTAATCGTGTGATGGTGTCAATCAAAGATTTTTCGCACATAGTTTCTTCGGGGGTATACAGTCTTTCTATAGACGCATTTGCAACATTTTCCAACTCCCAGAAAAGTTTGAGAAAATTATGAAGAGGGCAAAACTTCTGCAATGTGCTCACCATAGAGCATGCTTCAATACTTCGGGGTCCTTTGGATCTGCAGCGACCAGACACCACCCACCCAAAGACCGTATTTTGCAACGTTATCGTGTCTTTTTGTTTTAACTGGCCATCTTTCAGTATCTCAAAGAAGGCATCCGATCCTAGCAGCAGATCCACCTTTTGGGGTTTATGGAATCCTAGATCGGCCAGTGGGAAATCTGAAGGAATTGTCAGCGAGTCTGACGGAACAGCTTTCTCTGGGTGATACGAAGAACTCGATTTTGAAAACGAATGGGAACATTGTGAGCCGCGTCTACGGCCGCGGCTCTACTTTATACCCGGTACTCAGTCAGTATATATGTATGTGAGCTTGCGATATATTTCCTACATATACATACATGGCTGTGTGCGAGAGAGAGAGAGAGAGAGAGAATGAGTCTGCGTTTGGAAGGACACTGAAATTTCATTTGTTCCTTCTGGCTATTCTAATGATCTGATCTAATCCAGATTCAACACTCTGATAGATATGGTCATTTGCTATGATTCTGCGGTTTTCTGGTTTTCCCGTACCTTCAAAATTGTGGATTCCACAGATTTTCGTCCTTTGTGGGGGCGGAAGGAGGCGTGGCCAAATTTTGAAACAAACTCATCTCGGTTTGATATCACAGGAGCTTGGATAGAGAGTTTGGTTGATCTAGCTCTTATAGTCTCTGATATCTAGGCGTCAAAAAATTCGATCAGGCATAGCTCCCACCCCGGTTTGTGAGAGAGAGTGAGAGGGAACGATGCATTTCGAAATGGTTTTCTTCATTGTGGCTATACTTATGATCCGATCTGATCCAGATTCAACACTCTGATAGATATGCTCATTGTCTATGATTCTGCGAGTTAGTTTTCTCGTATCTTTAAAATTGTGCGTGCCACAGATTTTCGTCCTTTGAGTGGGCGGGGCGAAATTTTGAAATACACGTGCAACAGTGTGATGTGAGATGAGTCCGGATACAAAATGTGGTTGCTCTAGCTTTTATAGTCTCTGAGCTATAGGCGCTAATGAAGACGGACGGCCGGACAGACGGACGGACAGACAGACATGGCTATATTGACTTGGCTTTTAATGCTGATCAAGACTATATATACTTTTTTAGGTCAGAAACGCTTCCTTCAGGGTGTTACACACATACATTTCTTCAACAAATCTAATATACCCCTTTACTCTTCGGGTACCGGGTATTATGACAAAGTCGGTGTCTATTTCAAATTGCTGAACGCGAGATCAGACCGTTGCTTGCACCATTTTGTGCGTAGACAAGCTAGCCTTTCCGATTCCCTATAAGTTAATATCTTTCCGAATGTGTTTTAATTTTAAGTTTCGAGCGAGCTCCTCGGTAATAAAATTTACTTGCGAGCCCGAATCCAGTAGTACTATTGCGGGCTAACGCTGACAGGAGCCACCTTTAATGTCCACAATTGCTGTGGCCAGAACTACTTGATCTGAATCCACTGCCATTGCATGATTCGACGACAATTGATTCGCATATTCAACAGCTACCGCTCCCTGAAACCCGACAGCCTCGCGGGCGGTTGGCGTTGCTCCCGAGTCAACATTGCATCGATGCTACAATGTGTGGTGGGGTTTTGAGCATACTCTGCAACGTGTAGACTTGCAGGCTGACCAATTATGCCCTTTTCGCAAGCAATCAATATACAGCGGGATTCCCTTGGCAAACCTGAATCGAGTCATGACGGACGCAGACGAAAATTACGAACAACTCGTAATGGAATGATCAGCTGATTTGCAAAACAAATAATTTGCTCCCTGACCTTGTTTGCTTGGGATACAGCCAGCGATGTTTTCTCAGATTGCCAATTTTTCGATTCTTCCGAGCCTTTTCGACCCCTTAACCGCCCGGAAGTAGATACTTCACCCGACAGATGCTGATAACGCCTATTCAATGCGGCTACAAAATCAGTGATCGGTCACTGGGAAAGCCTTGACAGTGCCTAATGCTTCGTTTTCTAAATAATTCAAAAAATGATTTTTTCCACGTTGCTTAGGGACATGTCAGAATCTACTATACTTGAAAACAACCCTATGATATTTATGAATTCTGAAGAGCTCCCACCAAACTTGGGCAGTTTCATCTTGGGCAGATGCCTTTCATTTGACATGGTGGTGTTTAGGGCTGACTCGTTGAAGGAAGTAGGCTGGTCTGGCCTTTTGAGAGATATTAACGACGCGTTAGTTAACACGCACAACTCTTCGAGTTCGTATCGCGATGCTAAGTCTGGGTCAATATTGTCAATTTTCAATTGGAACGAGAACGCGCGACCCATATATGTATCTAAAATACTTATACGACATTCCAGCTCCAACTGATTAGATGGAGATATTTCTTTCTTGTATCGCTTTCGCTGTTCTATCGATATCCCTTTTTACTGAGTTCAATTTCCTCAGAAGATCAACGGAATCGTCTTCTTCTGCAATAAACGTGTTGCTACTTGAGCCATGAGCTTATGAAGCTAATAAATAATTATTTTATCAAACACTAGGTATCACTCAGAAAATAACTCAAGAAAATCACTCAACTTTTATTAGGCTGTTTAATTCAACGATGAGAACAGATGGATTGAGTGAGACTAGCGAATGCGAGAAATCACTCAGGTATGTGATCGGTTATGTTAGCTCCCACGATGAGAACAACTTATGAGTGAGAAGAGCCAATGCGAGAAGTCACTCAAGTATGTCATCGGTCGAGTTATCTCCCACGTTGAGAACAGATGGATTGAGTGAGACTAGCGAAGGCGGGAAATCACTCATGTATATGATCGGTTGAGTCAGCTCCAACGATGAGAACAGATTAGAGTTAGAAGAACTAACGATTTAGACGCAACGCTCTCAAATTGTAGACTTCGGTCTGATGGCTATGTTCGGCTATGCTGTGGTTTATCGACAGGAGATAGAGAAAGTGAACGAAATAGCAGCAACAAGCATTAAACATGTCGGCTCGGTTATGCTGGCTATGCTCTGCTATGCGATGCAATGCGTTGCTATGATCGGCTAAGAGAGCCGTTGCGAAAAAGAGAGCGATACGATACGAAATAGTGGCGCTGCATACAACGAAAGAGTTGAGCAAGAACCGTTCGCGCAAAGCAGGAACAAAAATCTGAGGCGACGACGGGCGAGGGGAGAATGATGTGCAGCGACCAGAGCTTGCGCGCGAAACTATTGCCGTTTCCACTTTGATTGTCGGCTCCTCTTTGAGGTGTCGATGACCACCAGTACAGTAATCACTCAATTTTAACCCAAGTTACTTTGAAAATGAACGAATATATGTACATACAACGGGCCGGATGCTCTTTTCACTTGTTTAATATTTTATTCACAGGCCGGTTTTATATGTAGTTATATATTTTTTAATAAAATATTGGGAACTTTTATTTACCTGTGGGACTTGTTGAACTGTGGCACTTGAACAACGATGCATTCCCTCACACAAGTTGATACCAACCAGGAATGCCAACGAGCAGCAATAAAGATGCAGCGATGCTACGGTCCAGCGGTGATAAACGCAGGAACATCAACAACAGCGAAAGAGGGATGATATCCAATGGAGATATCCACAGAAGAGCACCTATGATTCAATCCAACTTCTATCCAGAATCGAATCCAAAGTCCACCCGGGGGCGCCAAAATTTTTGGTGCAAATGCAAATTTGCACTAACTTTTCTTTGTGTGCCGGTAGGCACAATTGTTGTTCGATTGGGGACACGGGAACCGGACAGACCGACAGAAAACACTTATACTCCGGGTTCGACTTCAAATTATAAGTAGTTTTATTTTGGCAGCGTCGTCCTCTTCAGGGCCGCTGCAAACATAGGCATGCATGGTCATATAAGAGACCTTCGTATTACCTTAAAAGAGAGAGAGAGAGCAGTTAACATGATATTGAATGAGGCAACTGATTTGCCTCAGCAGCCGGTACTCGAAGAGTATTTGGGTATATTCGATTTGTGCTAATAGTGGATGTGTGAATACCCAGAAGGAAGCATTTCCGACCTCATAAAGTATATTTATTCTTGATCAGCATCGATAGCCGAGTCAATATAGCCATGCCGTCTGTCCGTCCGTCTGTCTGTCTGTCCGTCCGGCCGTCCGTCTTCATGAGCGCCTAGAGCCAGACTGTGATATCACACTGTTACAAGTGTATTTCAAAATTTTTAGTGTAATGTTTTTGTTTATTATATTTAAAGGTTTTGTTCATTATATATTTGAGGGCGTGCCCGTGAGTTCGAGGTGGTTTTGACGTTATGATTTGTAACGAAAATAGGGTCGTTATGACGAGGTGTGTGATACGCGATGCTGCGTGCGACGACGACTTATACAGAGTGGGGGTGGGTTCCACGACGCATGGCAATTTAAGCAGTACGCGGACCATGAGCGTGTGTGTGCGTAGGCACCGAGAGCGCGAGAGTGGATCGCGCTCTTAAGAGCTAATGACGGCTGCTGCTCCGAACATACTCCCCCCCGTTGAAAGACCTGGGCTTTTAACAGGGTCCTTAACGGGAAGGACGCACAGCTTGTTGACAGCTCGACGAGTGGTTCCGGATGGTTTCCGCAGTATGGCAACTCGCACAGCCCCATCAGTTCCTGCGATGACCTCGATCACCCGTGCTAAGGGAAACTTTAATGGTGGCAAGTTTTCGTCTTTGATGCAGACGACGTCGTTGACCTGGATCGATTGTTGTGGTGTGCGCCATTTGGCACGTTGTTGGAGCAGGGTCAAATATTCTTCACTCCAACGCTTCCAAAAAATCTGCTGGGCACAGGTGACTCGTTGCCAACGATCGAGTCAATTGAAGTTTAGATTCGTAACGTCTGGCTCGGGAAACTCCATCAGCGGACGACCAATTAGAAAGTGTCCCGGTGTAAGGACGCCAAGATCATCAGGGTTTTCTGAAATCAAGATAAGAGGACGAGAGTTCATTATAGCCTGTATTTGGCAGACTAATGTCCGCAGCTCATCGAAGCCAAAGGGTGACGATCCCACGGAGCGATAAAAGTGATGTTTGGCCATCTTCACTGCTGCCTTCCACAAGCCCCCGAAATGAGGTGAGCGAGGCGGTATGAATTTCCAATCGAAGCCGTTGTTGATGCAATGATTATGAACTTCAGCACGATGCTTCTCGCTCATAAATAGCCGTCGAAGGTCCTCTAACTCGTTTCTTGAGCCCACGAAATTGGTGGCATTGTCCGACCAAATGCATCGGGGAATGCCGCGCGTATCAACGAAGCGCTTGAGGGCACTCAAGAAAGCTGCAGTGGTTAAGTCCTTCACCAATTCCAACCAGACGGCCTTTGTTGCAAAGCAAATGAAGACGCTAATGTAGCATTTCATAGGAGTTCGGCTGCGCCCATCTGGCTTATAGTAGAAGGGACCGCAATAGTCAATTCCGGTGATGCTGAATGCAGGCGAATCCTGTATTCGACCCTTTGGTAGATCAGCCATGATGTGCTCCACAAGACGAGGCCTTGATCTGTACCAGATGACGCATTTCCGTAAAGCACTAGCCACAGTCTTCAGGCCACCGATGGGCCAGACCTGCAAGCGAATTGCTCCAAGTAAAAACTGCGGACCAGCATGGTGATGCTTTCGATGAAAGTGAGCGATGATAGCGAACGTCAGTGGATGATCCCTGGGCAGAATGATTGGGTGGCGTGCATCGAATCCGAGAGTTGAGTGCCGCAGGCGGCCGCCAACACGAATCAGTCCAAAATCATCTATGAATGGAGAGAGTGATACGATACTACTGGACGAATCCACGCAGTTCCTTTTGCTCAGAGCAAGATACTCAGGATACAGGTGGGCCCGTTGAACGATGCGGCTTAACAAATGTGAGCCTTTGCGAAGGTCCTCTGATGAGAGATCCGGTGACTTCGTCCTATTGATGAATTTGTGAACGTAGCCAAAGATGCGCATCATGACTCCGAATAAGTTGATGTGCTTAAACGAAAGCGAAATGTCGGCACGCTCAGACGACAGCAAGACCCGGTGTCGAATTTCCGGAAGGTTGCTTTCTGGCGAAAGCATCCACAACCTGGAATGCAGGAGATCCTGTGGTGCTGATCCCTTTGAAAGAATGTCAGCCGGGCTCATCTCAGTTGGCACATAGCGCCAATCCATGCCTCTCGTAAGTTGTTGAATTCCAGAAATCTTGTTGGATACAAACACGTTGAACTTGGATGGTTCCTCTCGCAACCAAGACAGGAACACAGCTGAATCCGACCAGCAATGAATTGGGCAGTAAAAGGTATCCATTTTTCTGATGTCGCGAAGTAGATTGGCTAATAGGAACGCTGCGCAGAGTTCAAGCTTCGGCAGGGTTTTCACTGGGGCAACCTTTGCCTTAGAACAAAGCAAGTGAACCTTAAGGCTCTCATCCCAATGCAGCTTGTCTCTCCACATGCGCTGCATAAGGATTTTAGCTCTGGTCAAAGTAGGTCCGATCAGTCCCATAGGATCATAGCACCGTGCAATAGTTGACAATACTGAACGCTTGGTTTGCTTGCCAACACCGAGTTGAGGAGCAAATGTAAACAGAAAGCAGTCCTTATGGGGCTCCCAAATGAGCCCAAGCGCCTTTGCTACATCACTGCCATCATCAAGCTTCAGAAAGCTTTCCCTTTCGGCCTCTGGGACTGTACGAAGCACATCGGAAGAGTTTGAACACCATTTTTGCAATTGAAAATTGCCTCGAGCAAGAAGATCCGTGGTTTGACGTATAATATCTAGCACTTCCTCAACCGAATTGCCTCCAGATATCATGTCGTCCACGTAGAAGTCATGTAGAATGGTTTCGGATCCCAGTGGATATGACGACGAATCATCCATGGCTAGCTGATGCATAGCTCGAATAGCTAAAAATGATGCAGGCTTAGTTCTATAAGTGACTGTATTTAATTGGAAGATCTGTATGTCGTCGTCAATGGAGTCCAGCCATAATATGCATTGGAGCATGGTGTCAGGCATTGAGACACGCACGCACCTATACATTTGACCGATATTGCCTGTAAGAGCAATGGAAAATGTACGAAAATGGATGAGTGTGTGAAATAGCTTGGCTTGAATGGTGGGACCTGACATAAGCAGATCATTTAGCGAAAGGCCAGATGTGGTGGCTGCAGAGCCGTCGAATACGACCAGCTTTGTGGTGGAGCTGTCCTCTTTGATGACACAATGATGTGGCAAGAAATATTTGCATTTGTGCCTATTTCGCTGGATCAACGAAGCGCTTGAGGGCACTTAAGAAAGCTGCAGTGGTTAAGTCCTTCACCAATTCCAACCAGACGGCCTTTGTTGCAAAGCAAATGAAGACGCTAATGTAGCATTTCATAGGAGTTCGGTTGCGCCCATCTGGCTTATAGTAGAAGGGACCGCAATAGTCAATTCCGGTGATGCTGAATGCAGGCGAATCCTGTATTCGACCCTTTGGTAGATCAGCCATGATGTGCTCCACAAGACGAGGCCTTGATCTGCACCAGATGACGCATTTCCGTAAAGCACTAGCCACAGTCTTCAGGCCACCGATGGGCCAGACCTGCAAGCGAATTGCTCCAAGTAAAAACTGCGGACCAGCATGGTGATGCTTTCGATGAAAGTGAGCGATGATAGCGAACGTCAGTGGATGATCCCTGGGCAGAATGATTGGGTGGCGTGCATCGAATCCGAGAGTTGAGTGCCGCAGGCGGCCGCCAACACGAATCAGTCCAAAATCATCTATGAATGGAGAGAGTGATACGATACTACTGGACGAATCCACGCAGTTCCTTTTGCTCAGAGCAAGATACTCAGGATACAGGTGGGCCCGTTGAACGATGCGGCTTAACAAATGTGAGCCTTTGCGAAGGTCCTCTGATGAGAGATCCGGTGACTTCGTCCTATTGATGAATTTGTGAACGTAGCCAAAGATGCGCATCATGACTCCGAATGAGTTGATGTGCTTAAACGAAAGCGAAATGTCGGCACGCTCAGACGACAGCAAGACCCGGTGTCGAATTTCCGGAAGGTTGCTTTCTGGCGAAAGCATCCACAACCTGGAATGCAGGAGATCCTGTGGTGCTGATCCCTTTGAAAGAATGTCAGCCGGGCTCATCTCAGTTGGCACATAGCGCCAATCCATGCCTCTCGTAAGTTGTTGAATTCCAGAAATCTTGTTGGATACAAACACGTTGAACTTGGATGGTTCCTCTCGCAACTAAGACAGGAACACAGCTGAATCCGACCAGCAATGAATTGGGCAGTAAAAGGTATCCATTTTTCTGATGTCGCGAAGTAGATTGGCTAATAGGAACGCTGCGCAGAGTTCAAGTTTCGGCACCGTGAGGGTTTTCACTGGGGCAACCTTTGCCTTAGAACAAAGCAAGTGAACCTTAAGGCTCTCATCCCAATGCAGCTTGTCTCTCCACATGCGCTGCATAAGGATTTTAGCTCTGGTCAAAGTAGGTCCAATCAGTCCCATAGGATCATAGCACCGTGCAATAGTAGACAATACTGAACGCTTGGTTTGCTTGCCAACACCGAGTTGAGGAGCAAATGTAAACAAAAAGCAGTCCTTATGGGGCTCCCAAATGAGCCCAAGCGCCTTTGCTACATCACTGCCATCATCAAGCTTCAGAAAGCTTTCCCTTTCGGCCTCTGGGACTGTACGAAGCACATCGGAAGAGTTTGAACACCATTTTCGCAAATGAAAATTGCCTCGAGCAAGAAGATCCGTGGTTTGACGTATAATATCTAGCACTTCCTCAACCGAATTGCCTCCAGATATCATGTCGTCCACGTAGAAGTCATGTAGAATGGTTTCGGATCCCAGTGGATATGACGACGAATCATCCATGGCTAGCTGATGCATAGCTCGATTAGCTAAAAATGATGCAGGCTTAGTTCTATAAGTGACTGTATTTAATTTGAAGATCTGTATGTCGTCGTCAATGGAGTCCCGCCATAATATGCATTGGAGCATGGTGTCAGGCATTGAGACACGCACGCACCTATACATTTGACCGATATTGCCTGTAAGAGCAATGGAAAATGTACGAAAATGGATGAGTGTGTGAAATAGCTTGGCTTGAATGGTGGGACCTGACATAAGCAGATCATTTAGCGAAAGACCAGATGTGGTGGCTGCAGAGCCGTCGAATACGACCAGCTTTGTGGTGGAGCTGTCCTCTTTGATGACACAATGATGTGGAAAGAAATATTTGCATTTGTGCCTATTTCGCTGGCTACCACAGACATGTGATCAAGGGACAGGTACTCCTTCATAAATGCCGAGTATTGTGAATGAAGAGCTGGATTGCGCACGAACTTGCGCTCCAAGTTTTCCAAGCGCCGCTTTGCTTGGAAGTAGGAATCGCCCAAGGACTCCAAACTTCGCTTCATAGGCAAGCGGACTGAATATTCCCCTGAGGGCAAACGAGTGTGATTGTTGATGAAATGTTCCTCGCAGTGAAGCTCCTCCTTTGTGGCCCTAGCGATCGGCTCAAAGATGTGCTCCACTTCCCAAAATTGACGAACCAAGTCATCGAGCCGAGTGCTGTGATTGGTGTCATCCGAAGACTGGGTTGCGATAAACGACGAGAGAGTGGGGGCCGAGTGCCCGCCATCAGACAGAATCCATCCGAAATGTGTTTTCTGCAGCAAAGGTAATCCAGGCGCCAGCTGAATTTGTCCCACGCACAGCAGCTCAAAGAAAAGTCCAGCTCCGATGAGCAGATCAATCCGCTGCGGCTGATGGAACGAAGGGTCAGCAAGCCGGATATGCGACGGTATACGCCAATCAGCTGTGCTAATCGACGAGCGAGGTTGATGATCCGTAATCTTCTGGGCAACGACGGCAGTGATGCTAGTGGTGAACTCGGAAACCCGAGACTTCAGAACGAGATCCACCGAGAGTGGATCAGTTGAGAAGCTAGCATCGCCGATGCCAGAGACTGCGGCGAACGATTTTGTTTTGCGAAGTTGTAGCTGATTAGCTAGACGACTGGTTACGAAATGTAATTGAGATCCAGAATCCAGAAGTGCGCGACAAGGCACAAAAACTCCTGTGCTGTTTTTGACGAGAACGACGACAGTGGCTTATAGCACAGCATCAGACGGACTTTAAGATATGAGGGCTTGCGGCAAGGAGGGCGAGAATGCAACCATGGCGGTCTGACTTAGTTGGGCTTGTGAGGCTTCACTGGGAGAAGCAGATTGGGCTGTTTCTGATCGACGAACGAAATGCAAAAGTGAGTGGTGTATCAAACTGCAAGTACGGCAGGGACCGGATTTGCAATCCTTCACGCGATGGCCCTTTCGTAGGCAATTGCCGCATAAACCTAGCCTCTTTGATTCCTTGTGGCGCTCGTCCGGCGATAAACCTTTAAAACGTTCACAATTTGCAATCGTGTGGTTCGTGCCCTCGCACAACACACAATAAACTGGAATGGGAGCGCTCGATGCTACGAAAGCCTTTCTATGTTTCGTACTCAGGGTTTTTTCAGACATGACCATCTTGTCCTTGCATGGAATGATGAATGCCTTCAAGGGTACGACATCTATGTTCCAGAAAGGCAGAAAGTTTCCCCCAGGATGGAAGACCGTGATCCAATGAAGCTGCTTCCCATTTGACTGCATGGACGATTATAGCATCTGCAATCTCCTCCTTAGTTCCCAGCGATTCTAACGCGCGAAGATGTGAGGTGACGACGTCCACGAACGCCCTCAACTTGGAAGGTGATGAGTCAATACGCGTCAGCCCAAATACCTCTCTGATGAGTGCCTGTAGAATCAGACGTTTGTTATCAAATCGGTTTTTTTACATTTCTAACGCCTTGTTATAGTTAGCCTCGATCATCTGCAACGAACTGATGGCAAGCAATGCCACTCCGCTCAAACAGGACCGCAAATGCTGTAGCTTCTCGATAGAAGTCAGCCCTGCTTCACTATCAATGACCGCTGTGAACATGGAGTAGAAACTCGTCCACTCCGTGTATTCTCCACTAAACTTGGGTAGCTGCAGTTGTGGCAGGCGCGATCGATTGGCCATGTACATGAAGGATTGGGAATCATTTGGATTCACTCGAAACGTGGAACAATGCGAGGGCTGAGAACGCCTCCCTAGCTCACGCTGCAGAACAGTCCTCAACGATAGTATCGAAGAGTCGAATTTTCCAGGTATTTCACTGGACATGGATTCAAAATCCACTTCCTCCAAGTTGGTGTGTGCCGCCACAAAACTAGATTTCAGTTCCGTCAGCGATTCCAATAGTGCTTGCAGGTCATACTCATCCATTTGGCGCAGCCTTTCACTATCCATCACTGTGCGTATGACTTCTAGCCCATCGAAAATGGCTCGAACCTTCAGCATCATGAAGGAAATCCGAGATACAGATGATTGGGTGCTAGCAGCGTTCACACAAACGCTTTCGGCGGGTGGAGTAGCGCCAACGGCCTCAGAATCACTATCATTGCCCATAGCAAACGATCCGATTCTTCTGCCATTTTTCTTCTTGCCCATGGTTTTGGATATAGTCAGTTGACGCTAATACAGCTAATATGTTTGAAGAGCTCAAACCATTTTTATGTTCGCTTTTGCGGCACTTTATATGCGAAATATGTGCAATGGCAAACAACGAAACGAAGCGACGAAAGAGAAGGCGAAACACTGTATATGTGTGTATATGTCAGTATATTCACTGCACCGGCACAGAGGGCAAAAGCGACGACCGATACTGCGGCGAAGCAACGAACAAAAACCAACAGTTATGCACAAGAGAACGATCTCGAATTCGAGTTCGAAAGAGAGTTCTCGGTATGCAGCCGCTCACGAGCGCGGGCTGAAGGAAACGACGAAAGAGGAGACGACGAAAGCTAACGGGTTTCGCTTAAAACGCTATGCAGCCGGTCTCGACAGTGCGTTGCGCAGGCTGAAGCAGACGGCGAAAGAGAACACGAAAACGAATAGCGGCCCGCTAGAAACTGTCACGGTCGGCCACAACGACTTTTGGTTCGCTACTTTTTCGACGAATGTTGGGTTAAATCTTTCATGCAGATTTAACTCAATGTTTTTGAACACTTTTTCCACTCAAAGGTCAGGGGGATCACGTCGGGGTCACCAAAATGTTGGAAGCTGCCGAGCTTTTTCGGCAACTCTGACTCCAATTAACGAAATACAAGTTTTCTCCGTTTTTTAGTGTAATGTTTTTGTTTATTATATTAAAAGGTTTTGTTTATTATATATTTGAGGGCGTGCCCATGACTTCGAGGTGGTTTTGACGGTATGATTTGTAACGAAAATAGGGCCGTTATGACGAGGTTTGTGATACGCGATCTTTACAGAAAAATGTCACTATTACCATAATAAATTGCATAATGGAATATCAACTAAGTAAATATGGGGTGAGCTTAAAGAGGTTGGTATAGGTCAACTGAAAGCTTCCCTAATAATTAATGCTGATGTCAATGAACTGAACAGACAATTTCTGCAATCGACCGTACCTGCTATCTTGACCAACCCTTACTTTGTCGCCTCAGTGGTAAATACTGACTGGGATAATAGCTTTAGTTTTATGTGTGTAACTTCGTGTGATGTCCTGAGCTCCGTTCCTTAAATTAAGTCAAACGCCATTGGTATAGATAATTTGCATCTGAAATGTCTTAAAAGTTTTCTACCTAAGATAATGAATCATTTAACGCATATGGGCATTTCCCAGGGTAGCGAACGTTCATACGCTTTTAATGCATAAAAAGCATCGAACCCAAAAACCTTTCCCAAGTTTTTTTTTGCGATTCGATAGCATTTTGTTAGCTCTATGTTTGGTACAAAAGATGGGATTCAACAAGTTTTAGTTTGGTTTTTTTTTAAATTGAATTTAGGATTGGTCGCGAACGTACACTTTTTCCACACGTTTTTTAACCGTTTTCACCTCACTTTTTCCCATACATCAATTCATAATTTCTTAATCAACAGCTTTGTTGGCCTTTTAGAAAGACTTTGCTAAAAAACTTTTACCAAAAAACTACTTTCCCATAGAAAAAAAAAGTAATAGAAAACATCACCATTAAAATACTAAAAAATACCGAAAAAGTGAACTTTTGCTTATTTTAATAGGTTTTCAGATCAAAGTTGAAGAAATTATATGTTGATTGGTTAAATTGGCTGAGTTTCCATATATTTAGAAAATAATATCGGAACAAAAGTATATGAAAATGTGTTTTTATTGACTTCTAATTTTTTAGCCTCGGTTGACCTTTCCGCGGAAATGCCCATATATGGAACACTGCGCTTCCGACATGGTGTTTCCCTGTTGTTTGGAAATTGGTCAAAGTATCCCCTGTCCCTAGGGCGAAGGATGAATACACGCCAATATCTACTCTGTCCTTTCTATCAAAGGTATTCGAAAAACTTATCTCACAAAAAATCAATAAATACCTAGCAAAAATTCATTACTGTGCAATAAACAATCTGGCTTCCATAAATCTAGATGCGGAACTACTGCCAATCTAGATTTTAAAAACAATTAAAAGCAACTAGACGATAGTAATGTTTCATTTTTGAAGCTTCTAGATTTTTTATTTAGGACGTCGATATGCAATGAATGCACCATCAAGTGGCCCATGGGACACCAGCCGAATGTTGTTTCGCGCGAATCCCAGGCCATCTAGGCCCCTTACTCTTTACACTCTTTATAAATGACCTGCCTTAAGCTGGATCTCAATCCAGGTTGACCTCGTTGCCTTACCTGTTCGGAGATCATGAAACCGCGAGCTTTCATTTCGCAAGGGACTGAAAATGCCGTTCGACCTCGGTAAACCGTATGGGTACGGCTACCTTAGTAGCATTCCTGTGAATAGGTTGCTTGAAAGAATTGGGCAAAAAGATTGGCCATTGGCTGATCAGTATTTGCCGACGTATTAAGAAATGATAGCGAGGAAGGATGTGCGGACGTCTTACGCTTACTGTTAGCGAAGCTGTAAAACTGCTTAGGGTCCTAAGAAAAACGTATCCTGCATCGAGATAGGTAGTTCTTAGAACAGAAAAGTTTGACCGAGCCACTACATAGCACGATAGAGAAGAAGGAGAGCCAACTTCTTGAAATTTGTTGTAAAGTCTTGATTCTAAGTTTTTTAGACTGGATAACTCTTAGGTAAACTCAGGAGGCTTACCAGATCTAACAGGACAGGAAAGCGGGACACAAGACTCAAAAAGTGAGTCAAGTGCATCGTAGACAATGTTTGTGCCTATCGTAACATCAGTACACAAATACAAATCGGACCAATCGAAATCCCTACTCAGGTTATTAAGCTTCGCAAACTCGGCTTTACGAAAGCACCGGACACATCGAGGTAACCTACCCGACCGATCAAATGTGGTTGGTCCTATATCGAGCAACACTTCGGAAGTAGGATGGAAGGCGTCTTCAGGTATAGTGAGCGGTGAGACTCAGTTTAACAACGCTAAGATTGGATCCGTTACAATGCACAGATCAAGCAATCGACCCAAGGCATTTTTCACATGGTTGACTTGAGACAGGGATAAGTCAAGCAAGCCGTCTATAAAATCATGTCGTGACATGGGTACTAGGTTATTAGAATCGTTTTCCGAAGACCAAATAGGTCCTGGCTAGTTAAAATCCCCAAGAACTATCATATGATTTTTATCAGATAGCGAGGAAGAAACAACGTTTAAAGCGGGCAAATGCTGCTCGTAAATTTCGATATCCGAAGAAGGTGGAATATACGAGCTTGTAATAAAAACTGGAAAAGCGGGAAGAATGAGTTTTACACACAGGAATTCCAGTTCTTGTTGAATCTGGACTGTAAAATGTTCTGACGTGATGTAAGATTTAATTGCAATCAAAACCCCACTTGCACGTCGAGACAAACGGCTATTCCTAAAGGTTGTGTACCAAACTACCAAAACTTCAGAACTAAAAATTTCCATCTTTAACCAGGTCTCGGTGAACACAATTACGTGGGATGCAAGCTTGTTGGTTGGCGGACTCGACGGACACGGACGCTACAGAAGTTTTTGGCTGTATGTTCTCCGAGGTGATAAATTCGGCAGCAGAATTTGCATCACCAGTAGCTGTCGTTGCCCTTGGAGTAGCAAACGATATCAGCTGTTGCTCAATTGGAGTGGTCGGAGTCTGTCGGCTGAGGGACAGTTGGAACTTGCAGATCCCGTAGAGAGACCTTTTTGCGTCTAGGAGACTCACTTAGCAGTTGCAAACTGTCAAATTGAGACTCCATGGTTAGGAGCTGATCATACTGCTTTTTAAAGCCAACGGTCAGCTCCTTGAAGCCATTCCGTATCTGCCTCATAAACCTGGCCATCTTAATAAGGACCACCCGGCATGCTTCACAACAGTAATACAAGCCATTATGTTTGGAAATGGCATCACCCACGAGGCCTGAATACCCAACACTGCTGTAACACTAATATCGTCCTATTTATATGGAAGAATCCCAGCTGTGAAAGCTGGCAATGCAAGATTAACATTTCTACCTGTAAGAGGTGGAGTACCCAATGGTTCAATCCTAAGGTCCACTTCTCTCCTGTTTATATGTTAATGATCTCCCAGACTTGTTACCCAAATGTAACGTTCATATGTATGGACGGATAAAATATGTCACTTGCGCATATGAAGGAATACATTTTCTAAGGAAAGTTGTCAGACCCCAAAACGCCTGCATTACAACATTGGATACCAGGCCAGTTCATACCATATTATATAGCATGGCAAAAGAAATCTATAAGGACTGAAGGAAGCTAAAGATTTTCTAGTTGATCTTTAGATTATACTGCTTCGTTTTTTCTGTACAGCCTTCCACTGATTCTACAAAGATGATAATGTCGTCCATGTACAGCTGCATTACATTATTGTCGATGAGATTTTGGAAGATGTGATTTACAAAACGAATAAATGCTTCTGGTGAGTTTTGAAATCCGAATAGTACTTTAAAACCCCGAAATGTCCTTCTGTGGTGACGAGCACTGTGTATGCTCCGCTTCCTTTTACAATAGGTACATGAAAAAATCAATTTTCGAGATCCATTGTCAAGTATACCTTTGCATTCGCAACTCTTCAGAAATATCTTCCATCACGGGTACTGGGAAGCGATCAACTAGAAGTATGCTTTTCACTGTCTGTAGTCTACACACATTCACAGTCTACCATCCTTCTTTTTGACTACGAAAATCCTGCTTGCTACATTGGGCATACATTTTTGGTGTAGCCACTCCTCAACTGGAATCTTTACAGCTTCTGATTCACCTATAGAGAGACGACTTTCTCATGTTGTTGGGGAACTGAATATTTTATATTGAAAATGCCGAACATACTACCAAACAAATTTTCTTTGCTATCTTCTTTTTTCGAATAGATCTTTGTAAATGAAAATCCCCGACGATCGGCTATTAATCTGAATTTCTGGGTGAAATCATAACCCAAGAGTGCGTCGCAATCGATTTTGTGGTTGTCTACTACCAAAAAACTTATGATTGTTGGCTAACTCATCCACGACAACTTCAGCGTAAAATTATCCCATCGTCTTTGTAGGATAAACCACGCAACATTGATATACTTTTTAGAATTTCAATATTTTTCATCATTTAAGCAATGCTTTCTTTTGCAATTGTTACATCTGATCCAGTTTCCACCAAACAGTCTACTTTTACTCCTTTGACAGACAACGTTTTAAAACGCATCCGATCTACAACAATACGAACCTTTTCGGCGTTCTTTGGGCATTTGCGTGATATATGTCCGTTTTCATTACATTTAAAGAACTTCGTGGCTTCCTTGCAATCTGGACGCTTATGCTCCGATGAGCCACAGTTAAAACAGAACTCTTTTTTCTTATTTTTGTTAAAATCAACTGTCTGCTGCTTCGTATTTCCACTGTGTCTATATTGCCCATTGTTCTTTTCATCTTCATTATTTTGTTAGTAAATTTCATATTCTCGCTTAAACTGTTTGAAAGTATTACACTTGTACAAAGCGAATTTATATTCGTTTCTTATTTGGAGCCCAGCTGCTTCTTCTACATTGCCAACTACTGCAATCTTTCTCATACTGAGTATATACTCGTGAAACGATTCCGATTTCTTCTGCTTTCTTTCATTCCGCTCTTTATGTACATCTGCACTGTTTATTTCTCGTTCAAACTCCTCCGACAACAATTTTTTGCTCCTCGTAAGTACTGACACTGGCCGATTCTAGAAACAAACGTGCCGCTCCAATCATTTTTCCACGTGCCTGAACGTATTTCAGTTCTTCCGTCAGTTAATAAGCCTCTGAATTTCTCTCAAAAATTTCGAACCATTTTTCGACAGGCACTGAGTTACCGTTGAACTCGTTCAGAATTTTTTCAAAATTATCTATCGAAATTTTCGACTCTATTGTACGTCTTTATTCTGATTCCGCTTTATAGCCTGTTCCCACAGGCGACCATTCACCATCCCCCTTCCATTTCGGGGATGGTCCGTAAGGTTTTGCAAATGTTTTTATATGTTTGAACAATTTTTTGCTTATTCCTGGTACCGAGACTCGGCAAATTTCCTTGGATCATTCCTCCAATATTGGAGCAAAATTGTTGCTGGTGATTAACAGTCGAAGCCATAATTAAATTTTCCATATTTGTTGTTTGATTTCACAAAAATCTAGAGCAAACATTTTTTGTTTGTTATTGTCAGCTGTGTTTTCAATGGGTGGTGGATGGGGGATGGTGGTTTGTGGCCTGTGGGAATCGAGGTTTCACATCTGTCAAAAAATCCCACCGTTCCTCGTAAATGTGCTGTGTGGGAAAAGGCTAAGAACTAACAAATGAATAGGTTGTGTTAAGGCGGTAGCAGGGGAGAGAACCTGTCCCCAGCACACGTGGACCTACTAGAGATCCGCTGTGATGCCGCATGGGCGCGAGCCCCTTCTTACTGCCTAGACCGTGGTGAGCAAAAGTTGCGGTTTTAAGGGCCGCCCCATCTGGTAGCTTGTATGTACTTGGACAAGAGCCCTGGTTTAATTTCTGATAGGCCCGAAATGTACGTGAGGAACGCAGCCGCAAGAATAAGGAGTCTACGGTTTCCGAGAGCCGGGCAATGACAGAAGAAGCTGTGGACAGACTCCTCCTCTTCTCGTCTCGGCAGCTTCTGCAGAAGTCGTTGTGGGGGATTGACAGTCTAGGAAGTGAATGCCAATCTGCCGGTGTCCCGTTATGGCGCAAGTTACTGCAGAGCATTGGACTCTATTGAGTGTATATAAATCTGCCGAGCGTCTTTTCGATCGACATGGCCATATCAATCTGGAGATTTTGCAGGTGATGGTTTCGGGCGTGTGAAGCCTGCACATAGCCATTGGCATCGGAGAGGAGAAGAATTGTAGTGCCATGCCTGGCCAGTTCGTCGCAGCGCCTCATATCCCTGAAAGTCCCTATGTCCGGTGACCCACATTAAGAAAAGTTCTTACTGCTCCGAGGTCTCATTTAGAGACCTACGGCAGGTATTTACAGTCGTGGAGTTCGACGATATTGCGCCTAGTGCCTTAATGGCTGCCTGGCTATCAGAGAAGGCGCATACTGAGCGCCCGTCAAGGGGTAGTTTGGAGACAATAGAAATGGCCTCTTTGATTGCTTCAACCTCGGCTTGTAAATCCTTTTGAGCTTATTAATGGCTTTTTGGCCTGCATGAATCAGTTGGGCCGGAATGACGCCATCTGTTCCAGCAGACTTGTAGGGCTTAAAGCTCTTGTTTGCCCAGGAAATGTTCTCCTGACTTTATAGGCTTAGGATAGAACTGGAGGCA
Organism: Drosophila helvetica; assembly: GCA_963969585.1. Lineage (NCBI taxonomy): Eukaryota > Metazoa > Arthropoda > Insecta > Diptera > Drosophilidae > Drosophila > Drosophila helvetica. The sequence goes on along the minus strand of OZ018401.1, from coordinate 36,882,039 downwards.
CTAGACGGAGGCGCATTGTGGTCGGATCTGTTTACACTGCAGCTCGGGAAATGGGTGTCAAAGAGAAGGTTTAACGACTCTTCACTGGATGTTGTCCAGGATTGGCTTTCTTCAGGTAGCTCAGGGTGGGTGTTGTCTTGGAGAGAACTTTACGCAGGCTCGAGGCCTCTGAGTTGCTCTCGATTTCGCTGAAGAACTAACGCCATGAAGAACGTTTGGCTTTTCTAAGTACTTTATTGTATGTTGACAGACTAGTCTTGTACTCGACCTAGTTCTGCTCAACATTAACCGCCTTAGCTTTGTTGAAGAGTCTTCGCGAGGCTTTGCGAAGTTCCCCCAATATTGAAGTCCACCATTCAAGTTTGTTCCGGCCTCTGGTTCTACTAGAGGGACAAGATTTATCAAGCGCCCTAGTACAGGCGTCGGTACAAGTTATAACTTGTAGGTTCGTGGCCTCCCGCGAGAACCTCTCCTCCGGGTGGGGACTCAGGGAAAATACGGACCAGGTGATTTGAATACCGAGTCCAGTTTGTCCGCCGGAGGTTCCGGAATCGGGCTAGACTTGGTACTGAGATAGAGAGTACAATTTCCACGTACCTGGGGTCAGAGAAGGTGTGTTCTTCTAGGACTCTCCAGGATACTATATTCCGCTGAAGCCCATGTGAGGCAAGAGTAAGGTTGGGATCATTTCCCCGATTTAGTATAAACATCTGAGTGGTGAGTATATAACTATAGAGGTACTCACTCCGTTCGTTTGTGTCAGTGCTTCCCCACTGACAGTGGTGTGCATTGGCGTCGCACCCGACAATTAGGCCGATGTCTTTGGCCTCGGAGTCGGCAATGAGGACTCGGAGGGGCGCATGTGGAGGTGGGCTGGGTTGGTCATGACTCATGTAGGCGGAAAAAAATCTCAGTGAATCCTCCTGGCCTTCGAGGCCCACTGCAAAAATAAGTGTAACTCTTTCTTTGCGAGAATACAGGTGCGTGTTTTACCTGTTCTATCAGCTACATATAGCTTATAGTCTTGAGTCCCCAGACCGGATACCCTGTTTCCAAGGATCCAGGGTTCCTGAATGAAGACTATATCGGCTCCACCTTTGGTTAGATGGAGCAGGAGAGCAGAGCATGCTTTTGCACAATGGTGGAGGTTGATCTGCAGGATTGTCAGGGACATTCCTTAGGCCCACTTCCACCATTGTCTTCTCTAGGTCGCTTTTGGGGGGACTCCGTCTCCTCTCCGATGTCGATGAGTTTGAGACCCCTGGCTTGGTCACTCTCGTCGGTCACATAGCCGCCCAAAATGTCGTTTGACACTTCAGACGCAGCGTCGGACACCGCGGTCTTCCTCTACGCCTTCGAGGATTCTGGCAGCTAAAGGTCTGGCTCGACCTCCGCTTGCCTGCCCCTGGAGTCGGACTTGTAGGGGACTATGGCCACCTTCTTGTTGCCATAGTCCACTACTCCGTCCGTGTTAGAGAGCAGCTCCAAGGACGCCTCATTCAGGACGAGGATGATCCTGCCCTGCGACATCCTCCACCCTAGCCACCTTCCAATCGGCTGTGGGAAGGTGGGGGTCTCATACCCGCAGAATCCTGAGGATATTCTCAGGCTCTGTAGGCTTTACAGAGACCCACGTTCTGGCCCTTTGTCCGCTGGGAACATCTTCCCGTTTAACGGCCTCCAGTTTGGCTCCTGGGTAGACCTCCGTGAGCGCAGCCACTGCCTTCATGTGGAGGGCCGCCAAGGGAGCATCCTGACAGGCGATGGCTTTCACCGTGTCTTGATGCCACCCGGCGTCCTCACATTTGGGCGGTGGCCCGCCGTTGTCTTCCAGCTCCTGCTGGAATCTATCCGCGAGCTCGTTCTCCACCAGGTGCCACTTATCACGGGGGACATTACCGTTCTTGGCGCCCTTGTCCAGGATGCCAATTAAGGTCTTGCCCCTCGCCACCTCAGCTAACGACCGGTGCGCGGGGTGGGTTTTCGCCCGCTTGGCTTGCTGGGCTGCGCCTGGTTGTGTGCCGGGGTCCTCCGCCGAGCGTTGCCGCTTGATTCGACAGGGGTTCCCCGGTCTCCGGGCGCTTACCAGCCGCTATTACGCTCTGCTTGGCAGCCACCCTGGTAACCGGTTCGCCCCCGACTTCCGACTTGGATGAGTCTCCTTTCCCGTCTTCCTAGCTCCATTCGGGTTTTTTATTTTTACACCCGGTACTCGAAGAGTAAAGGGTTATATTAGATTTGTTGAAAAAATGGATGTGTGTAACACCCAGAAGGAAGCGTTTCCGACCCATAAAGTATATATATTCTTGATCAGCATCAATAGCCGAGTCGATGTAGCTATGTCTGTCCGTCCGTCCGTCCGTCTGTCCGCTTGTCCATCTTCATGAGCGCCTATATCTCAGAGACTATAAAAGCTAGAGTAACCAAATTTTGCATCCAGACTCCTATCATATCACACTGTTACAAGTGTATTTCAAAATTTGGCCCGCCCCCTTCCGGCCACACAAAGGACGAAAATCTGTGGCATGCACAATTTTAAAGATACGAGAAAACTAAAAATCATAAATTAGAATCATAGAAAATGACCATATCTATCAATGTGTTGAATCTGGATCTAAGCGGATCATAAATATAGCCACAATGAAGAAAACCATTTCGAAAGGCATAATTTCCTCTCGCTCTCTCTCACACACCGGGGTGGGTGCTATGCCCGTTCGTCCAGATGAGCGCCTAGATCTCAGAAACCATAAGAGCTAGAGCAACCAAACTTTCTATTCATGCTCCTGTGATATCACTTCAATACAAGTGTATTTCAAAATTTGGCCACGCCCCCTTCCTCCCCCACAATAGACGAAAATCTGTGGAATCCACAATTCTTAAGATACGAGAAAACTAAAAATGCAGAATAATAGAGAATGGTCATATCTATCAGAGTGTGGAATCTGGATCAGGTCGGATCATTATTATAGCCAGAAGGAACAAATTAAATTTCAGTGGCCTTCCAAGCGCTTATTCCTTTTCTTTCTCTTTCGTACACATCTCCACGAGTCGTAGTTAAGACGTATGTATATGTAGAAATGTAAAGAAGACAGATGTAAAAAACAAATGTAAACAAAAATGGAAAGGGTTTGACTTTATTTTCGTCCCTAAATTTCCTTTTTCGGCAATTATTCAATTTAGATGTAAAAAAACAAATGTAAACAAAAATGGAAAGGGTTTGACTTTATTTTCGTCCCTAAATTTCCTTCTTCGGCAATTATTCAATTTTTTGCGAACATATAATAAATTAAAAAAATCGTAGGCTCACATATATACTGACTGAGTACCGGGTATAGAAAGAGTCGCGGCCTTAGCCGTGGCTCACAACGTTCCCTCTCGTTTATTCTACAACTTAGTCCGGAGTCCTCCTAATATACACAATTCATCTACGCCAAAACGTTTGCTTGCTTTCAGTGAACATTAGAGGCCCTACATCTTTTAATTCGTTGCGTTCTGTGGATGGTGTGCTGTGCGTCGCCTTTCGGAAGGATTGCCAACGATTGAATTTGCTCGAAAACGAAACACATTGGGATTCAACGCTCGCCGATGCAACTGTTTCTGGTTCTGTTATGACGTTTCTGCCTCAGCGAATCAAATGCGTAAATTGCTTGCGATCATTAAGCCACATGTCATCAAAAGACCCCACCAAATTGTGATACAAATACAAGGGCGAGATAGCTGATGATATTTTGCATAGAGTTCGCTCGACAATTTCGAATTTTGATCTTGAAATAAACGACGAGATGCGCAACAAAACGTTACTTCTATACAATAGCGAATTGCAACGGAAGCAATCTTATTATCGAGATGAGCTGGTCGAAATAGTCCGAACAAATTTGACGCTGTGGAATGCCGAGCAGAAGAACGTGTACGATTCGCTTATAAAGATTGTTGATGATGGAACGGGAGGCATTTACTTTCTCGATGCTCCAGGGGGGACAGGCAAGACATTCTCATTTCTTTGATTCTGACAATGATTCCATCCTCTAAAATTGCTGCCACATTGTTGGAAGGCGTCGAACTGCACATTTCACTGTGAAGCTGCCAATAAATCTTCACACTGTTGACCAGCAAACGTGCACAATTACCAAGAACTCGGCGACAGCGAACTTAATGCAAAATCATCATTTGGTAGAATGCATTTACCAGGTGTTTTGAGACTATTTGGTGGGGCTATGATATTGCGCTCCGGAGATTTTCGTGAAACACTTCCCGCCATTTCGAAATCTACTGCTGCCGATGAACTTAATGCATGCATCATGTGGCAGCAGAATTTGGAATCGACCACGAACAAGAGAGTAGCGTTACAGAAGGACCATCATCAACAGGAATTTGGCCGTTTCCCATCACTATCAGTTGTCTCGAGAATTCAGAAGCCGATGCAACTGCTGGTGATGGGCAACGGCCAAATTCCTGTTGATGTTTTGACTGGATTGATATCGTTACCGTCAAATTTTTTCGAGTTCACATCGTCGATGAAGGAACTAATCACTAAAGTGTTTCCCGGCATTGCAAAAAATTATAAAAATCTTGATTGGATTGTCGATAGTTTTCATTATTCAATGTCAAATCGCTGGAGAGCTGCATTCATACAAATCCGTTGACAGAATAACTGACGAGGATGACGTGACCAACTATCCCACGGAATTTTTGAACTCGCTTGATGTTCCAGGAACTCCGCCGCATAATTTACTGTTGAAAGTGGGATCGATCACATTAATGCTGCGGAATCTGAATCATCCGATATTGTGCTACGGTACACGGTTGTCTGTCAAGAAACTGATGAGCAATGTGCTTTAAGCGACGATCATCAAGGGAAAATTCAAGGTAGAGGTAGTCCTCATCCCACGAATTCCGATTATTCCAACAGATCTTCCATTCTGATTCAAGAGGATTCATTTCTCGGTTTTATTGGCTTTTGCGATGACAATCAATAAGTCGCAACGTCAATCGTAAGAAGTCTGCAGGATTAAAGGTTAAATAGCCGAGGGAGCCGAGGAGGTTATCTCAGGTCCATTCAAGTAAGATTACGGACCAGGAACAAGATTCCTGGACGGTTTCGCGAGACCAGGAAAAGGTGGCCAGGATAGCGGAACCGAGCACAAGTCCCTTTGGAGCGGACTCTTTTTTTTTTTTTGGATTCCATGGCTCTTGTTCCGGTTCGGTTCTTCCCGCTGCAGCGCGCTGGTTAACTTGAAATCCTCCCCTTCTATTATCTCCCTGATCCCGGTCTCCTGGAATCACAAATGCTTTAGAGTGATGACCACTACTCCATCATCATCTCACTCACTTTCCTAAAAAAAAAACTTTAAGACACTTTTCACATAACCAGCATGCATATTTGCACATGGGTGAGCTGGCTCTGGCACTCCGCTATGGGATGAGATTGACTCTCCTCTATCACAACGGAATCGAAGAGCTCGCGGATCTCTCGCACTCCAGGATCATCCGAACATCACCGTCGGGTGGCGACTCCTCGCAAAGCTCTTCCCCTTAAATTTTGGTCTTGCCACCCTGTCTGATTCCAAGATACCAAGATTCTGAGCTTGATTTCACGCGTTCAATTTCAACGTGCAGGTGGGGTTCTGATTGCAGTGGACACAAACTTCACGTCGAAACGTTTCCCGATTTTTCAGTTTTCAATACTTGCTGGAATATTCCACCTTCTTCGCTTCTTCGCTTCACTTAAACGCTGTTTCTTCCTCGCTATCTGATAAAAATCAAATGGTAGTTCTTGGGGATTTCAACTTTCCAGGATCTGTTTGGTCTTTGGTAAACGAGTCTAATAACTTAGTGCCTATGTCACGACATGACTTTATTGACGGCTTGCTTGACCTTCCCTGTCTCAAGTCAACCATGTGAAAAAATCCTTCGGTAGATTGCTTGACCTGTGCTTTACAATGGATCCATAACGTTGTTAAGCCGAGTCCCACTATACATGAAGACGCCTATTATCCTATTTTCTGAGTGTCGCTCGATATAGGACCAACCGCGTTGGATCGGTCGGGTAGGCTACCTTTGTGTACGCTGCTTTCGTAAGGCCGAGTTTGCAAAGCTCAATAACCTCATTAGGAACTTATATTGAGGTTAGTCAGCTTTGTATGTGTGCCATACTGTTACAATAGTCGCAAACATTTTCTACGATGCACTACACTCTCTTTTGGATTCTTGTGTCCCGCTTTCTAGTCTGATTAAGTCTGGGAAACCCAATTGGTTCACCAGCTATCCAGTCTAAAGAACCTTAAATCAAGACTGTTCAAAATTCAAGAAGTTGGCTCTCCTTCTCTCTCTCGCTATGTATTGACTCGGTCTAACTTTTCAGTTGTTAACGCTTAATGCTATAAGAATTAACCATCTCGATGCAGGATACGTTTTTCTCAGAATAAGTTTTACATATGCTGCGCCTGACGTTATTTGTTCAAAACTATTATTTAACCTTCAAAAAGCTTATGTCAAGTGCCGTTTGTTCTATTACAATATGGAACACAATATTTCTGATGTGAATCAAACCGACTTTTTTCTGATAGTTTTTTGGCTTTTACAACATTGAATGAATTATGGTTGTTGGTACAGCGGTTGAAGGAATATGACTAAATTTAGTCGAAGAGAAAAACAATTGAAATTACATGTAGATCAATGAAGTAGTTACCGCCTAACGTACATACCTCCCAGAAGCAACATTATTATGTTTAGCAATATCACACACAGCATAGCCAAAATTATGTGTCACGAGGTTTGGCCGAAATAAATTGAAACGGGACATTAAACCTATTGAAAACGGTCGTTTTTCGTTTTTCCCATCGCCGATCACAGCTCTGGTCCACCCTGCTTGTCCCCATGTCCCAATTTGTAAAATTGATTCAAAATTCTACATGGCGCCCGAGTAGCGTCGTGGATTCATCCGACGATCAGGTAGCAATGCCAAAGCAATAGTGGCTAAAATAATAGCGAAAACACCTATTGGCTTGGTATTGGACAAACATATGTACATCTGCCCAAAATGTGGATAATTCGTGTGTCGCCTCTTAAAGGGTATCTTAAAAGAGTATCATAAGGTGCCAACGACAGAGTTTACCGCTTATTTTGAGGCTTGGGTTCCATTATTTCATCTTTCGTGTGTTTCGTTTCGAGCAAATATTGACCCTTGCAGCGGTTAGCTAATGCCCATTGTCGCGCTCTATAAAAGTTCTCCTATTTAATGCACATAGCAGACAGTTATCATAATTTTCGCTTTTGTTCTCTGCACTGCTCATAACCTGGAGTTTCGTCTCGTTCGTAGCTTGCTTTCGTAGCTTCGTTTTGTCATCTTGGTCTCTTAAGCAGGCGTCGCTCTGCTTGATTTTGCCTTTCGTTCGTGTCAAAAAGTGATCTTTGAGGTCTCTTATACTTGTGGAGATAATGGAAACATTGCACAGTGGGACATTCGGCCATTTCAGCTTGCTAAATTAATAATAATGAATATAATAATGAATAATAATGAATAATAATAATGAAATAAACTGTATTTGAAAGAAAAATCTTTCAAAATTAGCATGCGAAAGTACATTGTACTCCAAAGTCTGAAAGCTTAACAACACGTTATCAAAGTTTAACTTTGTTTCGGTGCATATTTGCCCATATACAATATATTTTATTTTTTTTTAATAATTATATACCTTGGAAAAAGTATCTTTTTAGCTTCAATTTATTAAAGATATTTATTTGCCTATATATCTTGGTACCTTCTATGTCTAATATATGAAATATATGGATGTATGAGTATATGGATCTCACTTTTGGGCTATTTTTCACCTGACTTTTTGACCTGACTTTACTTCATCAAATTTTCTCGAGTTTTTTTTTTATATATATGCATTGAATATACCTTTACCTAAGTTCCCAATATCATTTTGCGACTTTGAGGCGTTTGGCTTTTAGATCGATTTCAGTGACGCTACCTCGATCGAAAAACGGTCAAAACATGATTTTGTATGTTCGTTTCTTCAAGCGTTTTGAACCTAATCCCTTCATACGTTGGTTTTTTACCGAATTAATGCGTGCTTAGTTTTGAAAATTGTTCTTTTTGAACTTAGTGCATTTCAGCATTCCTTTTTCCGCTAAACTTTCTGTATCTCGTCTGCCCTCTACGATTGGACTCTAGAGTTTAAAGTTAGCCAACATTGTTGTTCTTTAAATCATTTTATTTAGACCAACATGACCCAAGGTACTCGTGAACAGAAGGCAACCGTGAGCGGAATGTGTGGAAGCGCAAAGCTTACAAAACTGTATGAGCGGCTGAAAAAAATAAGCGCTGATTTAAGAATGGGAATAGCCTTCGAGGAGGGTACAATTTAGCTAGATCCACTACAAATCCAATGTTGTTTGGAAATTTTAGATTCCTACATTGCCAAAGCTATGGACCTGCAGTCAGAAAGCGACATTTTAAATCCAGACAATTGGGATAGGTCGGAGTCAGAAGAAACTTTTGTGATAACAAAGGCTGTGTACATGTCGGCAGCGCCCAATAGTTCGACCCGGGAAATCAGTTCCCGTGCAGCATCACTCGAATTCACCAAAATTTAAGTTGCCAAAGTTCAGCGGCAAGCATGCGGATTAACAGAGTAAACAGTTTACTAGTTTGTTTGAAAGTTTAATATATTCCGACCGGTCGTTGCCCAATATAGAGAAGTTCAACCATCCCATTTCGTGCTTGTCCGATGAAGCCTTGGGAACCATACAGGCATTCCCAGTTTCCGATACAAATTATCCAAAGGCGTCTGCACGTTTGAAGGGGGTATATGACAACAAGTGCTTAAAATATTTCGATACACGATATTCCGGCCATGACTAAGCCATCTGCGTCTTGGGGCGACACCCGTGTTGGAGCGGTTCGATTTTGCAAAAGGCAAGCAAGCTCGGTCACGAATAGTGCATTTTCGACTACAATCTACTCTCAGTTCAACAATCATAATTTCGTCGCTAATTTTTTGGTTCTCAGCACCATTACAAGCCAGCAGCCGAATAAAAGTCTTCCCTTTGGGCAGTTCGTCTGCCTTTCAAATTTGATCCCCTTATGCTGGAAACTTCGTTCGATGTGGTCAAGCGCCGATTCTTATTTTAAGAGCGAAGAAGTCTAAAAGACAGTTCGCTTTGCGAAATGCTCATCGCTTTTATGAAGGAGTATCTCGAGCTCAATCATGTGTCTCCAACAGCAAATAATATTCCACCAGGATCAGTTCTTGCCATCTGTTGCTTGCAAGAACTTGAAGTTCGTCACAGGGACACACATGAGATTGGATCCGACATAATATGCAACGATTTTTATGTAGACGACATGTTTACAGAAATCGATGATATTGATACGTTGAATGTGATGTGTAATCAAGTGTTCGAAATCCTTATTTACGACGGTTTCCAGCTATCTAAGGGGTTTTCAAACCATCCAAAATAAGCTGATGTGATCAATATGGAGAAATCCGTTAGTTTCAATGATGCCGATTCCACTAAAGCCTTAGATATGTGGTGCCCACAGACAGACAAATTTCGCTTTCATTTATTTTCATTTCATTTTTACGGGTGTGACACCCACTTAACGCAAAATTCTGTCTGTCCCTGTTTGTTGAAAGCCGACGCACTATGGGAAATTTTGCCACTTTTTCTGGCCAAAACCCATTTTCCAAAAGTCGTAAAAATTAATTATTTTTATCCGTTGAATCTGGATAAGGTCGGACATTATCATCGATATAGTCGATATAGCGACTCGGTTATTGATGCTGATCAAAAATATATATGTAATTTATTGAGTCGGAAACGCTTCCTTGTGGGTTTTACACACATCCACTATCACCACAAACTTAATATACCCCTATACTTTTCGCGAAATCAAAAAAATTTCATAGAGTGAAAGGGTGTGAAGAAAAACAACAGCACCAGAGATCAGCAATCGACACCATATCGAAAAAGCTTTCAGCAATTCCGCCAGAGGGCGTTCACAATCGGAACATCGGCAAACCAGTGTTTCTGAACTTAAACCTTTAAGGCGGCAAAGCAGTGATTCGGTAAAACAATCTCTAAAGCGGTTAAAGTTGGAAATCCTAATCAAAAATAATGGCACCGACTACCAAGCGAAAGCGCGAGAACGTGTGGCGAGAGCAATTACGCAGAGATTCGCTGATCTGGAAACGAAACTCAACCACAAGCTCTCGGTGCATGAAAACATCGCCTGTGACTTGAGAATTCATGGTGTCCCCTTTCTTGACAGCGAAAAAATGAATATATCTTGAACACGCTATGCTTCAACTTAAATTGAACTTCAGCGCCTACCATTCAGCACATTAACCGAATGGGCAGAGGAATTGGTGCAATGAGGCGTGTAACGCATCAAGTACTGAGCCTCCAGCACCTTGGATTAAATTCTCCGACTCCCATCCACAACGAAGATGTTTGTGTTATTTAAAGCATGAACCAATTAACGACACTGGAAAATTCTATCGACACAGCCAAAGCACCCTTTAATATTCCTAACGCAATCGTCAATCGTTTTGTTTATTTTTGACGTCAAGAGCAGCAGCAGCAGTAATGCAGCAACGTTAGCAAGTAACATTTTTATTAATATATCAGTAATTCTATATAAAAAATGTGTTTTTAGGTATTTCCCTGTTTATGCGTTTTTTAGTATTACTGCATTTAAATATTTAAAATAGGCGATTCCAGAGAAAGTATAAACCCTAACACTTATTGTATTTTACAAATTAAGTCAACGCAACTTGTCTGGATGATATGAATCCGAAATTAATTAAACTTATACCCCCATATATAATTATGGAATTACCCTGAAAGATCGAAAGAAGCAAACATATACCCATCCCCAATTTTTCCAATGCTATCGAAAGCTTTTGAAATGTTTATGGCAACACAGATTACTGAGTTTCTTACAGAAAACAACATATTAAATGACAATCAGTCTGGATTTAGGAGAAATAGAAGCTGGACAACAGCTATCATAAAAAGAGTAGGAGATACAAGACAACGAATGGACAAATAAGATTCCTGACACTACTTGACTTCAGAAGTGCCTGCAAGACCGTTGATCATAAAATCCTACTTGAAAAACTTTTCAAGGAGTGCAACTTTTCTACAACGGCTGTTTAACCAATGACCTCAATTTTGACCAATAGATGTCAAACGTTTACTTGTTAAACGTGGTGTACCTCATTCAGTTCGGACCGTTGTTATTTATTTTATATGTTAACTATCTGCCATCTGTTCTGTCCGAATTCGATTGTCATATGAATGGAGCTTATGTCCAACTATATGTTAGTCGACCTATATGTGAATTAAATGATTGTATAAATGTGTGCAATAGGAAACTCGATAAAATGAACGATTGTGCCAATTGTGGTGGGCTTTCTCTCAACCCCCTGAAGGCGTTGCGTAGACACTGAAATTTCATTTGTTCCTTCGGGCTATAATAATGATCCGACCTGATCCAGATTTGGCAATCTGGTAGATACGGTTCCATGATTCTGCGTTTTTGTTTTTCTCGTATCTTAAAAATTGTGTATTCCACATTTCCTCCTGTGTGGGGGCGGGGCAAAAATTTGAAATACATTTGTTTTGCAGTGATGTCACAGGAGCTTGGATAGAAAGTTTGGTTGCTCTAGGTCTTATAGTTTCTGAGATCTAGGCGCTAATCTGGACGAACGGGCACAGTAGACGGAGTCGCCTGTGAGAGAGAGCGGGAGGGAACGGTGCCTTTCGGGGAGAAATTCTGAAACACACTTGTAACAGTGTTATACCACAGGGGTCTGGATACGAAATATGGTTGCTATAGCTTTTATAGTCTCTGAGATCTAGGCGCTCATAAAGACGGACTGACAGACGGGCGGACAGACAGACATGGCTATATCGACTCGGCTATTGATGCTGATTAAAAATATATATGTATAATTTATGGGGTCGGAAAGGTTTCCTTCTGGGTGTTTGACAAAATCACTATCACCACAAATCTAATATACAACTTTACTCTTCGAGTACCGGGTATAAAAAGAAGATTGAAATAAATATACTGAGGCGGTATCAAATTTTGAATAGACCAATTAAGTACTGCGCCAATTCAAGGAACTTAGGACTTACCACATGGGTGTACCACAGAGCAGCCATCTGGGCTTCCGATATAAGATGATGGGAGAATCGTCAGACGTCCAATATTCTGAAAATCACCATCTGAATGAATAGCATCACGCAAGTGTATATAGTCCTCAGATCGTAGCTTTGCCTGATTGAATCGGATGAACGCTAAACGTTCGGTCTCGACTTTGACATACATGTCGACAGCGAATTGCTGGAATAGCCGACGGCACTTCTCATGTGTACGAATCATCATACGATACGCATAGTAATTCATTGCGCTTAGATTTTTATTCGTTGATATGCCTGAAAATGAAAATTAAATGAATTGTTAATGGAAACCAATAATAGCAATAATAGCAATAATTAGTGTGTGAATATTGTACCTGTAATTGGATCGACCATCTTCAACGTGATGTCATATCCGTCTTGCCCTTGCCAATAAATTATTGGTTATTGTAACGCATCGTACAAACGATGTGTCTCGTTTACACGATGCATGATATTGTTTCTTCGCTGAACGACAATGTCTCGCGATTTAGTTGGATCGCCAACAATATTTGCAGCAACATCATTAACGGTGGGTGCATTGAATCTTCGCACATGTTCACCTGTTGGGGTACAGTCCGCTCTTATGACAAATTTGTGCGTATGGCATTCGTTCCAGTGCTGTTTTGAATATATTAACCACAGCATTATAAGCGTGAAAAAAAGCTTCCAACTGTTCAATAATTCGTCTCTTTAACTGGTGTCTTCCCTGTATATTGCACAGCACATTCAGCTGATCCGCCATCGACGAAATGAAATATATTTGCAGAAATTGATGCGGTTCATCTGGTGTTGGCACCATTGAACCAGGCAAATGATATATTTGTCCTTATTGTTTACAGTCTTCATAAATGACCTGCCTTCGATATTAACATACCCTCGAGAACTTATATTTGCGGATAATGTTAAGCTCTAAGTCCAGTGTAAGGATAATTCATTGCAATCCAGGTTGCAATCCGATCTTAATAGCTTTCAGTCATGGTGTTGGCAAATGTGTTACTTAATGCTTCGAAATGTAAAGTAATGACATTTTATCGTTCCAGAGCCTTTCTGGCTCCTTACACCCTAAGCGGGGGTTTTCTTGAGAGAATTACCCTAGTTGATGATCTTGGTGTTCTATTAGATCCCAAGTTAAAGTTTTCACATTTCTACCATGGTAAATAAGGCCATAGGAGTGCTTGGGTTTATAAAGAGGTGGTCAAGGGAATTTGACGACCCCCATATAACAAAGAATCTCTATTTATCGCTAGTTCGTCCGAGTTTAGAATACGGTTCTTGTGTATGGTGCCCTCAGTACAAAGTACACCAGAACCGTATAGAATCAGTCCAGAAAAAATTTTTAATTTTCACTCTGCTCGGCCTCAACTAGGATGCAAGTGTGAAATTGCCGTCTTAACCAAATAGATTGCTCTTAATAAACATTCCATCTTTAGTTAAACCTAGAAAACTGCTTGGTGTGATTTTTCTGACTTATTGAGCCGCATTCCTTCTTCACGATTCCTATTAGAAACACCAAAAATTATACACCGTTGTTTCTTCTATTTTGTTGATCGAATTAATCCTTGCACAAACCGTTTAGCGTTTTATTCCCTCTACCATGAGTCGCTTGGCATGCGGCAGCGCCTTTCGGTCTGTTGGGTGGGAGGAGGGCTGCGTTCCTGGGATTCGCTCGTAACAGCATTCAGTTGGTGTCCCATGGGCCACTTGATGTTGCAGTCATTGCATATAATAGATCATTATCATGGGTTGATCATGTAAACAGAGCGTTAGGCCGAACATATGGAGTTTTAAGATCACTTCGATTACGGCAACGCTTTTTGCTTAAGCATATTTCATTCCTGCTTTTCATGAATGGCGTTGAAGTTTTTGGAAACTGCGACTCCATTAGTAGAAACAAATTTATAGTAGCATTTTATGATATATGTAGCTAGATATATTTACGACTTCACTAGGAGAGACAGAATACAAACATAGTTTCTACGATATTTTAACTTGACTTTTTGAAATGGGTAAACTTCAAAATACTGATATTTTTATATACAAAAATTCTTACTAATCATAACTCTTTAGTGACTAGTGCATTAAAAATAAGTTTTTACTAGTAGCACTAGGAATAAATCAAAAATAAAAAGAAAAAATTAAATGAAGACAGAAATCAAAACACATTTCAGCCGCTGAAAACGTAAATCACTTACAATCACATATTTTTGTGAGAACATATTGTGTGTGTACACTAACACATGCAAAGCGTCGCTGGTGTATATACCATATAAATGTATATACCCGTTTATATACCGTAAGGTTATTGGTTAGAGCTAGAGAAACCAAATTTTGTTTTCAAACTTCTGTGATATCATACTTAAAATTTGTGTTTGTGGCTAATTTTTCCACGCCCCATACCACCGCATCGAATGGCGAAATTTTATAGCATCTATTTGAAGATACGAGTTACCTGAAAACTTAGTCTCATCAAGAATGATCATATTCAATTCACAATTTAAATCAGATCGGATCATTACAGGTTTTTATACCCAGAATGATAAAACAAATTTTTTTGGATGAACCCTCTGCTTCGTGCTCGCTTTCTCACACTTTTCCTCTTCCAGCGGCAATCCCTAGTTGCTCCGCCATAGATAGAAGAGAGAAAAAGTAATTGAACAGACGGTGTGGTAGACTATATGCGTCATTATGTGGAGAAGGATAGAGTCGAAGTGCAGGAGTATATTGTATAAGCTATGTAAATAAATTATAAGATAAGAAACTGAGTGATGGGTACCGGCACGTATTCCCCGCTGACGTTACATATATTTACATATATTATCTATTATTTTAGGTTTACGCAAAACTTATCTACATTTCGCCGCGACGTAGTTAACCTGCCCAAAACAATGGCGTATTCAACAGGTCTGTATTAAAATATTCTAGTTTAGCATTTTTCATTTAGATAAACAAAAAAATTATAATCTAAAAATCAAATCCAGCCTTTTATATTTAATATAGTGGGTCCATCTCCATTGGATTTCGACTACTTCCTCGTCGGCTTACAGTTTGTTGCTAATGATGTAAAATTTACAGTAAATGTATTTTTTTAATTCTTAATTACAAAATAAGTAATACTCTAGACCAGAATCTAAGAATGTCCGGCTGCGTCGCAGGCTAGTGACTCATTTTCTGAAAACTCGTTGCGAAAAGCTGATTTCGTGTTGTTGAATTGGGCAAAAGCCGTATGGGCGCGTGGTGAGCAACTTATTGAAATTTATGGGCAGTCCCATCCGGTGGCTTAAATGTATTTGAAAAAACTCTCTGATCTGATTTCGGGAAGGTCCGAAATGTCCGTGGGGAAAGAGGTACAGACTTCTCTGTGCCCCAAGTTTTAGGCTTCCCAGGGCCGGGTAATGGCGCAAAGTGGGACATTCGGCCATTTCAGCTTGCTAAATTAATAACTTCTGAACGAATAAAGATATCTTCATGAAATAAACTGAATTTGAAAGATAAATCATTCAAATTTAGCATGCACAAGTACTCGGTGATCCATTGTCTTAAAGCTTAAAAACACCTTGTTAAAGTTTAACTTTGATTCGGTGCATATTTGCCTACATAAAATAAATTTTTTTTTTTTTTTTGCGAGGTAGCGTCACTTAAATCGATCTAAAAGCCAAAATTTTCGATAAAAAGGATTGTAAACTTAGGTAAAGCAATATTCAATAATATTGAAAAATTCGCAACTTTAAATGCTCATAACTAATAAAAGAAAAGTCTGACTATCTTGAAAATTGATTTTTAAAAGCTCTGGAAAATTCTCTGCTTGATGCGTGTATTCATTTTATCCAAAGCGCTCAAAAAATTGTGTACTTTGCATCTGATGTCCCACTGTGTGGCGGAAGGAGTGGGGAACCGAAGTAGTTGTGAGGGATCGACAGTCTGTCGGCTTGTGTGCCAATCTCCAGTTTCCCGTGATACCTCATGTAACTGCAAAGGACTGTTCTCTGCTGTGTCTTCTTCGATGGACATGGCCATATCGATAGCGAGATCTTGTAGGTGATGGTTTGCTGGCATCGCCTGTTTGCACTTTTCTCGAAGATTTCGTGCGTAAGAAACCTGCACGTAGCCATCGGTATCGCTACTTGCTCCCTCCCCGCTAGGAGAGGGATGTTGGTGCCCTGTCTAGCTAGTTCTTCGGCAGCCTCTTTCTCATGGATGTCTCTCTGTCCGGGGACGCAAATTAGGAAAAGTTCTAACTGTTATGTGATATTATTACGAGACCTACGGCAGTCATTAACAGTCGTTGAATTCGACGACATTGAGTCTAGTGCTTTATGGGTCTGAAATCTTTGGGGTTAGTGTGTGAGGACTTGCTTGCCTTGGGAATGAAGACGACTTTGGTCTGAAGCCAGGTGTCAAGAATGTGTCCGTGGGAGAAAACTCGTAGATTCTAGATGATGCCATCCGTTCTAGCAGACTTGTATGGTTTAAAGCTTGTTTGGCTTTCTTAAGATCTTTGTTGTAGGTTGACATACTGACTTTGTGGTCGGTGCAGTTCTGTTCAAAATGTAGAGCTCTGGCTCTATTGCAGAGCACTTCACTGCAGGCGTCATAAAATATTTCAAAAAGACGAGACTTGGCCTCCCATGAACTTTCCCCCTCAGCGGGGGACTCAGGGAGAATGCTGCCCAGGTGATCTGAATTCCTAGTCCAGCTTGTCTGTCTGAGATTCCGGAATTGAACTAGACCCGGTAGGGAGAAATTGAATACAATTTCAACGTACCAGTGTTCCGATGAGAAGTGTTATTCAAGGACCATCCAGGATAATATATTCCTTTTTATCTTGTGAGAGGACATGTAAGGTTCAGGACCTCCTTGGGATTTTTAAGATGACCTGTTTAAGATGACCATCTTTGTTGTCAGTAAATAACTGAAGAGGTACTCAAACCGTTCATTTGTGTCAGTACTTCCCCACTGACAGTGATGTGCATTGGCAGTCGGAGATGAGCACATAGAACCCCTCCCTTTCTATGAAGGTGGAGCAAATGCTCAGTGAGCTCTCTTGGCATTTGGTGCTAACTGCTGTGTGGTGCAATTTTTGCTGCTAAATTTCAGCAAATGAAGATTCTTGCAAGAAGAGACTGCATTGGCAGTCGGAGATGAGCACAGGGAAGGGTTCTATGTAGGTGGAGCAAATGCTCAGTGAACGTGTTTTAACCAGGGACCGTAAACAAGAGTTAGCAGTTCAAAAAAATTGAGGCACAAAAAAGCCTAAAAGAAGGAAGGGGAAAGTAGACATATGTTATTTTTGTATGGAAAATTAAAAAACAGGATAAACTTTTATTCGCAATTTTTTTGTTTACAATTTTTTTTAATTAATAAAATTAATTTATGTGATAAAAATAAAAAATAATTATATATAAAAATGAATTCATAACTTTTATTTTCAATTTTTATAATACAAATTGAAAAAGAATTTTATTTTAAATTTTTATTATAAGAATTTAAAATAAAAATTGAATTCAAATAACTTTTTTTAATTAAAAAAAAATTCCTTTTCTTTATGTTAACTATTCAGCTACTTGCTTCGACCCTAGGTTACTATTTTATTAAAACTCGCGTACTGCTTTTAGGGAGAGGGAAGAAGTATGTGACAGAGAAGGGAAAGTCAGGGATGCTGTACACTACAAATTAAGGTAAGATGAGGACAGAATAGAGGAAGAAGCGATAGGGACGCTACTGACGCTTCGGGCATCTCTGTTTTACTGGCATGGTTTCGTGCCACGCGCACCCTACCATAATCCTGAAAAGCCGAGAGATATATCCTTAGGATACCTGAAATGTCCTTTATCGGCTATCCTACTTTGCTCTAGAGCGGCATGGTCCCTAAATAACTGATTTTCTAACACATATTTATCTTATTAAATCTTTTTATTACAAACTAATTTCACATAAACCCAAGGTAAACAACATTAAACGGACAGGAAACTAAAAAAAAATGCTAGGGGACGGTATATATGAATGAAAGGCGTTGCGGGAGATATTTAGCTACTAAAGATATTTATAAGAATAAAATAATAATAAATGTATATATAGTTATGCATACATATCCTAACATAGAGCGATATATATAAAGTATTTTTCCCTAAATAGAAATATATAATTATAACGCAATAATAACACTAGTCAACACGACATTTCCGCTGTGTCCAAAAATGAATTTTTCTGATAATTTTTTGCGGTATTATTTTCTAAAATTTTTACTTTGAAAACTCAGAATCATCGAAAAAAAATTAATTCTTGGCCAACATTTTTTGGTTTTAGATAGGTACATTAATTGGTCGTCGTTTAAGGTATCGTTTGTAAGAATCGATGAATAAACGGCTAAGGTGGAGCCGTTTGACCAAACCTTCGTATGCTGAATGATGATCCTAAAAAGCCTTTTGCGCTTCCTCTGACCATACACACGATCGACGTTGCTTGAGCGTATCGGAAATCGGGGCAGAAATTCTTGCATAGTTTTTAAAACATTTATGGTAACACCCATGGTTCCCAAAAATCTTCGCACTTGCTTCACTGATCGAGGCACTGGAAACTTTCGAATGTACCCTCCCTTACCCTATAACATGGTCTAGATATTTAACCTCCTTCAGACAAAATTTACTTTTTTCGACATTTATCGCCAGTCAAGCTTGTGAGAACTTGTCAGCCAGCGCTTTTAGCCAGCCAGCGCCTAGACCGTGGTGAGCAAAAGTTGCGGTTTTAAGGGCCGCCCCATCTGGTAGCTTGTATGTACTTGGACAAGAGCCCTGGTTTAATTTCTGAAAGGCCCGAAATGTCCGTGAGGAACGCAGCCCCAAGAATAAGGAGTCTACGGTTTCCGAGAGCCGGGCAATGACAGAAGAAGCTGTGGACAGACTCCTCCTCTTCCTCGTCGCGGCAGTTTCTGCAGAAGTCGTTGGGGGGGATTGACAGTCTAGAGGCGTGAGTGCCGATCTGCCAGTGTCCCGTTATGGCTCGTGTTACTGCCGAGCATTGGACTCTATTGAGTCTATGTAGTTCTGCCGAGCGTCTTTTCGATCGACATGGCCATATCGATCTGGAGATTTTGCAGGTGATGGTTTTGGGCGTGTGAAGCCTGCACATAGCCATTGGCATCGGAGAGGAGAAGAATTGTAGTGCCATGCCTGGCCACTTCGTCGCAGCGCCTCATATCCCTGAAAGTCCCTATGTCCGGTGACCCACATTAAGAAAAGTTCTTACTGCTCCGAGGTCTCATTTAGAGACCTACGGCAGGTATTTACAGTCGTGGAGTTCGACGATATTGCGCCTAGTGCCTTAATGGCTGCCTGGCTATCAGAGAAGGCGCATACTGAGCGCCCGTCAAGGGGTAGTTTGGAGACAATAGAAATGGCCTCTTTGATTGCTTCAACCTCGGCTTGTAAATCCTTTTGAGCTTATTAATGGCTTTTTGGCCTGCATGAATCAGTTGGGCCGGAATGACGCCATCTGTTCCAGCAGACTTGTAGGGCTTAAAGCTCTTGTTTGCCCAGGAAATGTTCTCCTGACTTTATAGGCTTAGGATAGAACTGGAGGCACTAGACGGAGGCGCATTGTGGTCGGATCTGTTTACACTGCAGCTCGGGAAATGGGTGTCAAAGAGAAGGTTTAACGACTCTTCACTGGATGTTGTCCAGGATTGGCTTTCTTCAGGTAGCTCAGGGTGGGTGTTGTCTTGGAGAGAACTTTACGCAGGCTCTAGGCCTCTGAGTTGCTCTCGATTTCGCTGAAGAACTAACGCCATGAAGAACGTTTGGCTTTCCTAAGTACTTTATTGTAGGTTGACAGACTAGTCTTATACTCGACCCAGTTCTGCTCAACATTAACCGCCTTAGCTTTGTTGAAGACGTATGGCGACAGCCCTCGGTCGACGGTCTTCCGTTGCGTCTCTTCCGCAAACGCCTCATTTTGTGCCTGCTTTATCAGGACGAGCTCTCCATCGGCGCACTCGGCAGAAGTAAGGCCATATTCTTCGAGCTCGTCTGCCACGTTTTCGGCAGATATTATCCACCTCCATTGGGATACATCAGTGGACTCTAAAATCTCCGCCACCCGGTTTCCAACGAACTGTTTGGACCGCCGGTGGGTGCTGCTTATCTAGTGCAGCACAGTTTTAGAATCAATCCAGAGTACGCAGCTGCTGATCGCCACACCGTGAGTCTGTTTTACGGTGTCCATCAGTCTCGTTCCCAGTACGGCTGCTTGAAGTTCCAGTCGGGGTACGTTTTGGAACAAACGAAATGCGCCTGCACGTCGTCGTCGTCATATATGGCTCTCCAGTAAGCCACCGCAGCAAACGCCGATTGGCTTGAGTCAACAAAAACGTGCAGCTGCAGCGCCCGCACGCGTCCGACGCCAAAGTAGTGGCGCGGACATCGGAACTCTCTCACATAGCTCATTTCTAGCCGCCAGCTCTCGAACTCTGTGGCAAATTCCTATGGCAACGGCTCATCCCATCCAACTCATTCCCGCCAAATCTCCCGCATCAGCAGTTTGGCGGTCACCGTGTAGCGGCTCAAGAATCATATCGGGTCTAACGTATACATGACGAGGCTTAGGAACTCCCTCTTGGTGGAGACACGTTCCCCAGTCATCACGCTGCTGGGCACCCGATGGTACTTGACGCTGAATCTGAATGCCCAGTATATGCCCAGTATCTTCTCCTCAGCTTCGGTCCATTCAACGTCCTTGTTGGATTCTAGTGGGTTCCAAGCCTTGACCACACTTTCCGAACTAGAAGAAAATCGGCACAACTCGAAACCACCAATAGCACGAATTTCTCTTACCCGTGTTGAAACAGCAATAGCTTCATTCTCGTCTGCAAAGCTATCCTCGTAGTAGTCCACATAGTGGTACTCGTTTATGGCCAGGACCGCGCGGGGATCTGTGTGGATGATATTCCTTGATATGCCTGCGCGAAGTTCCCATCTCGCTGCATCTTCCTCTCGATGTTGACTAGTCGCTTAAGTGCCATATTGTAGCTGTTTAGCAGACTCAGTTCGTCCTCTTTCCATAGCAGACCCGTTTGATACCGTTGGCCCGCTATCCTGGCCTCGAGAATTCGTAAAGCCCGTGCATCACCGCTAGCTGCGATTGGCGGCGCTGACTTTACTCCGTTATTCTCTATTTCAAAGTTGTCGCTGACCATCTCTCCAGAAGATTATCCTGTGGGAATGCTAGGAGGCAGGATTTATGAGTTGATGAACTTACTTGACGTTTCACCGGTCCAAACACCACCCACCCAAGCTTGGTGGCGGCTGCATAGGGCCCTCCTGGCCCAAAGTTCCTATTTCGCATAGGTATGTCCAAGTGCGCATGATCCAATCCAATTAGGATCTTCGGCACTGCGTTGCAGTATGGCCTCATCGGTAAACGTGCGCTAGTCCTCGCCGTTTTGACATCTTCTCGATGCAGGCTTTGCATCGGTAGATTCAGGTTCGAGACTGCGTAAACGTTTCTTAGCCCATAACGTTTCGGCTTCCCGGTTCCGCTGATCTGCAAACTCACCATCTTCGTGCTCTGTTTTGTGGATCTCCCGCCGAACCATTGGATGTTTAGCTGTCGATTCCTGCCTTCCAGGTCTAGGCTTCGCATGAGCTCGTTCTCGATCATGGTGACCGACGAGCCCTCGTCGAACAGCGCGTAGGTGTCCACCTGCTTGTTCTCCCCATACAGAGTCACGGGCATAATGCTGAATAGCATGTGACCTCCATACAAGTAGACACAACTCAGGTTCCGATGCGGCATTTCGATGCTGCCTGCTGATGGCGTGAGGGACTCACTCGGGGTTGGATTCGGTGGCTGCGTTGCTCGCGAGTCATCCTTCCGTTGTCCACTGCCTCCATGCTGCGGCCCACCGTTTGACTGTTGTGGCCGTTTGGGATTGGCCAGTCCATCGTGCAACAGGCGATGGTTGAAAACCTTGCAGTCCTTAATCGGGTGTTTCTCCTCGCATATCGGGCAGCACTTGGCGCGCTCGTCTTGCAGCTCCTGATCCATGGGACCTGTGCTGGCGTGCAGTACTCTTCGTTTTGGATCCTTGGTGCCGGCGTCGGTGATGGTGCAGACTAGTCTTGCGAAGTCGTTTAGCCACTCGCTCAAGTGCACAACCGTCGGGTATGATCCTATGGTGGCTGCATGCCTAGCCCAGTCCAGCCTTTTGCTCAAGGGAAACTTAGCTATCAGCTCCTCCATCAGGGTGGGATTCCCTAGGTGCTGATTTCCATTCGTGGTTGATTTTAGGAACGCTGCGAGATTGCTCACCCGTGTAGCAAATGGCACGATCTTGTAAATGTTATGCTCCTGAATGGGCTGAACTTCTCGCACTTTCCAGCTGGCTGCGTATCAGCTGTTCCGAAAGTCCATACCGGAACCGCAACTGGTCCATTACTGCCTGAACGTTGGCAGGGTGTATGAGCAGCGAGTTGACTGAAGCTCGCGCTTCACCCTTCAGGGCCTTCACTAGCCTTTGGTTGTTCTCCAAAGCTGTGCAGTGGGACGCCGCCGTTGTCTCCACGAACGCGCATTGGAATACAGGCCATTCCTCCGGCTACCTTCAAACTCAGGAAGATCAGGCAATTCAACGGGCTCGGCGACACTGTTCCATATGATGCAGGCGATGGGGTCGGTGCCATGAAGTTGTGTTGTGGTTCCCGTAGTGCATGCATGTAACCTTGCTCTGGTAGCACCGTGGCCGTAACACAACATGGCGTGGAGCAGCTTATCGTAAAGTTGGAGCTCAGTGTGACTGGTCACCCTATTGCCAGATTTCCACTCAATGATGGCGGCGACTGTTAATATAAATATGGCGTAACTCTCTCAGACGAATAAAGCGGCAGATTTCCACTCAATATCTGCCGTTGCGACAAATTTGCTGCACCGCTCCCTCCACTACCGCTCACTCCGTTTCCAATGGGTCTCTTAGCGGCTCCCGGCGGCAGAATTTCACTCAATATCTGCCTTGGCTCTTCACTCAAACATAGCGGTGTATTCGCCGCACCGCTCACTCCGATTCCGCTCACTCCGTTTCCTCCATTTTGTCCTTCACTTGCCCTTGCCTTTTCCAGCTCCTTCTCCAAGGTTGCGATCTTCATCTTGAGCACCGCAACTTGGCCTTTGGTTGGGTCCGTGCTCTGGCCTGAACCGTCAGGCTTTACAGCACCACTCGGATTCCTTCCTTGTGCCCCACTCTCCTTAGGAGTCTGTGGCCGCAACGTCGATCCTCCAGCCTTACTCGTGACACTTCTCGGAGTGCCAGTCGATGGTGCCGTGGTCTTTGCAGTTGCGGTAGCTCCAGTCTGTCCAATTCGGGGGCTCCGCCGGGGTGAATGTGCAGTCGACATTGTGCAAACCAAATGGGCGCGTGCGAATAAAGAAGCCGCGAATGCGAATAAAAGAAATGACGCCGACCGACGTTGAGCAGTTGGGAGTTGCCTTGAACAGCATGTATCGACTCAACACCGAAACGATAATAGGAGCGTTTTAATCTAGGGATAACAATACAAATTCTTAGTTTTTCCTAGAATTCCATTGGTAAAAGCTACGTACCGCAGTCTCGCCTCCCACTCTCTTTGCTCTCGTCAATCGGAATACCGAAGCGGGAACCGTGGCTTGACTTTGGCACTTTTAAGTGTGACCGTACACAAAAAATAATACATAGGTCTTGACAAATACTGAGACCGACTATATCGATTACACGCGCGCAGCGCTACAATTAAATTTCCCGATTATCGAGCCGATCCGTTCCACGACAAAGGCGAAGGTACTTTTTTTAATGTTTTTAAAATCTGGGGGTAAGACAGCTCACTACATTCGAGGTTAAATAAAACAATGTAAACGCCCAGATAATCAACAGCTTAAATTTTATTTGAAGATTATGAATACTGCAGATTATTTAAAATTGAAAACCACAAATAATAAATGGTATCCATATACGTCAATCAGGTAAAAAAGTGATGAAGTGGCAAATGATGTGAAAAATCATGAAACCGCGAATATCGATACTCGAAGCACCTTTCAACAACGGCTCAGCAACCAGCTTTGCTATTAGGTCGATGGTAATAGGAACACAAGGATGGTTCAACATCCACGCCGGTTCAACATGCACGAATAAAATAATAAATAATAAAATACGTCTTAAGCGGCCCAAATCCTCTATCGATCATTATGTCCTCTTCACTTCGTTTTGGCGTTTTTCGCAGATAATTACGCACCATTTTCCTGTCCAAATAATTCAAATTTACATTATAGTAGCAACCTATAAGACACTACATAAGAAAAAACTCACTTCACAATTTTTTGCATTGATTAAATGTTTTTTAATGAGGACGAAAAAAAATTCGTTTTCACAGAAAAACACACGAAAGAACAAACGACGCTGTAACTAGTACAGCTGATCCACTTTGACAGCCGAAATGACAGTTGGCAATGATGTTCTCTACCATGCATCTAATTCACGTAAAACTAGCCACCTCTACAATAACATAGCAAAGATAATGCGATATACCTATTTTACCCCCATACCTATTTTACCCCATTCTGCTCTACTCACATAACTTTCTCGCAGGGATCGTAAGAGTTAAATTTCTTACCCGGTACTCGAAGAGTAAAGGGGTATATTCGATTTGTGCTAATAGCGGATGTGTGTAGCACCCAGTAGGCATCGTTTCCGACCCCATAAAATATATAAAT
The DNA here is from genome assembly GCA_963969585.1 of Drosophila helvetica. Classification (NCBI taxonomy): domain Eukaryota; kingdom Metazoa; phylum Arthropoda; class Insecta; order Diptera; family Drosophilidae; genus Drosophila; species Drosophila helvetica. The sequence goes on along the minus strand of OZ018401.1, from coordinate 36,857,112 downwards.
TCTTGATCAGCATCAATAGCGGAGTTGATATTGCCATTTCAGTCTGTCCGTCCGTCCGTCTGTCCGTCTTCATTAGCTTGTAGATCTCAGAGACTAAAACTTAGAGCAACCAAACTTTCTATCCCAGCTTCTGTGATATCACTTCAATACAAGTTTATTTTTAAATTTTGCCACGCCTCCTTCCGCCTCCACAAAGGATGAAACTCTGTGGATACGAGAAAACCAAAAACGCAAAATCATGCAAAATAACCGTATCTGCCAGGATCAGGTTAGATTATTATTATAGCCAGAAGAAACAAACGAAATTTCAGTGCCTACGCAACGCCTTCCAAGCGCTTACTCATTCCCTCTTTTTCTCGCACACGAATCGTATATATGTAAAGACGTATATGTTGATGTAGACATGTAGAGAAGACAGATGTAAAAAACGTACCTTTAGACAGTCAGAATAGAAGGTCTGTCAACAAAATAAAGCCTTGCTAGAACTCATTGAGAATTATAAGCTCTCAGAATGTAGGTGTCCCTTAAGGACATACAGCCATGGACAAAATAAAAGTAACGGCATGACACACCAAAATTAAAGTATTGAAGTGTAGATCACAAAAATATACCAGTACCTCCCTGCACAAAAGATATTTGAATTAAAAATCAAAAAGAAAAATTATTTTTTAATTTTTGTAAGCCTCATAACTCTAATTTGTGGTCCCTGCTTTTTCGTAATTAGACATTGTAATTTTATGATATTTTGAATGCATGCTTAGTTCCTTAAGTTCTAATTTTCCTCGAATTTTAGTCTAACATTCTATCCTTCCTGCATGACCGCGATCGGTTGGGTGGGAGGAGGGCTGCGTTTGTACCTGGGGGGCATCCGCGCGTTACAGCGTTCGGCTGCTGTCCCATGGGCCACTTGATGGTACAGTCATTGCATATGTACGTCCAAACATACAAAAAAAAGAGCTATGAGCTTAAAAAAATCAATGCCGAAAAAAGTGTCCTATGTGTATGAAACAAATACAGCTACCATATTTTTTAGGAGGTCTCTTGAAACAGGATAAACTTTTATTACTAATTTGTATAGTAACGAGGGGAAACGTTGTGAGCCGCGGCGAAAGCTGCGGCTCTACTTTATACCCGGACTTAGTCAGTATATACATATGTAAGCTTCCGATGTATGTAATTTATTATATGTTCGCAAAAGGGAACAAAATTACATTATTGCCAGAAAAGAATATTTAAAAAAAAAAGTCGAACACTTTCTGAGATTTGTATATATTATTTTTTATCTGTTTCCATTTTTGTTTACATTTGTTTTTTACATCTGTCCTCTCTACATTTCAACATCTACGTCTTTACTACGAATCTCGGAAATGTGTGCGAGAGAGAAAGGGAATAAGTAAGCGCTTGGAAGTTGTTGCGTGGCCACTGAAATTTCATTTGTTCCTTCTGGCTATAATAATGATCCGACCCAATCCAGATTCAGAAATCTGTTACATACGGGTATTTTCCATGATTCTGCATTTTTGGTTTTCTCGTATCTTAAATATTATGGATTGCACATCTGTTTCAATTTTTGTTTACATTTGTTTTTTTTACATCTGTCTTCTCTACATTTCAACATCTACGCCTGTACTACGAATCTCGGAAATGTGTGCGAGAGAGAATGGGAATAAGTAAGCGCTTGGAAGGTGTTGCGTGGCCACTGAAATTTCATTTGTTCTTTCTGGCTATACTAATGATCCGACCCAATCCAGATTCAGAAATCTGGTAGATACGGGTATTTTCTATGATTCTGCATTTTTGGTTTTCTAGTATCTTAAAAATTATGGATTGCACAGGATTGCATCCTTTGTGTGGGCGGAAGGGGGCGGTGCGAAATTTTAAAATACACTTGTAACAGTGTGATATCACAGGAGCCTGAAAACAAAATTTGGTTGCTCTAGCTTTTATAGTCTCAGAGATATAGGCGCTAATAAAGACAGGCGGACGGACGGATAGACAGACATAGCTATATCGACTCGGCTATTGATGCTAATCAAGAATGTATAATTGAATAGTTGGGGTTTCAATTTATTAAGAAAAAACACTCATTTAATATTTTTATTTTTATTGATTTTACTCATTTGAGTAAAGGTTATTTAAAGACTGAATCAAAGATCTTTGATCTGAGCTCTGCAGACCGTGAAGTTCTATTGAGCTTTTACATTTGTTTATTAGTTTTGTTAAAGTTATTATTAGTTTAACATGGTTTGTGTATTTGATTAATGTGAAGATTAATAGATGATCTATCGTTGAGAATTCTGTGAGTTGTAAGCTTTACATTAGTTTGGGTGATGAGCCTTTGTAAAGTGGGGCTTTTAAAAGATCATTGGCTGTTGACATATTTGAGAACATCTTAATTGTGTTACGGATATGTTACTCCCTCACCTTTTAGACTTAAGCTTGTCCTGAAGCGGCAATGTTTGGGTAATTGCTGTTTTTTCAGGTATTTCTACTTTATGTTCTTCATTTGTTTTAACTGTTTTCGGTTTTAAATATTTGATTACAATTTTTTGTGTTTATACTTTGCAATATTTATATAAGAGAAATAGGCCAATTGTGGCTATGAAAGATAATATTATTAATATATTTTTTTTTTCCTTATTGCTAAACACAATTATTTTCTTAATTTCTATGTGTTACATTGTTTCAATCTAGGTTACATTGTTTTCAGTAAATATTAAATTTGTATATTGTTGAACTTTGTTTGATATTGAAATTTGTTTTAATTATATATATTTATATTTTTAATTTATACAAATTTTCTTGTAACAATTTTGGTAAATTTTTATCGTGACATATTCCATGTAATTAATATGTTTGGTTCAATATAGTGTTGGCAATACAATGATATACATTTCTTTTCTTAGAATATTTAAAACATTTTTTTAGTGCAAATAGAATTTTCCTGCGACATTTTCATTGCTGTCACCAAAAATGACCTTTTCTGATAGATTCGAGGATTCCTGGCCCAACTGCCAAAATGGGATCACCAGAAAACAAAAGGACTGGTTGTTTTGATTTTGCAGAGTCCTAGGTATGGATATATATGGGATATTTACCCTACCTGATTACGTCCATTTGGGCTGTAAATGGAGTGGACAGTTACTTTTATTCCTTATACCTATGCATTGGTGTGAATAAATATACATAAATACCTGTTATGGTCAAATGTTGACTTTTTTATACCCGGTACTCGAAGCGTAAAGGGGTATATTAGATTTGTGCAAAAAGTGGATGTGTGTAACACCCAGAAGGAAGCGTTTCCGACCCCATAAAGTATATATATTCTTGATCAGCATCAATATCGGAGTTGATATAGCCATGTCTGTCTGTCCGACCGTCTGTCCGTCTCCATTAGCGCCTATAGCTCAAAGACTATAAAAGCTAGAGGAATACAATTTTGTATCCAGACTCCTGTCTTATCGCACTGTAACAAGAGTATTTCAAAATTTCGCCCCGCCCCCTTCCGCCCACTCAAAGGACGAAAATCTGCTTGTGCAATTTTAAGGATACGAGAAAACTAAAAACGCAGAATCATAGAGAATGAGCATATCTATCAGAGTTTTGAATCTGGATCAGATCGTATCATTAGTATAGCCAGAAGGAACAAATGAAATTTCAGTAGCCTTCCAAGTGCAGACTCATTCCCTCTCTCTCTCGCACACAGCCGTGTATGTATATGTAGGAAGTAGATAAAGACATGTAGAAAAGGCAGATGTAAAAAATTTGTGTAAACAAATATGGAAACATCCAATAGATACAAATCTCCGAAAAGGTTCGACTTAATTACTATTTTCTTTTTTGGCTAAAATTAAATTTGTCCCTTTTGCGAACATGTAATAAATTACAACAAGCTCACATACATATATATTGACTGAGTACCGGGTATAAAGTAGAGCCGCTGGGGTAGACGTTCCCCCTCGTTTTCTTCACAGGTGCTGGCAAATAAATATTTTTTTTCGACTTTTCCTGAGTTTTCAAAGTCAAAATTTCCAAATAAAATAACGCAAAAAATTATCAAATTTTGAATTTGAAACCTTAGTAACTTCCAGACGTTAAGCTGCATGTACAAGGTGCAATTTTTGAATAGTTTTCCAATTGGATTAAATTAAGTTTTGGTGGTGAAAATTATTTATATTTAATAGCGAAAAAAGAAACGAAAGATGGGCGTACGTGCTGGCGATTTCAAGTATTTTAACGAACTCTTTCTGGCTTCCTTACAATGCGATCTTAAACCTAACATATCTAGTTTGGCGAAGCTGGGCGAATTCGCCAAGAGCGAGAGAGAGCTTTCTGCGCTCCCGCTCCGCCTTAATCCATTACACTCTCCAACAAAATTGGCAGCTCGATGCTACACCGGCCCCGTTGAAGGCCTGGAAGGCTTCAACTTATTTGAAGAAGAGCCAGTTTGTGGATTGGCCTCCTGAAAACTGCTCCGCTACTCGTCCTTAGGTCGACCACCCTGACCTTTCCGTCCTGCCCGGCGTTTGTGGCGACGACTCTCCCGACGAGCCACTGTTGAGGGGGCAGGTTGTTCTGGGCGACGACCACGAGGCTTCCTTCCTGGATGTTGGGCTGCTCCTGGTGCCACTTGCATCTTATTTGCAAGCCCAGCACATACTCCCGGGACCATCGCTGCGAGAATATTTTCCTGGCTGACGAGACAAGCCGCCATCGCTTTAAGCAACTCAGACCCTCCTGGTCCGGGGTCCTGGGTGCTGGGGGGGCGCCTGTCATGATGCCCGGGAGTTAGCGCGTCTCCCTCGCATGGGTCTGGACTTAGGGGTCCGAGCGGGCGCAAGTTCAGGACCGCCTCGATCCCGTTCAGCACGGTCTCCAGCTCCTCTGCGGTAAGGAGAGCACTTCCGACCGCCCGCAGGAGTAGGCCCTTTGCAGACTTCACACCTGCCTCCCAGAGTCCGCCCATGTGCGGTGACGTGAATTCGCATGACGTGAATTCGCATATCGCGTCCGCTTCTGCCTCCATCCTGGTCCTCAGCTCGACTGGCTCCGACGAAGTTGGTCGCATTGTCGCAGTTCACCCTTTGCGGACATCCTCGACGACCGACGAACCTTTGGAATGCCAATAAAAAGGAGTTAGTCGTAAGATCGGAGAAAATTTCTAAATGAACTGCCTTGGACGCAAAACAGACCAATAACGCAATGTAAGACTTATAAGTGGGCTTTCCTCGAATTTTAGAGTCATATAGACTGGGCCATAAAAATCCACGCCACATGGCGAATGGGCGGAGAGCACGGAGCCGGCCTGCGGGTAAATTGCCCATAATTTGGGTCTGGAGTCGAGGCTTGCATTTAAAGCAACGAATACACGACCTGACTGTTGCCCGGCAGACCTCCTGAGCGTTCACTATCCAAACACGCTGTCTCAGGATACTCACGAGTGCTCGTGGGCCGGCATGAAAATTTGTTTGATGCAGATAGCGAACGTAGGTCTGCACAAACTGTGAGCGTTTTGTCAATAACAGAGGAAATTTTTATTATATGACATAGGAGCGTTAACTAGTCGCCCCCCAACTCGCAATAACGAAAGAGAACAAAGTCCTCGCCCCTTCATGGATGAAGGGATTCAAACGCTGAGGACTGGGGCCTAACCTGGTGCCTTTACGAACCCTTTCAATATCTTCCTGATACTCGTTTTCTTGGACGACTTCGACAATTTTTAGAAACGCCTCGTCGTATTCTAGGGGTGACGGAATTTTTTTAAATTGGAGACTTCTGTCTTTGCATTTTCGGATGAAGCGGAACACGAAAACGAACAGTCTTAGCAGTTTGAAGTGTGACGAGTATCCCTCGATTATGTCTACTAAATCATTTTTTTTTGCGGCCACGATCAGTCCGACCTATTGCTTCCTGGTTTCCATCTGCAGCTCTTCTTTGGAAAGTTCGAAGTGGTTATTTCTGGGCCAGATCTCTTCTTCATCTTTCAAAAACTCTGGTCCACTAAACCAGATCGAACGCACGATTTCCCCTACGTCACAACCTCTCGAAACTATGTCTGCTGGGTTCTGTTTTGTTGGCACATGCCGCCACGTAGCGTCACCCGACCACTCTTGAATCTCCGCTACTCGGTTCGCAACAAAGGTTGACAACGACGAACGGTGGGATCGGAGCCAATGATGGGTTACTTCCGAATCTGACCAGCATACAATTTTTTCTATTGGAACCTTGAGCAGTGATTTGAGTCGGTGACAGAGATCTGCGAGAAGGTGAGCGCCACATAACTCAAGCCTTGGTAGAGTTTTCGTCTTGAGCGGCACTACTTTAGACTTTGTAATCAACAACGAGACCTTAAAACCTTCTGCAGTCTTTCTACGGATATAGACACAGGCTCCATAAGCTCTCATGGAAGCGTCGGCAAAGGCATGTACTTGTATAGGTGACATGGGATCAGTATGCACAAATTGAGGTATCGTAATCTTCTTTAACTGACCTAATGATCCTTTTAGTACGTTCCATGCTGTTTCCAAGTGCATTGGAATTGACTCATCGCAATCTAGCTTATTAAGCCAAAGCTCCTGCAGTAGGATCTTTTCCTCTATTACTAAAGGACTTAACAAGCCAAGGGGGTCAAACAGCTTTGATGTCACCGATATAATGTTGCGTTTCGTCGCTCGGAGACCCATGACTGACGTGTCAATTTGGAACTTAGAGACGTCTTCGTGGACGTCTTCTCGGATGCGGTGACCTCAGGTGAGCTCGAGAACCACTTAGTTAACTCAAGCCCAGCGGTTTGAAGAACCTGAGCCACCTCAGACTTAATTGTCTTTAGCTCCTCTACGCAACCAGCACCAGTCAACATGTCATCAAAATAAGAGTCGGACTCGATAACTTCAGCAGCTTTAGGGAATGAGAGCTTTGCAGACTCACTCAACCTCTTCAAACACCGAATGGCCAAAAATGGGGCTGGTTCAGTCCCATATGTTACTGTGTTGAGCTGGTATATTCTCAAGGACTCAGAAGGGTCTCTTCTCCACACTATGAGCTGAAATCGTCTATCCACATCATCTACCAAGACTTGGAGATACATTTTCTTAACATCGGATGTCAAGGCGTACCTGTGCAGCTTGAAGAAAAGTAAGGTAGAATACAGCTCATCCTGTATCGTTGGACCAACCATCAATATGTCGTTCAAGGCCAACTGAGAGGACGTCTTACAAGACGCATCGAAAACGACACGGAATTCAGTCGACGTACTTTGGGGCCTCAACACACACTGATGGGGAATAAAATAATGTGGAGTTTTAGCGATTGTGTTGTCTGTGGGAGACATTTGACCTAAGGAGATGTACTCTTCCATGAACTCCAAGTACATTTTCTGCAACTCAGGGTCACGAAACAATCTTTTTTCAAGCGACAAAAACCGCCGTTTAGCTACTTCAAAGGAGTTGCCCAAGATACTGGGATCTGATTTGAACGGCAGCTTTACTTCAAACCGACCTGAAGGCAAGACCTGGGTAGTCTTTCTATAATGCTCTTCACATAACTTGTGTTCAGAAGATAAAGACTTTTTAAAAGACGGCAATTCTTCCAGTGACCAAAATTTTTGTAGTGTGCTGTCGATAGATACTACTGACTCTTCTTGACAACTCAAACAGTTCATCGCTTCCTGGGTGACATTCACCTTTGGAGTGTATCTGCCCGACACAATCCAGCCGAGAAGCGTTTTCTGCAGAGTTGGATAGTCAGGACCTTGTCTTATTTGACCAACAGATAAAAGTTCGAAAAATGTTTCTGCACCTATCAACATATCTATCTTCTGTGGCTTAAGGAAATATGGGTCTGCAAGGGGTAAGTTCTTCGGGATTTGTCAATCACTCAATCACTCAGGGTGATACCCCGAAATAGAGCTTAGAATCCAGAAATCGACCGAGAACTCACTAACAGAAACTCGCGACTTCACCACCGTGTGTATCTTCTTCTTGACTTCTGAAATGGACTCACCAATACCAAGCAAGTTGATACAGGACTCCTCCCTACGGATCTGTAAGCGCTGTGCTAAGTCCTCAGTGATAAAATTAGTTTGGGACCCAGAGTCAAGCAGAGATCATGCCAAAATATATTCACCGTTATTTGTTTGGACGCTTACGATCGACGTAGCCAGAATAACTCTGTCCATAGCTGGCGCATGCAGAGCATGCGAAGTGGAAGGTTCATTCTGATTGGGTGGAGGAGAAGAACTCTCTGGTGGTGATGGCAACGCTGGACTTTTGTTCGCCACTGTGTACCTATGCAATAAGGAATGGTGTGAGCAGCCACACACTCGACACCTCTTAGCTTTGCATCGTACTACAGAGTGGCCTGGTTGCAGACAATTGATACATAGGGATGCAGTCTTTGCGAATTCAAACCTTTGCATTACTGCCAGCCGACCAAATGGACTGCACTCTGTCAAAAAATGGTCTTTCGCATTGCAGTAGCTGCAGTGTTGGCTCTTGGTATTAGCAGTCGAACACGCAAATGAGCTCCGATTATAAGGCTTGCTTGGCACAGCTTTCTGCTCCTGCTTTGGTTTTGCAGATTCTTCGGCCGAAAGATGCTGATGTCTGCGATTGAGCACACTTTCGCAGTCCGTCCAAAGTGGCAGCTTATCATAATTGAGCTGTTCTTCCCATTTTTGTTTGGTCACCGAATCGACTCTACTCAAGACGAGATGAGTAAGCATTGCATTTGAGATATTTTTATCATCGCCTATCGAAAACAATGAACCATATATGGATGAGGCGGTATCTATTAGGTTCCTTAAGGACGATGCTGATTGCTGGGTCATTTTGGGAAGACTAAATAGGGCAGCACTGTGATTTTTGAAAATCAGATAATCGTTATCGTAGACCCGTTTTAAGCTTGCAATGGCTTCCTCGTAGTTACTCTCTGTTACGCCCTAACATTTCCTAACGCTTCACCAAAGAGAAACGAAAGCAAATGGTTGAACTTTTCGATAACTGGAATGCTTTAGTCATTATGAACCAGAGTCTCAAAAAAACAAAATACAGTTTTTGAATTCCGAAAAAATGTCGCTGAGCTGCGGCAGTGCTAACTTCGGAAGTCGAGCACGAGTTGGGACACCAGAAGCTGGTACTGAAGGCTTTTTATCGTCAGCTGTCTTAAAGGCGCATATAAGTGACATTAACTTTCCCTTGGTTACGATGGAGAGTTCATCCAACTCGGCTCCCAATTCGTCGTCATTATATATTTCTTCGATCTCCTCCTGAAGTTGGCTTGCCGTGTCAATTTTTTCGATTAGCGTTTGCAGCCTGCACTCGAGTTCCGTCAGTATCAGCGGAACATCGCCAGCTTCTAAACGGTCCGCTAATCTTTGAATTTTTGCGACACGGCCGCTGTGCTTCTTCTGAAGTTCTTCAAGGAGGGGCTTTTGATCGGCTTTTGGAGTCATATTGACTCTCAACACAAGCAACTGATAACAAAAGGTAAAATCAGGTGTTTGTACCCAAACGAGTGAAAAATAAATATACCCGACTAAGGTAGGGTATCACGTCACTTAGTGATCGCGTTGTACGCTCGTATGCGAATATACCCAAACGAGTTGAAAAAACCTTACACCTGACAAATGTGGGGTATAGCGTCGCTTGGCTCAAGCGCGCAAACGAAAACCACACAACAACAACAACGAACAGTAATGGTGACAGGCGAAAGAGAAAACAAAACAATTCACCGCTGTAGTTCTAAAGCATGTATATGTTGTTTGTTTGTATACGTGTGCAATGGTTCACACTGATCGACGATTAAAATACTGAATCCAATATTAATTGGCGAATCAAGATTTGTTCCGATAATTAGTTGGATCCTACTGATACCAAACGAATATACCCGACAAATACAGGGTAGCGCGTCACTTGGTGTTCGGTTTGGATCAAGCGCGCCAAACGAAAATAACAGCGTTAAGCAACGGTGGGGTGCGAAAGCGAAACGAAAATTCTGCGTATTGGTATGCGTGCTTGGCCAATGACCCAATTATATACATATTTCGGAGAATGAAAACGAGAAAAGAAAGGGGGGGGGGGGGCGACAGTTATTGCAGTAACAAATGAGTTATACATAATGTGTTGCGTCCAAGATGGATAGATGTATGTAAATATATATGTGTATTAATATTTGTGCAAACTCTAACTACATGCAAATGTAGCTCTACTATGTCATACGTATGTGCCAAGAATTGAAAGCAAGGTGCAATTGTTTCAGCACAAGACAATAATTGCGAGTTTTTAATCTTTTAGGTCTCTACTCGAGCTGTTTTGGATCTGATTTCCAAATAGTCCACTTCCCTCTTCTAGGGCTGGGTTTTGCACTCAACTGGATATCCCTCCCTGCAGTCAGGGTATTGCACGACCGACGCGGTTATTTCCAGCTTGTTGTTTGTTCACAAAAAAAATAACACGAGTCGCGGTCAATTTGCCATTAATTGGCAATTAATTGATACATATTTGCAATAACAATTGTTGTATGTATGTATATTTATGTGTCACTGTCACTTTGCCTTTCCACTATATATGTATGTACTTTAATTTGCGAGTCCACCCGGGGGCGCAATAATCAAATTTTTCCAATTGGATTAAATGAAGTTTTGGTGGTGCAAATTATTTATATTTAAAAGCGAAAAATGAAACGAAAGATGGGCTTACGTCCTGGCGATTTCAAGTATTTTAACGAACTCTTTCTGGCTTCCTTACAATGCGATCTTAAACCTAACTTATCTAGTGTGGCAAAACGGGGCGAATTCGCCAAGAGCGAGAAAGAGCTTTCTGCGCTCCCGCTCCGCCTTAATCCATTACACTCTCCAATAAAATTGGCAGCTCGATGCTACACAAGGTGTTTGGATACGATTTATAGCTGCATTTATCAGCTATTCAGAACTGCAAAGTTTAATACAGTCAAATGTAAGATGCTCAAGTTACGTAAAAAGAAGAAACACTACACTACCTTTGAAACAAAAAAAAAACAGATTTGAAAAAAAAGCTTAAAAAAAACTACACCATACAAAAAAAACCATAATTCTTTAAAAAAGTGTAAATCCCAAAATCTATAAGAAAAAGTATTTTTTCGCCACAGCGGAAATTTCGTGTTGCCTAGTGTTATCTTTAAAACCATAATTCATTAAAAATAATAAAAGCTTAAAATCTGTCAGAAAAAGTCGATTTTCTTTAAAAACGTTGGAAGTATTTTCGTCCTTTGATTCTACTTCCTTATGAGGGAATATTCTGTTACTAATTGTTTTACATTTTCTTACGTAATCAACTATGCCATTGTTTTCCATTGCAATTTTTCTGCCTATAAGAATATCATAATATGGTGAAAATAAATGCAAATAAAATTTTTGTGTTTGCTGAAATAAACCATTTTATTTGGACGTTGATATGCAATGACTGCACCGAACCGATCGCGATCAAGCAGGAAAGATAGATGTTAGACTAATATTCGTGGAAAATTAGAACTAATCTTCCATGCATTAAAACTATCGTACACTTACAATTTCTAATTACGAGTAAGGTATTTGAGTCGTAGTGATTTAAGAAGAGGAAGGGAATTAGTTGTAGAGCATAAAACTCTGAAAGGTTCATGCAAGGAATAATTCGATCTATAAATCGGAAGGAACAACGGTATATAGTTTCTTGTGTTTCTAACAGGAATAGTGAAGTTTATGCGGCTCAACAAGTCAGGGCTATCTACTTCAGCCTTAATCATGTTGTGCACAAAAATCACACCAAGCATTTTTCTACGGTTAACTAATGATGGAAGGTTTATTAAAAACAATATATTAGAGTAAGACGGCAGTTTCACACTTGCATCCCATTTGAGGCCGCGTAGAGCGAAAATTAAAAAGTTTTTCTGTACTGATTCTATACGGTCCTGGTGTATTTTGTACTGAGGGCACCATACACAAGAACCATATTCTAAAATCGGACGAAAAAGCGATATATAGAGAGTCTTTGTTATATAGGGGTCTTCAAATTCTTTGACAACCTCTTTATAAACCCAGCATTCTCATGGCCTTATTTACCATGGTAGAAATGTGTTCAGAAAACTTTAACTTGGGATCTAAAAGAACACCAAGATCATCAACTAGGGTAATTCACTCAAGAGAACCCCCGCATAGGGTGTAAGGAGCCAGAAAGGCGCTGGAGCGATGAAATGTCATTACTTTACATTTCGAAGCATTAAGGTACAACAAATTTGCAGAACACCATGACTGAAAGCTATTAAGATAGGATTGCAACCTGGATTGAGATAAACCGTCCTTGTACTGGACACACAGCTTAAAATCATCCGCATACATAAGTACTCCAGAATATTTTAATACCGAAGGCAGTTCATTTATAAAGAGTGTAAACAATGAGGGGCTTAGATGGCTGCCCTGTGGTACACCCGAAGTAACCATAACTGGTGAAGACAGGGAGATTTTGAAGAGGACTCTATGAGCCCTGGAACAAAGTTAGCTAAAAATCCATCTCAAGAGATTGGGCGGAAACCCTAAAAGGTCAAGTTTTTGTGCTAGTAAAGATTGGTTTACAGAGTCAAACGTTTTACTGAAATCGGTGTATATGACATCCGTCTGTAGATTACCTTGGAAGCCTTTAATGATGAAGGAGGTGAACTCCAATAGATTCGTGGTTGTTGATCTCCGTCTTATAAATCCATGCTGAGCAGGAGATATAAGTGATCTGCAAGGATGCTGCGGAGCTAACATTTTCTCAAACACACTACCGGATAACTTAGATATACCTTATTAGTTCTTCGCGTCGGACTTACGTCCTTTCTTATGGAGAGAAATTATAAACGACTCTTTCCATATCGAGGGCAAGAATGAACAGTTAATGGACAGACTGAATAGTTTAAGCAACGGTCCACACAGAGACTCGGCGCAGTACCTGAGTACACAGCGGGCACTCCATCAAGACCCGGTGAAAATACCGGCTTAACTGTTCGGAGATCATGAAGCAGCGAGCTTTCATTTAGCAAGGGACTGAAAATGCCGTTCGACCTCGGTAAGCCGTATGGGTATGGCTGACCGGAGTAGCATTCTTGTGAATAGGTTGTTTGAAAGAATTGGGCAAAAAGATCGGTCATTGCCTGATCAGTATTTGCCGACGTAGTAAGATATGATAGCGAGGATGGATGAGCGGACGTTTTACGCTTACTGTTTACGAAGCTGTAAAACTGCTAAGGGTCCTGAGCAAATCGTATCCTGCATCGAGATAGGTAGTTCTTATAGCACTGAAAATTAAGAACTGAAAAGTTCGACCGAGCCACTGCATAGCGAGAAAGAGAAGAAGGAAAGCCAACTTCTTGACATTTTTTGTAAAATCTTGATTTTACGTTTTTTAGACTGGATAGCTCTTTGGTTGACTTGAGACAGGGATAAGTCAAGTAAGCCGTCAATAAAGTCATGTCGTGACATGGGCACTAGGTTATTAGACTCGTTTACCGAAGACCAATCAGTTCCTGGCATCCACAATTACGTGGGATGCAAATGCGACGCTATCCCGGTACAGAGTGCTGAGCTTACTACGCAAGCCTCTAACATTCTGGTAGGTGATTAAGAGAGAGGAAGTTAGTTTTTTGGATGGGTGGACTGGGAAGATGAGGATGGAGCATTGGCCTGATTAGTATTAGGAGCTATTGGGGGCCTATTCTTCTTCTTAGCTTTAAACTCTTTCACCACCAAGTGCTCTGACCAAAATTTGGCAGAGCAAATGGTGTCAAATTAAGTTGGGGAGACGCTTATCTTGAACGAAGTTATCTCCCTGGCATAAGAGAAGTTAAACTTCTCCACCTTTAAACCGACGGCTTTTATTTTACTTTCTATAGAAGCAGTAACATCACAAATAGTGGAGTCAGGGGCCAGCCGTGAGACAAAAACTTGTCGTTAAGGTGGGATCACCATCAATCTTGGTTTTGGCACAACAGGCTTGTTACCTGTGATGCCAATACCCGGTGGTCCAGTGGTTCGCTACAGAAGTTTTTGCCTGTATGTTCTCCGAGGTGATAAATTCGGCAGCCGAATTTGCATCACCAGCAGTTGTCGTTGTCTATGGAGTAGCAAACGATATCAGCTGCTGCACAATTGGAGTGGTCGGAGTCGGTTAGTCGGCAACGGGCGGTTGAGGGACAGTTGGAACTTGCAGATCCCGCGGTCGACGTTTTTGCGCCTAGGAGACTCATTTAGCAGTTGCAAACTGCCAAATTGAGACTCCATGACTAAGAGCTGATCATACTGCCTTTTAAAGCCAACGGTCAGCTCCTTGAAGCCATTCCTCGTCTGCCTCATAAACCTGGCCATCTTAATATGGACCACCCGGCATGCTTCACAACAGTAATACAAGCCATTTTGTTTGGAAATGGCATCACCCACGAGGCCTGAATACCCAACACTGCTGTAAAACTAATATCGTCCTATTTATATGGAAGAATCCAAGCTGTGAAAGCTGGCATCGCCAGCAACATTTCTACCTGTAAGAGGTAGAGTACCCAATGGTTCAATCCTAAGGTCAACTTCTCTTCTCATTAAATGTTAATGATCTCCCAGACTCGTTTCCCAATTGTTATGTTCATATGTATGTACGGATTAAATATACCACTTGCGCATATGAAGGAATACATTTTCTAAGGAAAGTTTTCAGACCCCAAATCGCCTGCATTACAACATTGGATACCGGCAGACTGCTGTGACATTTTCCATACCAGACCAGTTCATACCATATAATATAGCACGGCTAATGTGGAGCCGTTTGTCCAAAACGACCAAAACTGCATTTTACCTGAAAAAATACTGTTCAGTAAGTTGCTGGCCTAACTGCCAATATGGGATCACAAGGAAACAAAAGGACCTGTTATTTTCAGTTTGCCGAGTCCTAGCTATGGATATATACCCCACCTGATCACGTCCATTTGGGCTGTAAATGGAGTGGGCAGTTACTTACTGTTATGGTCAAATGTTGACCTTTTTTCCTTCACAGGTGCTGGCCAAGAAATATTTTTGTTCGACTTTTCCAGAGTTTTCAAAGTCGAAATTTCCAAATAAAATACCACAAAAAATGATCAAATTTGAATTGGAAACCTTCCAGACGGGAAACTGCATGTACAAGGTGTTTGGGTACGATTTATAGCTGCATTTATCAGCTTTTCAGAACTGCAAAGTATGGGTACGGCTGACCGGATTAGCTTTCCTGAGAATAGGTTGTTTAAAAAAATTGGGCAAAAAGATTGGCCATTGCCTGATCAGTATTTGCCGACGTATTAAGAAATGATAGCGGGGATGGATGTGCGCATGTTTTACGCCTACTGTTTGCGAAGCTGTAAAACAGCTTAAGGTCCTGAGAAAAACGTATCCTGCATCGAGATAGGTAGTTCTTATAGCACTGAGAACTAAGAACTGAAAAGTGTGACCGAGCCACTACATAGCGAAAGAGAGAAGAAGGAGAGCCAGTCTTGATTTTTAGTTTCTTAGAATGGATAACTCTTTGGTAAACCAAGGGGGTTTCCCAGATCTAATAGGACAGAAAAGCGGGACACAAGACTCAAAAACTGAGTCACCAGCATCGTAGAAAATGTTTGTGCCTATCGTAACGTCAGTATACAAATAGAAATCGGACCAATCAAAATCCCTTATGAGGTTATTAAGCTTCGTAAACTCGGCTTTACGAAAGCAGCGGACATATTGAGGGATCCAACGCAGTTGGTCCTATATCGAGCGACACTTAAAAGTAGGATTGTAGACGTCTTCCGGTATAGTGAGCGGAGGGACTCGGGTTAACAACGCTATGGTCGGATCCGTTACAAAGCACAGATCAAGCAATCGACCCAATGAATTTTTCCCATCGTTGACTTGAGACAGGCATAAAGTCAAGTAAGCCGTCCATAAAGTCATGTCGTGACATGGGCACTAGGTTATTAGACTCGTTTACCGAAGACCAAACAGTTCCTGGCAAGTTGAAATCCCCAAGAACTATCATATGATCTTTATCAGATAACGAGGAAGAAACAGCGCTTAAGGCGGACAAGTGCTGCTCGTAAATTGCGATATCCGAAGATATGAGCATGTAATAAAAACTGAAAAAGCGGGAAGAATCAGTTTTATACACAGGAATTCCAGTTCTTGTTGAATCTTTACTGTAAAATGTTCCGACGTGAAGTTAGAGTCCACTGCAATCAGAACCCAACCTGCACGTCGAGACGAACGGTCATTCCTAAAGGTTGTGTACCGAACTGCCGAAACTTCAGATCTAAAAATTTTCGGCTTTAGCCAGGTCTCGGTGAACACAATTACGTAGGATGCAACTGTCCCGCTATCCCGGTACAGAGTGCTGAGCTTACTACGCAAGCCTCTAACATTCTGATAGGTAATTAAGAGAGAGGAAGTTAGTTTTTTGGACGGGTGGAGGTAGAATGGGAAGATGATGAAGGAGCATTGGCCTGATTAGTATTAAGAGTTACTGGGGGCCTATTCTTCTTCTTAGCCTTAAACTCTTTCACCACCAAGTGCTCTGGCCAAAATTTGGCAGAGCAAATGGTGTCAAACTGAGTTGGGGAGACGCTTATCTTGAACGAAGCTATCTGTCATAAGAGAAGTTAAACTTCTCCACCTTTAAACCGACGCCTTTTATTTTGCTGTGTATAGAAGTAGTAACATCACAAATAGTGGAATTATGGGCCAGCCGTGAGACAACAACTTGTCGTTTATGTGGGATAACCACCAATCGGGTGTTCAAGCAGAACATAATTATTGTATCACACTGAACTGATCTATATAACGTACATAAAATAAGTAATATATGACTGCTAGGGTGTGTGTTCATAAAATATGAACAGGAACCGACAAAAGCCAACCAATAAACAATACAGTCCACTTGAAGGAGGCCACATGAGAAAAAGGACACATAGAGTTCGACCATAAAATCAAATCCATGGGCACGTCGAACCCAAATCTATTAACATATGTTGTTTGCATGTAGTAGGTGTCATTAGAAGGGATGAGCGTGGGAACAAGTGCCGCACATCCCTCCTTTTCTTAGCGTTGGTCTTAATTTTAATTACCTTATATTTTCCTATATATAGTGGATAAGTTTTGAAAATAAAACAGTTTGAATTTAAAACTCAACTCGCAAGTGTTTCGACTTTTCTTTTAGGGTCTTAACATTTTGGTCCTTCAAGACTCTCCGTTGTTTCCCCCCTGTGGTAAGAGCACGGAGTTAAACCAGCTCCTTAAAGACTGCAGAAGTGTCAAATACACCTACAGCTAAGGGTAGCACAAATAAAAAACTCTCCTCTTGTAGTAAGAAACCGAGTATAAAATTAATGAAACGTAAGTTTCAATTAATAAACAAAAATACATGCTATACAGGCAGTATTTTTAATAGATAATAAAAATACCTATTTTTTGTCGTGTAAAACAAAATATTACGCGAACAAAAAAAAAATATATAAAAAAAAAAAATTTATATATATATATAAATCTAACATCGGAAGTGCTAGGTGAAGTGGAGGCCAGCAATATAAAAAAAAAAAAAAATCGCAAGCGGCCGAAAAATACAAAAAAAAATATTAAAAAACGAAAAAAGTGAAAAAAAAAACAGTTTGTGAGTGTTTCAAAATAAAGCCACAACGAAACCAAAAAAGCAACAACGACGGCAGCGACCAAAAGCATCCACGGCAGCGTCAACTACGGCATCAAGTAGCAGCAGAGACAACAGCGGTAACAGCGGCAAACAACAGCAGCAGCGACATCAACAACGACGGCAGCGACCAACAGCAGGATCCCCGGCAGCGTCAACTACGGCATCAAGCAGCAGAAGATTCAGCAGCGGCAGCAGCAGCAGCACCAGCAGAAGAAGAAGTCCTCAATTAAGTCAGCCATTTTTTTTTATATATAGATATTACTTCTAATTTACTTAATAAGATGTTGTCGGTTAAAATCATTAAGCTACTAGAGGCTCAGGTCGTAGTAGCAAATTAAGTTAAAGGGATTGAAGCATGTATATTGACCAGTCACGTAATCTGTAGGCTAGGAGAGCTGCAGCAAATAACACTGCATTATTGCTATGTGGAGTAGTCGATCATGACACCTAAAAGAGAAATCAATTTGTTAAAATGATGAAAAATATAGAGGACATAGAAAATAGCTATGATGAAACTACTACTGAAACTTCGATGAAAGGGAAAGTAGAAAAAGCAAAGTTAGAACCAGTGGTGACTGGAACTTTGAAAAAAGATGTGGAGCCAAAAATTGACCAGAGTCTTGAGAAAATATCGGACAGTATCGATACATTTGTGGAAAATCTAAAAACGTATTTAAAAGAAAGTATAGAGAGGTTAGAGCAGGCTAAAACAAGGGAGTGTAACCTAAGAAAAGCCAAAATTGAATTCTTTAGTAAAAGACTAAAGAAAAAGTTGAGGAATTCTATAATGTTTATGAAACAAATGACAGCATCAACGAACAGATCGCCGAGCTAGACTTCGAAATTCAGAACACGTTAAGCAACTTTGAAATAAGGATGCAGGAAGTTATGGAGGAAAAAGCTAGCGTTAGTAAATTGTCAGTAGCAAAGAAGGAAGATGACCATTTTCCGGTTCTACCAACGGCAGAAGTACCCACATTATCGGGAGAAGAAAAAGAGTGGGATGGGTTTTTACAATTGTTTTGTGAAATAATTCATAATAGAGATGGTCTGAGTACATCTCTAAAATTCAATTATTTAAAAATGGCGATAAAGGGTGAAGCAAGAAGTATGGTTGCTCACTTATAAACGGGGCCATTGGATAATTATAATGCCGCTTGGGAATTGCTGACCACGCGGTATAAAATTAAAAGATAAATATTTTCAGATCAGCTGAATCGGTTGCTAGATTTGCCAATGCTAGACAACGATTCAGCAAAACATATTAAATTGTTTTCTGCCTCGATAAATGAGTCAATACATTTAATAAAGTTAAAGTCACAATTAACAGAGGAAGTTGATGTGATTTTTGCCCACATAATTATCAGAAAATATAATAAAGATGCCCTTCAATTATATGAAAGTCATATAAAAAGGACAAAAGAGATTCAAACATTGCCCGATGTAATGGAATTTCTGGAACAACGGTATACTTCTCTGTACTCATCGCAGGATGCAGAGAAAAAACCGTTGAAAAAAGTGGTGCAATATAGAAGCATTAAAGAAAGTTGTCCGCTGTGTAAAATGGCAGGCCATACAATAATGCAATGCTATAGGTTTAAGAGAATGAGTCCGATAGAGAGAGGCCAGGTTATTCAAAAGCAACGCCTGTGCAAAAGATGCTGTAGGCATGACATGTATAAGAAATGCTCCTCGGAAATGTTTTGTGGGATTTGTAAAAAAACCCCATCACACGAAAAAAAGGAAAATGTTAACACTTGTTTCACAAAGAAACAAGCGTTTTTAGCCACAGCACTTATAAAAGTAAGAGCGGTGAATGGTGGCCATGAAAACCTTAGAGCTCTAATTGATTGTGGGTCACAATGTACCATCATTTAAAAGGAAGCTGCAAAAATATTAAAAGTGGCGCGCTAAAGGGAAAACACCGAGGTGAGTGGAGTATGATCGACAGACTCTTCCACTTCAAAGTATAAGGTAACTTTAACAGTAAAAACTCGGGATGCCGATAAAAAACCTCTTAATATTGAAGCAATCATTCTCCCAAAACGTATGAAGGCTTTACCTGTAAAGTCGTTCAAGATTGATAAATCGAAATGGAAAGATTATGTGTTGGCTGACCCTAACTTTAATAAACCAAGTAGGGTGGATATAATAATTGGGGTAGATTTGTATGCCCAGATTGTAGAAGACGGAGTAGTGAAAATAGATGGACTACTTGGTCAAAATACAGAATTCGGATGGATTATATCCGGTTGCACCAAGTCAAAAGGTGATAAATTGATTGTAGCGACAACAATTGAAGTCGGGGACTTAGCGCGTTTCTGGGAAATGGAAAACGAAAGTACTGACGTGGAAGAAGATGTTTGTGAGAAGCATTTCTTGGAAACTACAAAAAGAGATGGAAATGGAAGGTATGTGGTGAAAATACCATTCAGAAAAGATAAGGATCTAGGAGATTCAAAGGCACAAGCTATAGCGCGATTTTACAATTTAGAAAAGAAACTCGGCAAAAATAAAAAATTAAAAGAAAATTACATAAAGTTCATGCATGAATATAAAAATGTTGGACATATGGTAGAGTCCAAGAAAGGGGGAAAATATTATTTACCCATCCATCAGGGAGTCATAAGAGATTCCAGTCTAACGACAAAACTCAGGGTGGTTTTTGATGCGTAAGCAAAAACCACAAATAATAAAAGCTTAAATGATATCATGTGTGTGGGACGAAGAGTCCAAAAAGATATCTTCGATATTATGGTAAAATGGCGAAAGTAGCCATTTGTAGTATCAGCGGATATTGAAAAAATGTACCGGCAAATTAATGTTGATGAAGAAGATCAGCATTATTTGCATTTAATCTGGAGAGACGATCCAAACGAAAAATTAAAAGAATATAAACTAACAACCGTTACGTACGGTACAGCTTCAGCACCCTACTTAGCTACTATGGTGCTTGTTGCAATAGCAGATAATTGCGGAAATAAAGCAATTGTAGAAATCATACAAAATGATTTTTATGAGGACGACCTGATGACAGGTTCTGATTCCATATTAGATGCCAAAAGGCATGTAAAGGAAGTTAACAAATATCCCAGAAATTGTTAAAGACGTTAGAGATAACGAAGAAAATAAAGTATTAACCATTGAAGAGAATGAATCCGTCAAAACATTAGGACTTCAATTGGAGCCAGTTAAAGACGAGCTTAGGTTCAACTTCCATTATTAACCTACTAAAAAAACTAACAAAAGAATAGTTTTATCTACAATAGCAAGCTACAATAGGCTGCTTGTCTCCAGTTACAATTGTAGGAAAATGTGCAAAAATCTTTTCGGATAATGGAACCAATTTTGTGGGAGCTTCGCGTAAATTAGACGAAGAATACCAGAGAGCGCTTAAGGACTATATAAAAGTGGTTCCAATATTAAAAAGGAAAAAAAATCGAGTGGCACTTTATCCCCCCGGAAGCACCTCACTTTGGAGGTATTTGGGAAGCTGGGGTAAAATCGGTGAAATATCACTTAAAAAGAGTGATTGTGGACAATAATTTAACCTACGAGGAAATGGCAACCCTCTTATGTCAAATTGAAGCTGTACTAAATTCACGCCCGTTGTATACCGCTTCAAATGATATTGACGATTTGGATGTATTAACACAAGCTCATTTTATTATTGGAAGGCCAATATTAGGCCCCATTGAAACAGTGTCATATGAAAGAATTGGAAATCTGGATAGGTGGAAATTAATTAAAAAAATAAAGAGAGAGACTTCTGGATTAAATGGAGAGAAGATTATTTACACACTCTTCAACAAAAAAATAAATGGAAAATGGGAATACAGAATATTAAAAAAGGACAGATAGTTTTAATAAAAGATGAAAACTGTCATCCAGCTAGATGGCCGTTGGGGAAAATAGAAGAAATACATAAAAGTAGGGACGATAAAGTCAGAGTAGTCACCATCAAACATCAGGATGGGTCGACTAAAAGACCGATTACTAAAGTTTGTCCATTAGCTGGAATTGATTCTAAAGAAAAGGACTCAGAAACGCCTCCAAAAGAAGCAAGAAGTACTCGTGGTAGACCTCGAATACCCAAACTAGGACTCATGGCAGTAATGTTAATGCTTATGTTATTTTGCCAAGTATCAAATGCAAGCATAGCTGTCAAAAGAAAAGAGAAGTGGTCAATTGAAAAAATGAACAGCTCCACTTCAATATATTTGGACCCGATGGGAGACGTAGAAATACTCGCTTCATCTTAGGATCTAATAGTTTATTATAATATGGACCCGTATTTTCAAATGATAAAAAAGGGAAAAGAATTAATTGGGAAAATGAGAGTAGTGTGCGGTAAACTTTACACTTTTGAAGAGCAATGCAATAATGTTTTAGATAACACTGACAGACAAATTGCAGATCTAGAACAAAATAATAAACTTTTTATGACTCAAGATAACAAAAGAAAGAAACGAGCACCCTTCGAGTTTATGGGCTCCCTTTATCATATATTGTTCGGAATAATAGACGCCGAAGATAGGGAAACTTTGGAAGGAAATATGAAAAATTTGTTAGAAAACCAACATAATATAATATAGACGATTTAATTAAAAGGCAAGCGTCAGTAGTAAGTCAACGGTAAATATTCTCAAAAGAACTACCGAGGAAATAAACGTAAATTTTAGAAATATGAGCACTTGAATAGAAAACATAACGGAAGTGTTAAAGGAAAGTTACTATGTATACAAAGAATCTATAAACTTCTTTATGATAACAAAGCAACTAAGTTCATTGATTGATGAATGCGAGAAAATCCAAGCAGGAGTAATAAGTCTACTGATATATATATATATATATATTCATCATGGTAGACTGAATCCAAATATTTTAAAACCTATGCAGTTAAAAGCAGATAATAAGTCTACTGATAGATATTCATCATGGTAGACTGAATCCAAATATTTTAAAACCTATGCAGTTAAAAGCAGAGATATAAAAAATAAAGGATAGGTTATTAGTTTTTCCAGGAAAAAGAACAGCTACGGAATTGAAGGAAATGTATAGCCTATTAACCGCGAAAGGGATTTTCGTGGATAACAAATTAATTTTGAATGTGAAGATTCCACTGTTTGGTAGACACCCATCCCATTTGTTTAGGATTATTCCAATGCCAGTTGAGCACGAAAGGGAATTGGTCAAGGCAGAGTTGAGCTCTAGGTACTTAGTATATAACTTCGAAACTGATTCCTATCATTCGATGACTGAAGCTACTTTAAACAAATGTCAAAAATGTCAAATAAAAGAGTATGTGAAGGTAATTGGCCTTGGAGCAGCGCAAACGACAATTCTTGTGAGATAACTCCATTCAAACCAAATAGTCATTCAAATTGTGTTTATAGAAAGATATCAGAGACAAGGTCATTTTGGGTCGAATTAGAAAAGAAAGGTAGTTGGCTCTTCAAAGTTCCAGACAACACTAATGCTAGAATTCAATGTAGTAACTCAAATCAAGAATTAATTGATCTCCCTCAACAAGGAATTTTAACAATAATAAATGGTTGCACTGTGCGAACCGATGATAAATTATTAGTACAGAAACCTACGAGACAATTTCATCCTCTTATATAAGTAATATAAGCAAAATACAACAAATTTTTTGGAATCCTTTGAATGTACCATTAATTAACCATACTGAAGAAATTGATAATTTGAAAAACGAATTGAAATTGTTAAGAGAAGGTCATCATGAATTAAAATGACTTAAGTTCCATTAAGGATCTGGACATGCAGCCTTGATTATCGGAATAATAATGATGTTAATATTAATAATCTAGGCCATAAGAAGAATTAAGGTAGCGCGAAGACTGCAAACAATAGCACTTCCCTATCCACTGTAATTTACTTTAAAATGATCATCGGTAATTGTAATAATAACTATAAAGAACCATATATAGTGCATACGTTTTGAAAATAAAACAGTTTGAATTTACAACTCAACTCGCAAGTGTTTCGACTTTTCTTTTAAGGTCTTAACACTTGGTTTTGGCACCAAAGGCCTGTTACCTGTGATGGCAATACCCGGTGGTCCGGGTCGTATATTTGTTGGTGGGATCGGAATGGACTGTATAGCTTGTTGGTTGGCGGACTCGGCGGACTCGGCGGACACGGACGCTACCGAAGTTTCTGGCTGTATGTTCTCCGAGGTGATAAATTCGGCAGCCGAATTTGCAGCACCAGCAGCTGTCGTTGCCCTTGGAGTAGCAAACGATATCAGCTGCTGCACAATTGGAGTGGTCGGAGTCGGTTGTTCTGCAACGGGCGGCTGGGGGACAGTTGGAACTTGCAGATCCCGCGGTCGACGTTTTTGCGCCTAGGAGACTCATTTAGCAGCTGTAAGCTGCCAAATTGAGACTTCATGGCTAGGAGCTGAACATACTGCTTTTTAAAGCTAACGGTCAGCTCCTTGAAGCCATTCCTCGTCTGCCTCATAAACCTGGCCATCCCAATATGGACCACCCGGCATGCCTCACAACAGTAATACAATACCCAACACTGCTGTAAAACTAATATTGTCCTATTTTTTTTATTTATTTATTTGAAAATTAACAATTTTTCTGCTAATAAAGTTTAATAATTAAAATGAATTTAATATAGAGAGGAACTAAGAAGAAAAATAATAATAATAAAATTAAAGATTAGCTGTATTCAGGTAGTGGTAAATATTGAGTACTATACTATTAAAGGATAATTCAGGGGATAAAATATGACAAAGTGTATTAAAGTTATGGCATAAAACCCTAAAAGGTTCATGCTGGGCTTAGTTTGACCTACATAAAGAAAGCCTGATTGGCCGAAAGGTACGGGTAAGTCGAAGGGGAACGAATAAGTCAATCTGACTCAGAGTATTTGGGAATCGACCAACCCAAGAAGGAGCTTGTGTATGAACATGACTCCATTACATATTCGGCGATGGTGCAATGAAGGAAGATTTTTAAGTTGCAGCTTAGATCGGTAAGGTGGCAAGAATCTACCAGAGTCCCAGTTTAGATTATGAAGCGCAAAAATTAAAAATTGTCTTTGCACTGATTCTAGGAAAGCTTGTTGCTCTTTATACTGCGGGCTCCACACACAAGAAAAATACTCCAATATCGGACACACTAATGAAATATAGAGTTGTTCGGTCACATACGGGTCGTCAAACTCCTTGCACAAACGCTTGATGAAGGCATAAACACCCTTGGCTTTATTTACAGTTGCGGATTTATGGCTATTAAAACTCAATTTATGATCAAAAAGAACTCCAAGTTCAGTTGAGCTCGATATTCGATTCAGGGAATGATTTCCAAGAGAATATGACACAAAATGTGGAGCGCGACGATAAAAGGTCATAAGTTTGCATTTCGAAAAGTTCAAAAAAAAAGCAGATTGTTTGAGCACCACATTAGGAGTTCATTAAGATCATGCTGAAGGTGTGTGTGCAAATACCAATTAGAGTACTACAGACAGATTTTTACGTCGTCCCCATACATTAGCGTATGAGAGAATGTTATAACTTGGTGTAGGTCATTCATAAATAAGATGAAGAGAAGCAGACCCAAATGACCTCTTTGTGGAACTCCAGAAGTGACACTATCAATATCAGACAACACATTAGAAAATAAAACACGTTGTGTCCGATTTGAAAGATACGACGAAATCCAATTTAGAAGATTTGAAGAGAAACCTAATACAGACAACGTCTGAATGGGGTATGGTTTACGGAATCAAAAGCCTTGTTAAAATCCGTAAAAATTACGTCAGTTTGCAGACCGCTTCGAAATCCGCGGTTGACTATAGACGAGAACTCGAGAAGGTTAGTCGAAGTTGATCGATGTTTATAAAAACCGTGTTGTGACGGAGATATTAAACTTGAGCAAAGGTGTTGCCATTGCCGGGTAACCAAGAACTCAAGGAGCTTAGGGATGGTGGAAAGCTTTGCAATACCTCGGTAATTCTCGATATTGGATCTTGAACCTTTCTTATGAAGTGGAATTATGTAGGATTCGTTCCAAATCATTGGGAGACAAGATTTTTCCAAAGATAGGTTTAAAAGAAAGGTCAAAGGTTGGCAAAGGGATTTGGCACAATTTTTCAGAATAAAACTTGGCACTCTATCAGGACCCGCAGAGAAAGAAGTGACCAACGATTTCAAGGCCTCCTTAAAATATGGAAGAAAAATGCCGATGGCCTGAGGTAGATCGTAGGGGTACGGAGTGGATGAGCTGTATATTTGAGAGGAGTATGTAGACTGGAAAAACGTGGCGAATAAATTAGCAATACCAGAAGCTATAAGATTCAGAATTATTAAGATCATAAAGGGAAGGAGGAAACGCATTGGACTTACGGTTAGAGTTGACGAAGGAAAAGAATTTCTTAGGATCACTACGAATATTTCACCTACAACGGGAAAGGTATTCATTATAAAACTGACTATTGACAGATAGGAATTGAGAACGAGCGGAGGAGTATTGTGCGAAGAAAAACATGGAGCCTGTTTTCTTGTACTTTTTATAAAGTGTGGATTTCTTATTCCTTAAGTACGACAAATTTCTGGAGAACCAAGGAGGCTTGGATGATACTGGGACCGTGAACTCAGGAACATATGAGCTAAGGGCATAGTTTATAATTTCATAGAACGAGTTGACCGATTCGTCAATACTCGTTAAGGAGTGAAGGATGGACCAATCAACGTTAGAGAGATGAAGGCTTAGATCGGTGAAATTAGTTTTGCGAAAACACTTTACGCGGCCAGGAGCCAAAGAATCGTCAACACAGCTAGAATTGGCACACTCAAGGGATATAGAAAGAGTAGGATGGTATGGGTCTTCAGGAAGTGATAATGGATTAACTCTGGTCACCGTTCCTAGAGAAGCGTCAATAACGAAAATTAGTTCGAGAACTCTGTCCCTATTATTTTTAATAGCATTAGTTTCGACAAGAGAGATATCGGCTAGACCATTAATAAAATCATTATGATTACTAGGAAGCAACAGGTTAGCGTCCTCACAGGGAAACCAAGAACGAAGTGGTAAATTAAAGTCACCCATGACGATAATCTGATCAGCAGAACCTAAGGCGGACACAACAATTTAGATGGAATAATCCAAGCTGTGATAGCTGGCAATGCAAGATTTACACTTCTACCTGTAAGAGGTGGAGTACCCAATGGTTCAATCCTTGGTCCACTTCTCTTCTCATTATATGTTAATGATCTCCCAGACTCGTTACCCAATTCTAATGTTCATATGTATGTACGGATTAAATATGCCACATATGCGCATATGAAGGAATTTTTGTTTAGGAAAGTTGTCAGACCCCAAAACGCCTGCACTACAACATTGGATACCAACAGACTGCTGTAATTTTGTTCATACCAGGCCTGTTTATACCATATTATATAGCACGGCAAATGTGGAGCCGTTTGTCCAAAACGACTAAAACCGCATTTTACCAGGAAAAATCCTGTTCAGTAAGTTGCTGGCCTAACTGCCAAAATGGGATCACAAGAAAACAAAAGGACTGGTTATTTTCATTTTGCTGAGTCCTAGGTATGGATATATATGGGATATATACCCTACCTGATCACGTCCATTTGGGCTGTTAATGGAGTGGACAGTTACTTTTATTCCTTATACCTATGCCTTGGTGTGGATAAATATACATAAATACCTGTTATGGTCAAATGTTGACCTTTTTCCTTCACAGGTTCTGGCCAAGAAATATTTTTTTTCGACTTTTCTAGAGTTTTCAAAGTCAAAATTTCCTAATAAAATACCGCAAAAAATGATCAAATTTTAATTTGAAACTTTAACAACTTCCAAACGGTAAGCTGCATGTACAAGGTGTTTGGGTACGAATTATAGCTGCATTTATCAGCTTTTCAGAACTGCAAATATGTAAGATATAGCCAGATGTAAGATGCTTAAGTTATGTGAAAAAAAGCACTACCTCTGAAACCAAAAAAAAAAAAAAGATTTTAAGCAAAATTCTTTAAAAAAAATCTATCAGAAAAAGTAATTTTTGGCCATAGCGGAAATTTCGTGTTGACTAGTGTTATCTTTAATTATTATAATCAAGATCAGGAATTTTATACGACGTTGACCACAAAGCCTTTGCATTGGGAATTTTAGGGACGCCTAAAATAGCTGCATGGCAATTGACCAACAAAAAAGCGTTCGTAGAAAAGAATCATGCCAGTGGTAACCTGAGGCATAGAGGTCTATAAAAATCCGGATCCTCTAGTTGTATGTTTGCTGGAATGTTCCAGTTGCGAATGTCTATGCCGAAGGTTGGATTCTGATCTGTTATCGGGTATTCCGACGAATGAGAACGCAGGCTAATGTTGACAAAAAATCTATCTATGAGGTAGCTAGAGTGATACTTTCCTGAAACTTCAGTCGGCGATTCTATATTCCTAAGCTGAAGTTGATTTGCGAAGCGCGCCCAGAATCAAGCAGCGCTGGCATGGAATGACAACTCCAGTCCTATTTCTGACCAAGACTGTTACCGTGGCAAAAAGAACAATAATAGTACTGAAATCTTAGGCAATAAGCGCAGACGAGGTAGAAGCTGATGTAGCGGCTCCGTATAATGATGAGATAAAGTCACTTTGTATAACGAGGTGCAACAGAGTATGGTACTTTAAAATGATCATCGGTAATTGTAATAATAACTATAAAGAAAATATATACAAA
This sequence comes from Drosophila helvetica, assembly GCA_963969585.1. NCBI lineage: Eukaryota > Metazoa > Arthropoda > Insecta > Diptera > Drosophilidae > Drosophila > Drosophila helvetica. The sequence continues at coordinate 36,828,695 of OZ018401.1, read as the reverse complement.
TGTAAAATAGAAACAAAACCATGCCACTTGCGGCCCCTTTGCAGAATGTTCAAGCAGAACATAATTATTGTATCACACTGAACTGATCTATATATAACTGAGGAACGTACATAAAATAAGTAATTAATGACTGCTAGGGTGTGTGTTCATAAAACATGAACAGGAACCGACAAAGGCCAACCAATAAACAATACAGTCCACTTGACGGAGACCACGTGAGAAAAAGGACACATAGAGTTCGACCATAAAATCCCAACCCAAATCTATTAACACATGTTTTTTGCATGTAGTAGGTGTCATTAAAAGAGATGAGCGTGGGAACAAGTGCCGCATATCCCTCCTTTTCTTAGCGTTGGTCTTAGTTTTAATTGAGACTGCATGGCTAGGAGCTGAACATACTGCTTTTTAAAGCTAACGGTCAGCTCCTTGAAGCCATTCCTCGTCTGCCTCATAAACCTGGCCATTCCAATATGGACCACCCGGCATGCCTCACAACAGTAATACAATACCCAACACTGCTGTAAAACTAATATTGTCCTATTTTTTTTATTTATTTATTTGAAAATTAACAATTTTTCTGCTAATAAAGTTTAATAATTAAAAAGAATTTAATATAGAGAGGAATTAAGAAGAAAAATAATAATAATAAAATTAAAGATTAGCTGTATTCAGGTAGTGGTAAATATTGAGTACTATACTATTAAAGGATAATTCAGGGGATAAAATATGACAAAGTGTATTAAAGTTATGGCATAAAACCCTAAAAGGTTCATGCTGGGCTTAGTTTGACCTACATAAAGAAAGCCTGATTGGCCGAAAGGTACGGGTAAGTCGAAGGGGAACGAATAAGTCAATCTGATTCAGAGTATTTTTGAATCGACCAACCCAAGAAGGAGCTTGTGTATGAACATGACTCCATTACATATTCGGCGATGGTGCAATGAAGGAAGATTTTTAAGTTGCAGCTTAGATCGGTAAGGTGGCAAGAATCTACCAGAGTCCCAGTTTAGATTATGAAGCGCAAAAACTAAAAATTGTCTTTGCACTGATTCTAGGAAAGCTTGTTGCTCTTTATACTGCGGGCTCCACACACAAGAAAAATACTCCAATATCGGACACACTAATGAAATATAGAGTTGGTTGGTCACATACGGGTCGTCAAACTCCTTGCACAAACGCTTGATGAAGGCATAAACACCCTTGGCTTTATTTACAGTTGCGGATATATGGCACAACTTGGCACTCTATCAGGACCCGCAGAGAAAGAAGTGACCAACGATTTCAAGGCCTCCTTAAAATATGGAAGAAAAATGCCGATGGCCTGAGGTAGATCGTAGGGGTACGGAGTGGATGAGCTGTATATTTGAGAGGAGTATGTAGACTGGAAAAACGTGGCGAATAAATTAGCAATACCAGAAGCTATAAGATTCAGAATTATTAAGATCATAAAAGGAAGGAGGAAACGCATTGGACTTACGGCTAGAGTTGACGAAGGAAACGAATTTTTAGGATCACTACGAAAATTTCACCTACAACGGGAAAAGTATTAATTATAAAACTGACTTTTGACAGATAGTAATTGAGAACGAGCGGAGGAGTATTGTGCGAAGAAAAACATGGAGCCTGTTTTCTTGTACTTTTTATAAAGTGTGGATTTCTTATTCCTTAAGTACGAAAAATTTCTGGAGAACCAAGTAGGGTTGGATGATACTGGGACCGTGAACTCAGGAACATATGAGCTAAGGGCAGAGTTTATAATTTCATAGAACGAGTTGACCGATTCGTCAATACTCGATAAGGAGTGAAGGATGGACCAATCAACGTTAGAGAGATGAAGGCTTAGATCGGTGAAATTAGTTTTGCGAAAACACTTCACGCGGCCAGGAGCCAAAGAATCGTCAACACAGCTAGAATTGGCACACTCAAGGGATATAGAAAGAGTAGGATGGTATGGGTCTTCAGGAAGTGATAATGGATTAACTCTGGTCACCGTTCCTAGAGAAGCGTCAATAACGAAAATTAGTTCGAGAACTCTGTCCCTATTATTTTTAATAGCATTAGTTTCGACAAGAGAGATATCGGCTAGACCATTAATAAAATCATTATGATTACTAGGAAGCAACAGGTTAGCGTCCTCACAGGGAAACCAAGAACGAAGTGGTAAATTAAAGTCACCCATGACGATAATCTGATCAGCAGAACCTAAGGCGGACACAACAATTTAGATGGAATAATCCAAGCTGTGAAAGCTGGCAATGCAAGATTTACACTTCTACCTGTAAGAGGTGGAGTACCCAATGGTTCAATCCTTGGTCCACTTCTCTTCTCATTATATGTTAATGATCTCCCAGACTCGTTACCCAATTGTAATGTTCATATGTATGTACGGATTAAATATGCCACTTGCGCATATTAACTTATTTTTATTGCGCTTGTCACTTTGGTTGTATAAATCGTTTGGAGGAGTATCTTCTTAAAACTAATACGTATATATTAATATTTTGACATAAGTACTTATAAATTAGGTTATATATTTTATTTATTTATTTTTTGTTTATTTATTTATATTTTTTATATTCTTTATTTATTATTTTTTTATTTTTTTTTATTTTTCTCTCTTTATCTTTTACTTATTTCTTAAATATGTTTTAATATTATTTTTTTGAAATTGGGTTGCGCTCCTAATTGATTTAAGGCGGTGGGGAAGATTGTTCCATAGGCGGATAGCATTGAAGTAGAACTGCCTCTTCGAGCAAAGTGTTTGAATTCGAGGGCATAGATAATTGTTAGTTCGTTGTGATGTAGCAGGGATAAGCTTGCGGTATAAGTAGATCGGTTCTTTGGTCATCACAATTTTATGAAAGTACACTAGAGTTCTAAAATCTATCCAGGTGGTCAAGTTAAGGTCAAGTATTTTATGAGTCAAGTGTGATACATGGTCAAAACGTCTTAAATTAAACACATATCGAACTATTGAATTAAAGGCTACTACTAGGGTACGCATGTCACTTGCGTCACAATGACCAAATATTTCTACACCATAAATGAGAGTCGGGATAAGAATGACTTTGGAAATTAATAGCTGGCAAGAAGGTTTTAGACGCTGAAAGCTGACGCAACAGACCATAAGTTCGTCCAGTTGCCTTTGTAATGTGTTTACTCCATGACAGTGTCCTACTGAAGGTTAAACCCAGATTAACAGTATGGTCTTCATAGCAGATAGGTGTATTGTCTATGTATATGTGGTCGAGATTGTCAGTATCAATCACCTTTTTAGCAATTACCATGCACTTCGATTTTTTTGGATTTATTCCTAAGCCATTGTCTTTTGCCCATTTCTCAATTATAGAAAGCATTCTGTTACAAGTACTAACACAAGCATTTATCTCATTCACTGGACTACTAACATAGATTTGAACGTCATCGGCATATAAGTGTACTTCGCATTCTGACAAGACACTAGGTAGATCATTAACATATATGGAAAACAGTAAAGGGCCTAACACTGATCCCTGAGGGACTCCCCGCTTAAGTTCGCTAAAAGTGGAAACAAACGTACCATATACTACAGCCTGCAATCTGTTTGATGGATACGATTTAATTAATAATTCCATATAATAATTAATAATGAAATTGACTGCAGTCTCAGAAAAGTTGAATAAGTTCGCCAGTTTTGTGCAGAGAATATTGTGATTCACTGAGTCGAATGCTTTACTGTGGTCGAGAAGTGTTAAAAATGTTACCTTGTTCTTGTCGAGTTGCTGCCGAATATCTTCTACAATATCTATTATTGTACTTACACAGCTTCTTTTTTTACGAAAACCCGACTGCTTTTGGCTTAATAGCGAATTGTTAATCAAAAAGTTTTCAATTTGTAAGGACATGAGATTTTCTAGTACTTTTGAAAGGAACGGAAGTATCGAGATGGGTCTAAAGTCGTTGTTGGATTTTGGGATCGGCAGAATTTTCGCATTTTTCCATTCAGTCGGGAACATGGACGTAGTTATGGCCGTGTTCAGAATATAGGTGACGTGGGATAAGATTTTGGGGATTAAGATTTTTAAAAATTTCGGGTTAATGTTATCTAGGCCTTCAGCGTTAGACTTCACCTTAAGTATACACGCAAGGACATCACACTGACTGACACATACAAAGCTAAAACTATTATCACAGAGTGGGATTTCATTCAGGTACTTGTTACAAGTCGCTTCAGGTACATCAATCACCGAAAACTTTTTGTTGAGAACTTCAACATCTATATTACTCTAAGTCTTCTGCTTGCATTTTCCTATACCTAAACTGTTCATCTCACTCCATCTTTGCTTAATGGTAGAACAATTACGAAACTTGGATTTATAGTATTCGCACTTAGCAGACCTTATTCCTTTGTTAACAGTGGCTCTTAACTCTTTGTACCTTAAACGAAAGTCGAGAGTTTTGTATCGCTTCCATTTAATGAAAGCAACATCACGCTGATGACTGAGTCTTTTAATTTCACTGGTAAACCAAGCATTCTGTCTTGGTTTTATAATCTTGGTTTTTAGTGGTACAAACTTGTTGTAGAGGTACAGAATATGGCTGTTTAGAACACTCAATTGAAAATCAACATGCGGAGATTGGTATATTGATTCCCAGTCACATGCATTAAAGTCTTGTTCTAGTTCATTAAAGTCTATATTTTTATAGTCTCTATACGTAAATTAATTAGTTTTATAATTCAATGCCAAGTCATATGTCAGAAAGATAAGGTCATGTTTAGAGAAAGCTGGTACTGAAACCTGGTCATATAGTAGAGTCTTACTAGGGTCATTGGTGAAAAATATGTCAAGAAGTGTATCACAGGTACTGCTGAAGTGAGTAGGCATGGTTACATTTACGGCAAGCAACCCCAAGGAAGCAAAACTATCCAAGAGATGACTCTCCAACAATAGATTGCTATTGAGATCGCCAGCCAGAATGATGTCTGTGTATGACACTGAAATGTCTGAGATAATATCCAATAGCGGCTGATAGTCTATCGTACGATGGGGTCGGTATATACAGCCAAGTAGAATTTTCTTACTCATTTTACTTGTGATTTCCAACATTAAATATTCTCTGGGACATTCACTCGGTTGTTTACATATAACATTACATTTTAATCTAGTATTAACATATATAGCAACACCACCTGCATGTCCAATGCGATCCGAACGAAAAACAACATAGCCGTCACACACAATTGACAAGTCACATAACTCAGGTACAAACCACGTCTCAGACACACATATAACATCTACATTTGAATGGGTAAACAGTAATCTAAACTCGATTTTCCTAAGCAAGCTTTGTGCATTCATATGTACGACTTTGAGACCCTTTCGATGGTTGCTAATAATTTTAATCATGCTACCAGCCATGGAACTACCTATCTCACCGTTCATTGATAGAAAGTGAACTTATTAGGGGCGCAAACTCAAGACAATTAATTAGTTGATAATAAAAGCTGTGATAATTGAATATTGATACTAAAGGCCTAACTATAAAGAATAACTGAGTAGTACATAGGTGCTTAAGAGCGAAAGCTATTTGAGACCCCTGCTGCGTCTTCCGATCCAGCCAAGGCGTCAGTGAGGGAGGCAGCTGTGGAGCGGGTGAGAGGCTCGCTAGCTGGCGCGAGCGATAAAAGCTCATCCATGCGCTCAACGCATTGAACGCCCTCTCTCGTATTACTACGTACGTGCACGAGGCCGCGCCGAGTAAAGACAGCTGATAGCATTTTATGCTTCTTCATTCGCATGGCCTCTTTAAAAATTTGGTAATGCTCTCTTAAAAGCTGCTCATTTACGTAGACAACAGCCTCCGAGTCGAACCCCATGATCTGTAAGCTCAGTTGGCTCTTATTCTCGCGCCGGTATTTCGCAATTGTTTTAAGAAGGTTAACCTTCGCGGACGTTTTCCATTTTAACAATAATAACGGGATCGACATTAGTTTTTTGTGTTTGTCTGGCTCGAAAAACATCACGGACTCTAGGTGGTGGGGTCAGCTGTAGGTTGAAGCAGAGCTTGTTGTATAGCGCTCTGGCATTCTCTCCCTCCACATAAGGGACACCGTGGATGCGCAGATCACACGCGCTGGTTGCGATGTGGTCGGTCACCAATTGCTTCTCGATGCCTCCCACTCTATTACTCAGTGCTCGCAAATCCATCACCTCCCGGTCCAGCCGCTCGACCCGCTCTCCCAGTTGCTCTCTCTGAGAGCGAAGGTCGACCACCTCACTCTCCAATGCCATGACACGGGCACCCATCCGCGTGACCTCACCAGCGATCGAGTCCAGGCGCTCCATGAGGCTGCTGAGTATGCGCTTCTCTGCCTCCTGGACATGGGACACGATCATGTTGGTCTGCTCTTGGAAGCGAACCTTCAACAATTCCAATAGTTGTGGCGAAGGGGCGTCGGAGAGGCGCTCACTCGATGTTCCAGCATTATTGCGTGTGCGCTTTGTTGGCGGTGCAGTGGATGACATTGTTTTTGCTTTTTTTTGTACTGTTTTGGTGTTTCTCTTTTGTGCTTTGTTTGTGTTTGTCCTTGTGTTTACTTATACCGCGCTAGGCTTTGTGTTATTATTAATATCGACTTTAAAGTTGTGGATTTGTAGATTTTTATAAACTTTAAACACGGTTTAGTTGCCGGTCCTTAGTTTATTAATTTTGTGTTTTTTGAGATAATTTTATCAAATAAATCGAGGTAAATTTGTGAAAATAGTGGAGCACAAGAAAAACGCGCCTATACTCTCCTCTCTCTTTTTGCACCGTATTATATAGCACGACAAATGTGGAGCCGTTTGTCCAAAACGAATAAAACCGCATTTTACCTGGAAAAATTCTGTTCAGTAAGTTGCTGGCCTAACTGCCAAAATGGAATCACAAGAAAACAAAAGGACTGGTTATTTTCATTTTGCCGAGTCCCAGGTATGGATATATATGTAATATATACCCTACCTGATCACGTCCATTTGGGCTGTAAATGGAGTGGACAGTTACTTTTATTCCTTATACCTATGCCTTGGTGTGGATAAATATACATAAATACCTGTTATGGTAAAATGTTGATCTTTTCCTTCACAGGTGCTGGCCAAGAAATATTTTTTTCGACTTTTCTAGAGTTTCAAAGTCAAAATTTCCTAATAAAATACCGCAAAAAATGATCAAATTTTAATTTGAAACCTTAACAACTTCCAAACGGTAAGCTGCATGTACAAGGTGTTTGGGTACGATTTATAGCTGCATTTATCAGCTTTTCAGAACTGCAAATATGTAAGATACAGCCAGATGTAAGATGATTAAGTTATGTGAAAAAAGCACTACCACTGAAACCAAAAAAAAAAAAGATTTAAAAAAATTCTTAAAAAAAAACTACACCATACTATCCCGAAATCTATCAGAAAAAGCAATTTTTGGCCATAGCGGAAATTTCGTGTTGACTAGTGTTATCTTTAATTATTATAATCTGTAAAGAAGCCACTGGCCGGGGAGATAGAACTCAGGCAGCCAGGGTCCGTCACAAGAAATTTATAATTCCGAGACGTCAAGACGGGTCAGGTCTATGGGCCCCTTCCCCTCGTGATCGCACTTCCCCTTTAGCTCGGTGGCTCTGCCCCTAGACTAGCTATGGTGAGGGCAGCCTACACTGACGGTCGGTCGGTGGCAAGGGAAAGGGAGGTAGGGTCTACCGGGATACCGGTAAGGAACTGGGACTCACCACTGGGTACTTCTTCGCCCCGAAATAATTACAAAAACGCCGGGCAATTCCTTTCAGGGGTTTATTCTTCCTTTTCTTTTCCTTTCCTCTTCTTGTCTTCACACTTTCACTTTTCGACTTTGCGCGAGGCCACTAGTTACGGCTATGTCTTCTCATTGACTGTCCCTCTCTCCTCGCCGATCGTCCCGAGGCCTGGCCTTCGGGCGGTGATCGGCTACGCTCTTGGCATGCGCAGTGCGCTGTGATCCGCTATTCTCCTACTGCCTCTCTGGGCAACTCAAATTTTCGCTTCATGCGACTCTTATATTATGCTTAATCCTACGCCTTAATTCTACTTAATATAATAATAACAATGCGAAATAATAATGTAATAGTAATAAGACAACAAGGCCGTTGCTCCCCGCGGGCTTATGTCTCGCGCCCCCGTGGGTCCCTGCCGCTTCATGCGGGCCTCTGGTTCGCACGGGGGCGGGTCGCTGCCGTCATCCTACGTACTCCTCGCGGGCTTACGTCTCGCACCCCGTAGGTTCCTGCCGCTCCGTGCGAGCTTCTGGTTCGTACGGGGTGGGTCGCTGCCGCCGTCTTGTATGGCGGGAGCCCCGGGCTCCGGCCTTACACCCCCCCCTTTCAATCTCCTAGCACGACCTTGACAGCGCCGCCTCGCTTCCACGTGACGTGGTACGCCACCCCGTCCTCCTGCAGGGTCGTGCTGCTCCTGACCTGTATCCCCTCACGGCGTCGACGGGTCCTCTCCGCTTCGACCTGGCACAGGATGCGGCCTGGCAGCTCGGCGGGGCCGCCCCGGATGGTGTACCCCTCCGGTGCAGGGACCTTTGCCTGGAACTTGGTCATAGCCACTCCCGTCTCCTCTGGCGGCGCGGCGGTACCCGACTGGTCCCCGCGCGACCGCATCAGGCGGCGCCTGCCCCTGCAGTCGGCCCACGCGTTCGGGTTCAGGAGTTGGGCACCCCTTCCGGTTCCTGTCGTCGCCGCCGCCAATCGTCGGCACCCACGGTAGGAGCCCCTCAACGACGGGCGCTGGACCCAGCCGGGTGGAGGGACCCAGCTGGGGGACGGCGAGCGGGCCCTCGAGATCGCCCTTGGGTTGGCCACTGCGGCGGGGCTCGTCTGCCCGGTCTTCCTTGGAGTGTCTGCTGGCGGCTGCCGCTCCGCCTTGCCGTCACCGTCCGCCCGTTCCTCGGTGAATCGCCGCCGGAATAGGGGCCCGTCCTCTTCTCCGCTTGACGCCGCCTCGAACGTACGCACCGTTGCTGTTCCTCGATTCATGGTATTCTGTAAACACAAAGGTATTAGTATGGTTTCTCTGAATCGCCCCGGAGTGGGCGATGGTTGCCACTATGCCTCGTTTGGTCAGGGCGGGTCTAGGGCGGGTCATGCTAAAGGGTCTGATCGCCTCGTCCCCGGCTAGTTTCCCCTACACCTTCTCGGACTGCCCCTTCCGTTTCAGCCGCATAGAACGGCTTTAATTGCGCTATGTTGGCCGCCTTGGTTTTCCGCTCCCCAAACTTACTCAGCCTCACGATGTTGGGGGAGTCGAACCTGATCACCTTGTACGGGCCGTCAAACTTGGGCGCCAGTTTGGCCGCGAATCCCGCAGCTGCGTTGGACAACTGGTGTTGTCGCACCCATACGCTCGCCCCGATGGTTGGTCGCCACTCTCGCCTACGCAGGTTGTAGTGTCGAGCCTGTGTGGTGGCGGCCTTCTGCAGATTTCCTCTCACGATCTCGAACACCTCCTTGAGCCGGGTGGCCTTCTCCTTTTGGGTTTGTGGGCTGGTCGCCGACCCCGGGGTGGCCTCCTCGTACAACGCTGCCGGTAGTCTTGGCTCTCGGCCTTGAACCAGGAACGCCGGTGAGAACCCCGTCGAGTCGGCTATGCTCGAGTTCACGGCCAACGAGATCTCCGGTAACAGTTCGTCCCACGTACTCTGCTGGTCTCCGATGAATTGCGCTATCATCGTCTTGACGGTGCGGTTCGTCCTCTCGGTCGGGTTCTCCTGTGGGCAGTACGGCGCCGTGTGTTGTACCTCCACCCCCAGCGACGCCAAATATGCCTTGAACATCCGACTGACGAACTGTACCCCGTTGTCGCAGACGAACTTACGGGGAACGCCGAATCGACTCAGGATCCTCTCCCGGAAGGCCCGCTGCAAGTTGGCCGCCGTCGCTCGTCTTAAGGGGACGAGTTCCACCCATTTGCTAAAAGCGTCGTGGAAAACTAGCAGGACATTATTGCCATGTTTGGATCTCGGGAGGGGTCCCACGAAATCTGCACACAACACCGCGAATGGCTCACCAACCTGCCTCGTCAGCATCTGTCCTGCGGGCTTCCTCTGCTCCCCTTTGAACCTCTGGTTTTTGTCGCATCCCCGCACATACCTGGCCGCATCCCGGAACATCCCTGGCCAGTAGTATCGTTGGGCCAGCCGTGATATCGTTTTCCGTACCCCTTGATGGCCAGCCGTCGGTGCATCGTGACACTCCTGCATGACCCTCCTCCGTTTACCCGACTCCACGCAGAGCTTCCAAGGGATGTAGTCTTCGTCATCCGGCCTGTGCCCCAGGTGGCGGTACAGCTGGTCATTCTCAATGACGTAATCTGGGAACTTAGAAGGGTCATTAGCGATACACTCCCTCATCCGCGCAGTCCACCGGCAAATGTCTCCCTCTTCCGTGGCCAGGTGCAACTCCTCTAGCGGCTGCCTCGACAACGCGTCGGCTACTACATTCATCTTCCCTCGTCTATAGCGTACGTCGAACTGGTATTGCTGGAGCTCGAGAGCCCATCGCGCGATTCTACCGGAGGGACTTTCAATGGAGTTCAGCCATTTCAAGGCCAGGTGGTCTGTCACGACCTCGAAGTGGTACCCCTCCAGGTAGCATCTCAGCTTCCTGATGGACCATACTATGGCTAAGCACTCCTTTTCTGTCGCGGAGTAATTCTGCTCCGCCGGCAGCAGTTTACGGCTCGCGTACGCTATCACCTTCTCCTGATCGGCGATGTTCTGGGTCAGCACCGCTCCCAGGCCGAAATCACTAGCGTCGGTCTGGAGGGTGAACCTTTCCTCAAAGTCCGGGCACGCCAGTACCGGGGCCGTGGTGAGCTTTTCCTTGAGTAGTTCCAACGCAGCCTGCTGTTCCTGGCCCCAATGCCACTTGACGCCCTTTTTGAGTAGAGTGGACAGCGACAGTACCAGATCAGCGAAGTTCGGCACGAACCTTCGGTACCAAGATGCCATGCCGATGCACTGCCTCAGCTCCTTAAGGTTAGTCGGGGCATTCAGGTTCCGTATCGCCTCCACTTTCGCTGGGTCCGTCCCGATACCGTCCCCGGTAACCATGTGGCCCAGATATCGCATCTCCTGCCGAAAGAAATCGCACTTCTTGCGATTGACCCTCAAATTAGCGGCTCGCAGGCGCTGGAAGACCTCCTTCAGATTGGCCACGTGTTGTTCTTTGGTTTCCCCGACGACTATGATGTCGTCCAGGTAGGCAAAGGCGCACGGCTCCAATTCTGGCCCGATTACGGTATCCAGCGCCCTCTGAAATGTGGCACTGGCTGAGTGCAGCCCAAAGGGCATCACCCGCCACTGGAACAGGCCTCTTCCCGGCACTGTAAAAGCCGTGCATTCCCTACTATCCGCGGCCATCGGGATTTGCCAGTACCCATTTTTCAGGTCCAGCGTGGATATAAACTTTGCCTTTCGTAGTTTTTCCAGGATGTGGTTTATCCTGGGTGTGGGGTATGCGTCCGGGACAGAGTGTGCGTTGAGCTGCCTGAAATCCACACACATACGCCACTCCCCCGTCTTCTTCCGCACCAAGACTATCGGGGCACTGTGAGGACTTCGTGATGGTTCCACGGCCCCCGTTTCCAACAGCTCATCGACCTGTTTGTCGATCACCCTTTGCATGGCCGGGTTCTTGGGATAGTAGCGCTGCTTCAGCGGCTTGTCGTCCCTCATGATGATCCGGTGCTCTGCGATGTGGGACACGCCCTGAAGTCCCTCAAATGCTTCGAGCTCCGCCTCCAGGAACGCCTGCAGTTCGGGTTCCAAGTCCTCGGGCCACGGACGATCTTTACCCGGGTCATCGTCCCTTTCCTCCATCCACTCGGGTGTCAATACCTCGTCCCCCCTTTCGTTTCCATGGTCCCCCACCGGAGGCTTCTGACGGACCAGCCGTTCCGCCTGGTCTCCTTGCCGCCGCGCCTCCTTCTCCGTCGCCGTACCTTTGGTGTCGGTTGGCGCCTTTCCTGATTCCTCTGGTGGCGTGGGAAACATCGTGGAGAGCTGGGCCTCCGTTTCCCCGAACTCCTCCTTACCCATTCCCGCCTTTTGCCCGATCGCCTTCCCTCCAGGGGCCGCTGTCGTTCCTATGAGCAGCCTCTGCGACCCGCATTCCACCCGTGTCCCCACTGCGCACAAAAAGTCCATCCCCAGAATCAATGGCTCGACCATCGACGGCATCACCAGGAGTGACAGGCTCACCACTTGCCCCCAAGCCCCGATTTCCGCTCTGAGCGATCGGTTGGTGTCTAGGCAAGAGCCGTCTGCCAGTCTTATGCGCGTCCTCGCGGTCTCCATCTCTACCACCGCTGCCAACGTTCGGGCACATTCCTCATTCGCGAAACTTCGCGTCGCCCCGGTGTCGAGCGTGGCGGAGATGAGGCGACCCCCAATCTCCACCCTTGCCACGATCCGGCCCCCCTCGACCTTCAATCGGTCTACGCTCCCCGGGCCTGCCTTTATTACGCCTCCACTCGGTCCCGACCGGAGTGGGGCTGGGATTCGTTTCCCAACCCTCCCCTTGGGCAGCACTCTCTGGTCAGCACGTTCCGTTTCCCACAACCTACGCAGAAGAGGATCCTAGGATTCGGGCATTCTCGAGCGTAGTGGTCGTTCTCGGCGCACCTACGACACGCCCTTCGTGGGTCATAGGGTTGATCGTCGGCTTGAGTAGTCGCGCGATGAGCCATTTCTGCGTTCCGAGTCATTCCCGGTCCCTCGCGGAACGGGTTCTGCCTTCCCCGCGCCCCCCATCTGTCACTCGTTACTTTAGGGTGTTCAATCGGCCCCGCCTCAAAGCCAGGGTCTCTCTTCCGTATGTATTCCACCTCGGCCGCCCTCTGAGTGAGCTGGCTGAGATTCGCGTAGTCGCTCGGCCGGATAAACATTTTATACATGGCCGCCATGTTGTCGTATACCCGAGCGAGCCTCTTCTCAGTATCGTACCCCGCCTGGTGCATCAAGGATTGTATCGCGATGGAATACTGCAAGAAGGTCTCGCCTTTCCTTTGCAGGCGGACGCGAATCTCGTCCTCGAGCTTCTCATAGTACCGCGGGGGCAGAAAACTGTCCAGGAAACCCGCCCTGAAAGTCGCCCACGAACCTCGACGCAGCCCGCTGGCCCGCAGCCACAGTGCGGCGGCGTCAAGGCAGAGTTCGTTCATCGCACTGGGCATCTCGTCCTCGTCTATCCTGTGCGAAATCATCCTCTCCTCTACCTCTTCTATGAAAGACAAGGGGTCCGTCAGCCCGTCGAACCGTACTCCCCATTTCCGCACGATCTCGGGGACCAACCTCTGATTCCTGGGCGGCCCCCACTCCCGAGTCCTCGGTTCGTCGGGACCAGCATGACGGTCCCCCCCCCTCGCCCCTAAAGGAGCTCGGCCGCTCGTCAAACTTGGGCACTGGTACTGGTGATCTGTTCGCTTGGAAGGCGGGTAGAACCAGAGAGGAGTACGACGCCGTACGACGCGCGGGTACTCTCAACGATGTCCCTATCTCCAGCCCCGACTGGTGTAGGGGCGTCCCCTTCTGCAGGCCGGACGGTTCCCTTTTCTCCTCAGGGGCCTCTATGTGGATATACCTGGTCATGCCTGGTCCGGCATGACGGTCCCCCCTTTCCGGTATATTTTCCGCCGTCGCGGGCCCTGCCTCGCTCCTAAGGGAGCTCGGCCCCTCGTCTGACGTCATCACCGGTACCTGTGATTTGTCCCCTGGGAAGGCGGGTAGAACCAGGGAGGAGCATGACGCCGTACGACGCGTGGGTACGCTTAAGAGTTCTCCTATCTCCAGTTTCGACTGGTGTAGAGGCGTCCTCTTCCACAGACCGGACGGTCCCCCTTCCTTCTCATCGGCCTCTATTCTAATATACTGGGCTCCCAACTTGGCTATCAAGTCCCATTTCTCGGCCGTGTGGCGCCCCTGGGATATGCAGCGGGCCACCCGTTTCCGCAGCTCGTCCACCTTCCCCGCACAATCTAGGTCCAATTCCAGGGCCATGGCGATCAACTCGTCGCGCCGCCTCCGGTACACCCACCCCACACCAATGCCTGGATTCGGAGTTCGTTCCTCGGTTAGCGGGTGTGGATCCACGGCTCGCCCATCCCCTTCCATTTTTGTCCGAACACTGTCCAAATTTCCCTTCCCAATAAATTTTGTCGCTTGCGCAACCGAATCGTCCCACTGTGTGGGCCCTGCACGCACACGGCAAAGTCCACTAACACCCACGCGATTTTCCGTCGATCGGATCTGCCTGCAGCTGTGCGCCGGTACCGTACGTTTTTCGGGTCCGCTTTACTCTCTCGCTCCGTTTAGCTAACTGTACACCGTCGGTCACTCACCCGTCAGCCGCGGTGTAGAGACCGAATCAACCCCCGTCGAGCAACTCCGTTATGCTCATCAACCGTCTCTCTCACTCGACGCTGAGCCGACGCCAAACATACGAGACCCACCGGGGGAGGGGAACCTAAACGGGGGGGGAAACGAAATGCTACCACGGTCGCGTACACAAATCGTTTCGGTCTCGCGATGCTGAAAAGTAATTTATTTGCAATAAATGAAACGGGAGAGGGGTAACATAAACGGGGGGGAATTAGAGCGCTAGCGCTTAGCCTCTACCTCGTCTCTCCACAGCCTCTCTTTCTTGTTCCACGCCTACCGGGCCGCGATGCGCGCGGGTGGAATGGAAAAATGACCGATTGTGACAAATTTTCGGTTCTTTACGCCGACAATTTGACACCCTTTGCCGTCTCAACGTCCCTGCTCGGGCGCCACTTGTAAAGAAGCCACTGGCCGGGGAGATAGAACTCAGGCAGCCAGGGTCCGTCACAAGAAATTTATAATTCCGAGACGTCAAGACGGGTCAGGTCTATGGGCCCCTTCCCCTCGTGATCGCACTTCCCCTTTAGCTCGGTGGCTCTGCCCCTAGACTAGCTATGGTGAGGGCAGCCTACACTGACGGTCGGTCGGTGGCAAGGGAAAGGGAGGTAGGGTCTACCGGGATACCGGTAAGGAACTGGGACTCACCACTGGGTACTTCTTCGCCCCGAAATAATTACAAAAACGCCGGGCAATTCCTTTCAGGGGTTTATTCTTCCTTTTCTTTTCCTTTCCTCTTCTTGTCTTCACACTTTCACTTTTCGACTTTGCGCGAGGCCACTAGTTACGGCTATGTCTTCTCATTGACTGTCCCTCTCTCCTCGCCGATCGTCCCGAGGCCTGGCCTTCGGGCGGTGATCGGCTACGCTCTTGGCATGCGCAGTGCGCTGTGATCCGCTATTCTCCTACTGCCTCTCTGGACAACTCAAATTTTCGCTTCATGCGACTCTTATATTATGCTTAATCCTACGCCTTAATTCTACTTAATATAATAATAACAATGCGAAATAATAATGTAATAGTAATAAGACAACAAGGCCGTTGCTCCCCGCGGGCTTATGTCTCGCGCCCCCGTGGGTCCCTGCCGCTTCATGCGGGCCTCTGGTTCGCACGGGGGCGGGTCGCTGCCGTCATCCTACGTACTCCTCGCGGGCTTACGTCTCGCACCCCGTAGGTTCCTGCCGCTCCGTGCGGGCTTCTGGTTCGTACGGGGTGGGTCGCTGCCGCCGTCTTGTATGGCGGGAGCCCCGGGCTCCGGCCTTACAACTCAAGATCAGGAATTTTATACGACGTTGACCACAAAGCCTTTGCATTGGGAATTTTAGGGACGCCTAAAATAGCTGCATGGCAATTGACCAACAAAAAAGCGTTCGTAGAAAAGAATCATGCCAATCAATGGCGACCGTGCAGTGGTAACCTGAGGCATAGAGGTCTATAAGGATCCGGATCCTCTAGTTGTATGTTTGCTGGAATGTTCCAGTTGCGAATGTCTATGCCGAAGGTTGGATTCTGATCTGTTATCGGGTATTCCGACGAATGAGAACGCAGGCTAATGTTGACAAAAAATCTATCTGTGAGGTAGCTAGAGTGATACTTTCCTGAAACTTCAGTCGGCGATTCTATATTCCTAAGCTCAAGTTGATTTGCGAAGCGCGCCCAGAATCAAGCAGCGCTGGCATGGAATGACAACTCCAGTCCTATTTCTGACCAAGACTGTTACCGTGGCAAAAAGAACAATAATAGTACTGAAATCTTGGCCAATAAGCGCAGACGAGGTAGAAGCTGATGTAGCGGCTCCGTATAATGATGAGATAAAGTACACTTTGAATAACGAGGTGCAACAGAGTATGGTGCCTATGACTGCAGGTACGACAATTATTGAGAAAATGTATGCAAAAAGATAGCCTCTTGTCTTCTCTAAGGCAATTAGAGGGAGATAGGATTTTAATCATCGGGCTAAGTGCACTAAACTGGGTCACTAAACCCTGCTAAGTATAAATGTGTTATAATATACGACGAGGGGAACGGTGTGAGACGCGGCAAAGGCCGCGGCTCTACTTTATATCCGGTACTCAGTCAGTATATATGTGAGCTAACGATTTCTGTAATTTATACAATATATTTTATATGTCGTTTTGTATCGCTATTCGCAAAAAGGAGGAATTACATTTATGCCATACAAAAATGTTTAAAAAATCGGTCGAAACGTTTGGGAGGATTATATATTAGATGCTATCTTTTTCCTTTTCATATACCCGGAACTCGAAGAGCATAGGGGTATATTCGATTTTTGCTAGAGGCTGATGTGTGTAACACCCAGAAGGAAGTGTTTCCGACCCCATCAAGTATATATAAGAAAATAGTTTGGTTTTTAATTCATTAAGAAAAAACACTCACTTAATATTTTTATTTTTATATATTGATTGTACCCATTTTAGTAAAGGCTATTTAAAGACTGAATCAAAGATCTTTGAAATGAGCTCTGTAGACCGTGAAGTTCTATTGAGCTTTTACATTTGTTTATTTAAGTGTTAAAGTTATTATTAGCTTAACATGGTTTGTGTATTTCTGTGCGCTTTAAGCTTTATATTAGTTTGGGTGATGAGCCTTTGTAAAGTGGGGCTTTTAAGTTTATTTTTTCTTTTTCTGTTTCTTCGGGTATTTCTACTTTATGTTCTTGATTTGTTTTAACTGTTTTCGGTTTTAAATATTTGATAAAAATTTTTTGTGTTTGTACTTTGCAATATTTATATAAGAGAAATAGGCCAATTGTGGCTATGAAAGATTATATTATTAATATATTTTTGTTTTCCTTATTGCTAAATAAAATTATTATATTAATTTCGCATCACTGATCAAAACTAATATCAGAGATTGGTTAGAAGCCAAACTTGCCCTCACTAGTATTTTTAACAACATGGGAAAGCCACAACTAATTAAAGCAGATAAAGATTCAGCGAGTAGCAAACGATATCAGCTGCTGCACAATTGGAGTGGTCGGAGTCTGTCGGCTGAGGGACAGTTGGACAGATCCCGCGGTCGACCTTTTTGCGCCTAGGAGACTCATTTAGCAGCTGAAAACTGCCAAATTGAGACTCCATGGCTAGGAGCTGATCATACTGCTTTTTAAAGACAACGGTCAGCTCCTTGAAGCCATTCCTCGTCTGCCTCATAAACCTGGCCATCCCAATATGGACCATCCGGCATGCCTCACAACAGTAATACAATACCCAACACTGCTGTAAAACTAATATCGTCATATTTTTTTATTTGTTTATTTGAAAATCAACAATTATTCTGCTAATAAACTTTAATAATTAAAAAGAATTTAATATAGAGAGGAATTAAGAAGAAAAATAATAATAATAAAATTAAAGATTAGCTGTATTCAGGTAGTGGTAAATATTGAGTACTATACTATTAAAGGATAATTCAGGGGATCAAATATGACAAAGTGCATTAAAGTTATGGCATAAAACCCTAAAACGTTCATGCTGGGCTTAGTTTGACCTACATAAAGAAAGCCTGATAGGCCGAGAGGTACGGGTAGGTCGAGGGGGAAGGAATAAGTCAATCTGACTCGGAGTATTTGGGAATCGACCAACCCAAGAAGGAGCTTATGTATGTACATGACTCCATTGCATATACGGCGATGGTGCAATGAAGGAAGATTTTTAAGTTGCAGCCTAGATCGGTAAGGTGGCAAGAATCTACCAGAGTCCCAGTTTAGATTATGAAGCGCAAAAATTAAAAATTGTCTTTGCACTGATTCTAGGAAAGCTTGTTGCTCTTTATACTGCGGGCTCCACACACAAGAAAAATATTCCAATATCGGACACACTAATGAAATATAGAGTTGTTCGGTCACATACGGGTCGTCAAACTCCTTGGACAAACGCTTGATGAAGGCATAAACACCCTTGCTTTTATTTACAGTTGCGGATATATGGCTATTAAAATTAAATGTATGATCAAAAAGGACTCCAAGGTCAGTTGAGCTCGATATTCGATCCAGGGAATGATTTCTAAGAGAATATGACACAAAATGTGGAGCGCGACGATAAAAGGTCATAAGTTTGCATTTCGAAAAGTTAAAAAAAAAGCTGATTGTTTGAGCACCACATTAGGAGTTCATTAAGATCATGCTGAAGGTGTGTGTGCGAATACCAATTAGAGTACTACAGACAGATTTTTACGTCGTCCGCATACATTAGCGTATGAGAGAATGTTATAACTTGGGGTAGGTCATTCACAAATAAGATGAAGAGAAGCGGACCCAAATGACTTCCTTGTGGAACTCCAGAAGTGACACTAACAATATCAGACAACACATTAGAAAATAAAACACGTTGTGTGCGATTTGAAAGATACGACGAAATCCAATTTAGAAGATTTGTAGAGAAACCTAATACAGACAACGTCTTGCTAAAATCCGTACAAATTACGTCAGTTTGCAGACCACTTCGAAATCCGCGGTTGACTATGGACGAGAACTCGAGAAGGTTAGTCGAAGTTGATCGATGTTTATAAAAACCGTGTTGTGACGGAGATATTAAACTTGAGCAAAGGTGTTGCCATTGTCGGGTAACCAAGAACTCAAGGAGCTTAGGGATGGTGGAAAGCTTTGCAATACCTCGGTAATTCTCGATATTGGATCGTGAACCTTTCTTATGAAGTGGAATTATGTAGGATTCGTTCCAAATCATTGGGAGACAAGATTTTTCTAAAGATAGGTTTAAAAGAAAGGTCAAAGGTTGGCAAAGGGATTTGGTACAATTTTTCAGAATACATCTTGGCACTTTATCAGGAAAGAAGTGACCAACGATTTCAAGGCCTCCTTAAAATATGGAAGAAAAATGCCGATGGCCTGAGGTAGATCGTAGGGGTACGGAGTGGATGAGCTGTATATTTGAGAGGAGTATGTAGACTGGAAAAACGTGGCGAATAAATTAGCAATACCAGAAGCTATAAGATTCAGAATTATTAAGATCATAAAGGGAAGGAGGAAACGCATTGGACTTACGGTTAGAGTTGACGAAGGAAAAGAATTTCTTAGGATCACTACGAAAATTTCACAGTTACTTTTATTCCTTATACATATGCCTTGGTGTGGATAAATATACATAAATACCTGTTATGGTCAAATGTTGACCTTTTTTCCTTCAGAGGTTCTAGCCAAGAAATATTTTTTTTCGACTTTTCTAGAGTTTTCAAAGTCAAAATTTCCTAATAAAATACCGCAAAAAATGATCAAATTTTAATTTGAAAACTTAAAAACTTCCAAACGGTAAGCTACATGTACAAGGTGTTTGGGTACGATTTATAGCTGCATTTATCAGCTTTTCAGAACTGCAAATATGTAAGATACAGCCAGATGTAAGATGCTTAAGTTATGTGAAAAAAAGCACTACCACTGAAACCAAAAAAAAAAGATCTAAAAAAATTCTTTAAAAAAAACTACACCATACAAAAAAACCATAATTCTTGAAAATAAAAAAAATCCCGAAATCTATCAGAAAAAGTAATTTTTGGCCATAGCGGAAATTTCGTGTTGACTAGTGTTATCTTTAATTATTATAATCAAGATCAGGAATTTTATACGACGTTGACCACAAAGCCTTTGCATTGGGAATTTTAGGGACGCCTAAAATAGCTGCATGGATATTGACCAACAAAAAAGCGTTCGTAGAAAAGAATCATGCCAATCAATGGCGACCGTGCAGTGGTAACCTGAGGCATAGAGGTCTATAAAGATCCGGATCCTCTAGTTGTATGTTTGCTGGAATGTTCCAGTTGCGAATGTCTATGCCGAAGGTTGGATTCTGATCTGTTATCGGGTATCCCGACGAATGAGAACGCAGGCTAATGTTAACAAAAAATCTATCTGTGAGGTAGCTAGAGTGATACTTTCCTGAAACTTCAGTCGGCGATTCTATATTCCTAAGCTGAAGTTGATTTGCGAAGCGCGCCCAGAATCAAGCAGCGCTGGCATGGAATGACAACTCCAGTCCTATTTCTGACCAAGACTGTTACCGTGGCAAAAAGAACAATAATAGTACTGAAATCTTGGGCAATAAGCGCAGACGAGGTAGAAGCTGATGTAGCGGCTCCGTATAATGATGAGATAAAGTACACTTTGAATAACGAGGTGCAACAGAGTATGGTGCCTATGACTGCAGGTACGACAACTATTGAGAAAATGTATGCAAAAAGATAGCCTCTTGTCTTCTCTAAGGCAATTAGAGGGAGATAGGATTTTAATCATCGGGCTAAGTGCACTAAACCGGGTCACTAAACCCTGCTAAGTTTAAATGTATTATAATATACGACGAGGGGAACGTTGTGAGACGCGGCAAAGGCCGCGGCTCTACTTAATATCCGGTACTCAGTCAGTATATATGTGAGCTAACGATTTCTGTAATTTATACAATATATTTTATATGTCGGTTTGTATCGCTATTCGCAAAAAGCAGGAATTACATTTATGCCATACAAAAATGTTTAAAAAATCGGTCGAAACGTTTGGGAGGATTATATATTAGAGGCTATCTTTTTCCTTTTTTTATACCCGGAACTCGAAGAGCACAGGGGCATATTCGATTTTTGCTAGAGGTAGATGTGTGTAACACCCAGAAGGAAGCGTTTCCGACCCCATCAAGTATATGTAAGAAAATAGTTTGGTTTTTAATTCATTAAGAAAAAACACTCACTTAATATTTTTATTTTTATATATTGATTGTACCCATTTTAGTAAAGGCTATTTAAAGACTGAATCAAAGATCTTTGAAATGAGCTCTGCAGACCGTGAAGTTCTATTGAGCTTTTACATTTGTTTATTTAAGTTTTGTTAAAGTTATTATTAGTTTAACATGGTTTGTGTATTTCTGTGAGCTTTAGGCTTTACATTAGTTTGGGTGATGAGCCGTTGCAAAGTGTGGCTTTTAAGTTTCTTTTTTCTTTTTCTGTTTCTTCAGGTATTTCTACTTTATGTTCTTGATTTGTTTTAACTGTTTTCGGTTTTAAATATTTGATTACAATTTTTTGTGTTTGTACTTTGCAATATTTATATAAGAGAAATAGGCCAATTGTGGCTATGAAAGATAATATTATTAATATATTTTTGTTTTCCTTATTGCTAAACCAAATTATTTTCTTAATTTCTATATGTGACATTGGTTCATCTTGGTTACATTGTGTTCAGTAAATACAAAATTTTTATATTGCTGAACTTTGTTTGATATTGAAATTTCTTTTAATTCTGCAGTAAAATCAAATATTTTTATTATTTTTTTTTTTTTCCATATAAATTTCCTAATTCTGGTAAACTTTTCTCGTGACATATTCCATGTAATTAATATGTTTGATTCAATATTTTGGAAGTAATTCTGTTTTCGAAACTTATGAAAAGTACATGTTGGTGTTTCGTGTCTAATAAGGTTGGTAATAAAATGATCTTTATACATTTTTTTGTGAGAATATTTAAGACATTATATTCGTGCAAATAAAATTTTCCTGCGACATTTTCATTTATAACACTACTCGACTAAATTGGTATTTTTTCCGCTGTGGCCAAAAATTACCTTTTCTGATAGATTCGAGGATTGCTGGGCCAACTGCCAAAATGGGATCACAAGAAATCAAAAGGACTGGTTGTATCTTCGGTATGGATATATTTGGGATATAAACCCTACCAGATCACGTCCACTTGGGCTGTAAATGGAGTGGACAGTTACTTTTATTCCTTATACCTATGCCTTGGTGTGGATAAATATACATAAATACCTGTTATGGTGAAATGTTGATCTTTTCCCTCACAGGTGCTGGACAAGAAATATTTATTTTTCGACTTTTCAATTTAATCCCCGAATCTTTCAGAAAAAGTCATTTTTGGCCACAGCGGAAATGTCGTGTTGGCTAGTGTAATCTGCCCATTATTTTCAGGGTATGGTGTATGGTGTTATTAGGAATATTGATATTGCAATTGTTTTAATAGGGATATGAGATAAAAAGAATAATTCATTAGTAGCTATGCTATACCAAGCGGAGGTTTTCATGTCATTTATTCGTTAAAAATACAAGTGCCCTCACGTTTGGCTTTTAACCAATCTCTGATATTAGTTTTGATCAGTGATGCGAATTTGGAATATACTTCAATGCAGGAAAGATATTGTTCATTGTCGATTGAATATAAATCTATAACATAAATCTCTTGGACTATTGGTTTCTGTGGTTTATTCAAAGGTCGATTTTCTGGGTCGGTGTTCTGTTTTTGTATTATTGCAAACGAATGTGAAGTTAATGATGTTCTGAATTATTTTTTGATAGTCTGGAAAATAGTGGATTTCTTTAAAAAGGCGGGTCGTTTTCTAAATGTCTGGGTGAATTAACTTAACGCGTTCATTGAAGATAAATTCACTAAATTCTGGGTAGGACTTGATATCTTTAAGTTTGATTATACTCTTTAAGAGAGAGAGGGAATGAGTAAGCGCTTGGAAGGTGTTGCGTGGCCACTGAAATTTCATTTGTTCCCTCTGTCTTTAATAATTATCCGATCTGAAGGCTTTTTTTAATTTACTCGCTTCTAAAAATTGTGGATTCCACAGATATTCGGCTTTTGAGGGGGCGTGGCAAAATACACTCTGGAATACACTTGTATTGAAGTGATATCACAAGAGTTTTAATATTAAGTTTAGAGATCTACGCGTAAAACAATACGGCCGGGCAGAGCAGATGGGGTGGCGTGTGAGAGAGAGCGAGAGGGAACGATGCCTTTCGAAATGGTTTGCTAATTCTCTATGATTCTGTCTTTTTAGTTTTTTCGTATCTTTAAAATTGTTCATGCCAAAGATGTTCATTTTTTGTTTGGGCAGATGGTGGTGGGGCGAAATTTTGAACTTTTAACAGCGTGATATCACAGGAGTCTGGATACAAAATTTGGTTGCTCTAGCTTTTATAGTCTCTGAGATCTAGGCGATAATGAAGACGGACGGAAAAACGGACGGACTGACAGGGCTATATCGACTCGGCTATTGATGCTGAGCAAGAATATATACACTTTATGGGGTCGGAACCGCTTCCTTCTGGGTGTAACAACAGACACTTTTGGCACAAATCTTATATTCCCCTATACTCTTCTAGTACCAGGTATAAAAAAAATAAATTACATCATTTGAAATATGTCTTTGTGTACATTTTTCCTTCTTGCTACTCATTCTGTTTTAAATTTAGCTTTAAATTTTTTTCGTCGTCAATGTCAGTTATTTAATGTTACATTTGAAAAGTACCGGTCAAATATCATTTGGCAACGTCCCAGTTTCGTCACGGCAAAATTCATACCGGCCATGCGATGGATGGTGGATGTGTTTCTGTGGGAATAGAGAATCAGAGTAATAAAGAGTTTAGGTCCAAGGCGTATTGTCTTTCAAAAACAAATACCTTATATAATCTACATATATAGTCCAAAGGGTTTCAGACAGCCGTCTCGAATTTCAAATATCAAATTAATCTTTACTTCATTATTGTTACCTTAAGCATCTAAAAATATATTATCTTAAATGTTCTTGGCTCGCAAGTATATTAACGTGTATTTTTTACATCAATAAGAGCAAGTTGAACATCTATAACAAATATATTCACTAATACTATACATTTTTTATATTTAAAGAAAATTCCTATCAGGCCTACACAGAAACAAACTACTCAATATTAGTTTAGATGTTCGTTTACAAAATTTATTCAGAAGTAAATCCATACTTCAGACATTTGTACACAATTTTTCGTAACTTTTAATGTGACTCAGATATTATTGAACTTGTTACGAAAGATAGATTTTTAAGAAATGTTTATATACATCAAATTTCAATCAACTGGAATAATTACCATAAGCAACAAATATGATATTTGTTCTATGATAATAAAATTTATGTAATAAAATGTACATATATAAAAACTTTTATTTTCAAATGCTATCGTTTTTATGAATCGAACCTGGGCATGCCGAATTTTGCCGATAAATTCCGTTATTCGACATATAACCGTTATTTTTCTTACAAAATATACAAAAATCTGTGTTTGTAACGGTCAAACGGCATTTGGGATGGTACAAAACAGCTAAATACTGTATACGAAGGTTTGGTCAAACGGCTCCACCTAAGCCGTTTATCCATCGATTCTTACAAACGATACCTTAAACGACGCTTAAATTGATGTACCTGTCTGAAACCAAAAATGTTGGCCAACAAATTTTTTTTTTCGACTTTTCCTGAGTTTGGCAAATTCAAAATTTTTGAAAAAAGTAGCGCAAAAAATGATCAAATTTGACATTGAAACCTTAATAACTTCCAAACGGTAAGCTGCATGTAAAAGGTGTTTGGGTACGATTTATAGCTGCATTTATCAGCTTTTCAGAACTGCAGTTTAATACAGTTTAATACAGCCAGATGTAAGATGCTTAAGTTATGTGAAAAAAGCACTACCTCTAAAACAAAACAAAACCAGATTCTAAAAAAATTCAAAAAAAAAACTACACCATACAAAAAAAAAACCATAATTCTTGAAAAAAATGTAAATCCCGAAATCTATCAGAAAAAGTAATTTTTGCCCACAGAGGAAATTTCGTGTTGACTGGTGTTATCTTTAATTATTATAGTCAAGGTCAGGAGTTTTATAAGACGTTGACCACAAAGCGCCTTAAATAGCTGCATGGTCAGGAAAATGGTTGAACGTGAGAGTATGCTACCGTGACTCATATTCTGACTTTAAAGCTCAAATATATTGAGCAGTGCATAATGACAGATTGAAAGTTGATTATATATTCGTGGACTTTTCTTGCCCATTGTTGCGAAATTTGTTTTTCCTAGTAGGAAATTATTATTGATACATAATAAAAAAAAAATCCCTAAAAAAGACCAGTTTTTTTAAATAAAGAAAAAAAGCCTTGCTATAAAAAAAAAAACATAATTCATTAGGTTAGGTTAACCCGGACGTCCCTCAGCGGGGACTTTCATAGGTCAGTCTGGCCCTTAGTGATCCGGATGTATATGGACCTTTACGGGGGTATTGCTGAGATTTGGAAGTCCTCGAGTATCGAGGTGTGTTTAGCAAAGGCAAGTAATTCCCTCGGCGTCCTCTTGGAGGCATCTTCTAGTGATGCCATCTCCGGTGCGCCTAGGTATTTTGTCCTTGCCCGTGAAAGAGCCGGGCAGTTGCAGATGAGATGTTCCAGGGTTTCGATAGCCCCGGATTCATCGCATTTCCTACAGCAGTCTATGTTGGTAATGCCTAGCTTGGCCGCGTGCGCCGCAGCCAGACAGTGACCTGTGAGTATTCCCACTATCAGTCTACAGTCTTTCCGTGGAAGATGCAGTAGATAGTGAGCTAGCTTTTCATTGCGCTCCTTGCACATGGTTCTCGAGGTTCTGCAGGTGGTTGCGTTCCTCCATCTGTTCTTGGTTTGTAGGGCGGCCTGCTTCTCTAGATCGCTTTGTAACGTTCTAAGGGAGATAGGAACGTTTTCGATTCTTTCGCTCGTCAGCCCAACGCCTTCCTTAGCCAGAACGTCCGCAGCCTCGTTTCCTTCGATGCCCTGGTGGCTGGGAACCCAGTAGATTCGCACTGACATGGTCGTGCATAATGAGTCTAATGCCTCCCTGCTTGCCAGGACACTTCTGGAGCCGACTGCAAACGACTGCATGGATTTTATCGCTGCTTGGCTATCGACGAATATGTTCACCACGTTGTGTGGTCGCTCTATTTGCTGAGCGACCTCTTCTGCCTTCTTGATAGCGAAAACTTCCGCCTGTCTGCCCATAAGAATGTCATAATATGGTGAAAACGGATGCAAATAAAAATTGTTGTGCTTGCTGAAATAAACCATTTTATTTGGACGTTGATATGCAATGACTGTACCATCAAGTGGCCCATGGTGACACCAGCCGAATGCTGTTACGCGCGAATCCCAGGCCTCCTCCCACCCAACCAACCGAGGGGTGCTGCCGGATGAATTTTTTAAATTAAGGAAAAAAACCTTGGCATAGATAAAAAACCATAATTCATTAGAACTTAAAATCTGTCAGAAAAAGTCGATTTAGTTCGAAGCCTAAAGATGCTGTTTCGTAGTGTTATTATCCTTAGCAGGTCCAATCCTGGCAGAAGCTTGAATTGACCAACAAAGAAGCGTTGGTAGAAAAGAATCGTGCCAATCAATAGATCGAGGCATAGAGGTCTATACAGATCCGGATCCGCTAGTTGTTTTGTTTGCTGGAATGTTCCAGTTGCGAATGTCTATGCCGAAAGTTGGCTGCTGATCTGTTATGTTATAGGGTAAAACAGCAGTAATGAATATCGGGTATTCCGACGAATGAGAACGCAGGCTAATGTTGACAAAAAATCTATCTAAGAGGTTGCTAGAGTGATACCATCCTTAAACTTCAGTTGGCAATTACGACAATTATTGAGAAAATGTATGCAAAAAGATAGCCTCTTGTCTTCTCTAAGGCAATTAGAGGGAGATAGGATTTTAATCACCGGGCTAAGTGCACTACACCGGGTCACTACACCCTGCTAAAATTAAATTTATTATAATATACAACGAGGGGGAACGTTGTGACACGCGGCAAAGGTCGCGGCTCTACTTTATACCCGGTACTCAGTCAGTATATATGTGAGCTAACGATTTCTATCATTTTTACAATATATTTTATATGTCGTTTTGTATCGCTATTCGCAAAAAGGAGTAACTACATTTATGCCATACAAAAATGTTTAAAAAATCGGTCGCAGCGTTTGGGAGGTTTATATATTAGAGGCTATCTGTTTCCATTTTTTATACCCGGTACTCGAAGAGCATACTGGTATATTCGATTTTTGCTAGAGGTGGATGTGTGTAACACCCAGAAGGAAGCGTTTCCGACCCCATCAAGTATATATAAGAAAATAGTTTGGTTTTTAATTCATTAAGAAAAAACACTCACTTAATATTTTTATTTTTATATATTGATTATACTCATTTTAGTAAAGGCTATTTAAAGACTGAATCAAAGATCTTTGAAATGAGCTCTGCAGACCGTGAAGTTCTATTGAGCTTTTACATTTGTTTATTTAAGTTTTGTTAAAGTTATTATTAGTTTAACATGGTTTGTGTATTTCTGTGAGCTTTAGGCTTTACATTAGTTTGGGTGATGAGCCGTTGCAAAGTGAGGCTTTTAAGTTTCTTTTTTCTCTTTCTGTTTCTTCAGGTATTTCTACTTTTTGTTCTTGATTTGTTATACCCGGTACTCGAAGAGTAAAGGGGTATATTAGATTTGTGCAAAAAATGTATGTGTGTAACACCCAGAAGGAAGCGTTTCCGACCCCATAAAGTATATATATTCTTGATCAGCATCAATAGCCGAGTCGATATAGCTATGTCTGTCTGTCCGTCCGTCCGTCCGTCCGTCTGTCCGTCTTCATTAGCGCCTATAGCTCAGAGACTATAAAAGCTAGAGGAACACAATTTTGTATCCAGACTCCTGTCCTATCGCACTGTTACAAGTGTATTTTAAAGTTTCGTCCCGCCCCCTTCCGCCCACTCAAAGGACGAAAATCTGTGGCATGCACAATTTTAAAGATACGAGAAAACTAAAAACGCAGAATCGTAGAGAATGGCAATATCTATCAGAGTGTTGAATCTGGATAAGATCAAATCATAAATATAGCCACAATGAAGAAAACCATTTCGAAATGCATCGTTCCCTCTCGCTCTCTCTCACACACAGGGGTGGGCGCTGTGCCCATTCGTCCAGATGAGCGCCTAGATCTCAGAGACTATAAGAGCTAGAGCAACCAAACTCTCTATCCATGCTCCTGTGATATCACGTCAGTACAAGTGTATTTCAAAATTTTGCCACGCCCCCTTCCGCCCCCAAAAAAGACGAAAATCTACAATTTTGAAGATACGGGAAAACCAAAAACGCAGAGTCATACAAAATGACCATATCTATCGGAGTATTGAATCTGGATCAGATCGGATCATAAATATAGTCAGAAGGAACAAATTAAATTTCAGTGGCCTTCCAAGCGCAGACTCATTCCCTCTCTTTCTCGCACACAGCCGTGTATTTATATGTAGGAAGTAGATAAAGACATGTAGAAAAGGCAGATGTAAAAAAGTATGTAAACATATATATATAATATATATATATAAGAAATTTCTTTTAATTCTGCAGTACAATCAAATATTTTTATTATTTTATTTTTTTCTATATAAATTTCCTGGTTGTTACAATTCTGGTAAACTTTTCTCGTGACATATTCCATGTAATTAATATGTTTGATTCAATATTTTGGAAGTAATTCTGTTTTCGAAACTTATGAAAAGTACATGTTGGTGTTTCGTGTCTAATAAGGTTGGTAATAAAATGATCTTTATACATTTTTTTGTGAGAATATTTAAAACATTATATTCGTGCAAATAAAATTTTCCTGCGACATTTTCATTTATAACACTACTCGACTAAATTGGTATTTTTTCCGCTGTGGCCAAAAATTACATTTTCTGATAGATTCGAGGATTGCTGGGCCAACTGCCAAAATGGGATAACAAGAAATCAAAAGGACTGGTTGTTTTGGTTTTGCCGAGTCTTCGGTATGGATATATATGGGATATAAACCCTACCAGATCACGTCCACTTGGGCTGTAATTGGAGTGGACAATTACTTTTATTCCTTATACCTTTGCCTTGGTGTGGATAATTATACATACATAAATACCTGTTATGGTCAAATGTTGACTTTTTTACCTTTACAGGTGCTGGACAAGAAATATTTATTTTCCGACTTTTCCTGAGTTTTCAAAGTCAAAATTTCCAAATAAAATACCGCCAAAAATTATCAAACTTTAATTTGAAACCTTAAAACCTTCCAGACGGTAAGCAGCATGTACAAAGTATTTGGGTACGATTTATATCTGCATTTATCAGCCTTTCAAAACTGCAAAGTAACGTGAAAAAAAGAAGCAACACCTCTAAAAAAACATGAAAAAAACACCAGACTTCAAAAAAATTTTAAATGAAAAAATGTGCCTAATAAAACCATAATCGCTTAAAAATTTTGTAATCCCCGAATCTTTCAGAAAAAGAAATTTTTGGCCACAGCGGAAATGTCGTGTTGGCTAGTGTAATCTGCCCATTATTTTCAGGGTATCGTGTATGGTGTTATTAGGAATATTGATATTGCAATTGTTTTAATAGGGATATGAGATAAAAAGAATAATTCATTAGTAGCTATGCTATACCAAGCGGAGGTTTTCATGTCATTTATATTCTTATGGTCATTATCATGATTATTGTGAATCCGTTGATTGTGAAGTGTCGGCTGCCTGCAAATTACTATAATTAGTTGTTTTATACCCGGTACTCGAAGAGTAAAGGGGTATATTAGATTTGTGCAAAAAATGTATGTGTGTAACACCCAGAAGGAAGCGTTTCCGACCCCATAAAGTATATATATTCTTGATCAGCATCAATAGCCGAGTCGATATAGCTATGTCTGTCTGTCCGTCCGTCCGTCCGTCCGTCTGTCCGTCTTCATTAGCGCCTATAGCTCAGAGACTATAAAAGCTAGAGGAACACAATTTTGTATCCAGACTCCTGTCCTATCGCACTGTTACAAGTGTATTTTAAAGTTTCGTCCCGCCCCCTTCCGCCCACTCAAAGGACGAAAATCTGTGGCATGCACAATTTTAAAGATACGAGAAAACTAAAAACGCAGAATCGTAGAGAATGGCAATATCTATCAGAGTGTTGAATCTGGATAAGATCAAATCATAAATATAGCCACAATGAAGAAAACCATTTCGAAATGCATCGTTCCCTCTCGCTCTCTCTCACACACAGGGGTGGGCGCTGTGCCCATTCGTCCAGATGAGCGCCTAGATCTCAGAGACTATAAGAGCTAGAGCAACCAAACTCTCTATCCATGCTCCTGTGATATCACGTCAGTACAAGTGTATTTCAAAATTTTGCCACGCCCCCTTCCGCCCCCAAAAAAGACGAAAATCTACAATTTTGAAGATACGGGAAAACCAAAAACGCAGAGTCATACAAAATGACCATATCTATCGGAGTATTGAATCTGGATCAGATCGGATCATAAATATAGTCAGAAGGAACAAATTAAATTTCAGTGGCCTTCCAAGCGCAGACTCATTCCCTCTCTTTCTCGCACACAGCCGTGTATTTATATGTAGGAAGTAGATAAAGACATGTAGAAAAGGCAGATGTAAAAAAGTATGTAAACAAATATGGAACCATCTAATATATAAAAATCTCCGAAAAGGTTGACCTAATTTTTTTTTTGTCTTTTTTGGCTAAAACTAAATTTATCCCTTTTGCGAACATGTAATAATGTAGTTTATTACAAGCTCACATACATATATACTGACTGAGTACCGGGTATAAAGTAGAGCCGCTACGGTAGACGCGGCTCACAATGTTCCCCCTCGTCATAATTTCTATATGTGACATTGGTTCATCTTGGTTACATTGTGTTCAGTAAATATTAAATTTGTATATTGCTGAACTTTGTTTGATATAGAAATTTCTTTTAATTCTGCAGTACAATCAAATATTTTTATTATTTTATTTTTTTCTATATAAATTTCCTGGTTGTTACAATTCTGGTAAACTTTTCTCGTGACATATTCCATGTAATTAATATGTTTGATTCAATATTTTGGAAGTAATTCTGTTTTCGAAACTTATGAAAAGTACATGTTGGTGTTTCGTGTCTAATAAGGTTGGTAATAAAATGATCTTTATACATTTTTTTGTGAGAATATTTAAAACATTATATTCGTGCAAATAAAATTTTCCTGCGACATTTTCATTTATAACACTACTCGACTAAATTGGTATTTTTTCCGCTGTGGCCAAAAATTACATTTTCTGATAGATTCGAGGATTGCTGGGCCAACTGCCAAAATGGGATAACAAGAAATCAAAAGGACTGGTTGTTTTGGTTTTGCCGAGTCTTCGGTATGGATATATATGGGATATAAACCCTACCAGATCACGTCCACTTGGGCTGTAATTGGAGTGGACAATTACTTTTATTCCTTATACCTTTGCCTTGGTGTGGATAATTATACATACATAAATACCTGTTATGGTCAAATGTTGACTTTTTTACCTTTACAGGTGCTGGACAAGAAATATTTATTTTCCGACTTTTCCTGAGTTTTCAAAGTCAAAATTTCCAAATAAAATACCGCCAAAAATTATCAAACTTTAATTTGAAACCTTAAAACCTTCCAGACGGTAAGCAGCATGTACAAAGTATTTGGGTACGATTTATATCTGCATTTATCAGCCTTTCAAAACTGCAAAGTAACGTGAAAAAAGGAACACCTCTAAAAAAACATGAAAAAAACACCAGATTTCAAAAAATTTTTAAATGAAAAAATGTGCCTAAAAAAAACCATAATCGCTTAAAAATTTTGTAATCCCCGAATCTTTCAGAAAAAGAAATTTTTGGCCACAGCGGAAATGTCGTGTTGGCTAGTGTAATCTGCCCATTATTTTCAGGGTATCGTGTATGGTGTTATTAGGAATATTGATATTGCAATTGTTTTAATAGGGATATGAGATAAAAAGAATAATTCATTAGTAGCTATGCTATACCAAGCGGAGGTTTTCATGTCATTTATATTCTTATGGTCATTATCATGATTATTGTGAATCCGTTGATTGTGAAGTGTCGGCTGCCTGCAAATTACTATAATTAGTTGTTTTTCGTTTTAAATTTGCTCTTGTAATGAGTAACAATCTGTCCTCTGTTATTTTTCTTGTAATGCTTTTCATCTATCTGCTGCTGCTATTTTTCCTGTTTTTCTGAATAGGTTTTTGGATTTGTCTAAATTCGTGTCAATTTCGTAGTCATGTCGCTTTTCATTTAGTATGATAGTTTTGTTTTTCTTTTATTAGCTTCGAATTTTATTCAGGTATTCCTGCATATAGTAGTATAATAGCTGGAGTTTGTCCAGTTGTATTGTGTTTAGTCTTGTGGTTGTAAATGTATAGTATAGTTTCGAGTCCAGTTTCTTTATTTTAATGGTTTTTGCCAGGAGTGATAATTCTACTTTTCTCATTGATGGTTTTGTGAAGGCGTTCTAAGTCTGATATTCCTGTTTTACTTGTAGTAATATCTAGTTGAATTTGTTCTGTTTCTAACCAACTTTTTAAAGAGTTACTTAGAAATGCTGAATCTTTATCTGCTTTAATTAGTTGTGGCTTTCCCATGTCGTTAAAAATACAAGTGCCCTCACGTTTGGCTTCTAACCAATCTCTGATATTAGTTTTGATCAGTGATGCGAATTTGGAATATACTTCAATGCAGGAAAGATATTGTTCATTGTCGATTGAATAAAAATCTATAACATAAATCTCTTGGACTATTGGTTTCTGTGGTTTATTCAAAGGTCGATTTTCTGGGTCGGTGTTCTGTTTTTGTATTATTGCAAACGAATGTGAAGTTAATGATGTTCTGAATTATTTTTTGATAGTCCGGAAAATAGTGGATTTCTTTAAAAAGGCGGGTCGTTTTCTAAATATCTGGGTGAATTAACTTAACGCGTTCATTGAAGATAAATTCATTAAATTCTGGGTAGGACTTGATATCTTTAAGTTTGATTATACTCTTTAAGAGAGAGAGGGAATGAGTAAGCGCTTGGAAGGTGTTGCGTGGCCACTGAAATTTCATTTGTTCCCTCTGTCTTTAATAATTATCCGATCTGAAGGTTTTTTTTAATTTACTCGCTTCTAAAAATTGTGGATTCCACAGATATTCGGCTTTTGAGGGGGCGTGGCAAAATACACTCTGGAATACACTTGTATTGAAGTGATATCACCAGAGTTTTAATATTAAGTTTGGAGATCTACGTGTAAAACAATACGGCCGGGCAGAGCAGATGGGGTGGCGTGTGAGAGAGAGCGAGAGGGAACGATGCCTTTCGAAATGGTTTGCTAATTCTCTATGATTCTGTCTTTTTAGTTTTTTCGTATCTTTAAAATTGTTCATGCCAAAGATGTTCATTTTTTGTTTGGGCAGATGGTGGTGGGGCGAAATTTTGAACTTTTAACAGCGTGATATCACAGGAGTCTGGATACAAAATTTGGTTGCTCTAGCTTTTATAGTCTCTGAGATCTAGGCGATAATGAAGACGGACTGAAAAACGGACGGACAGACAGGGCTATATAGACTCGGCTATTGATGCTGAGCAAGAATATATACACTTTATGGGGTCGGAACCGCTTCCTTCTGGGTGTAACAACAGACACTTTTGGCACAAATCTTATATTCCCCTATACTCTTCGAGTACCGGGTATAAAAATCAAAAATTAATTAATTTGAAGTATGTCTTTGTGTACATTTTTCCTTCTTGCTACTCATTCTGTTTTAAATTTAGCTTTAAATTTTTTTCGTCGTCAATGTCAGTTATTTTAATGTTACATTTCAAAAGTACCGGTCAAATATCATTTGGCAACGTCCCAGTTTCGTCACGGCAAAATCATTCCGGCCATACGATGGATGGTGGATGTGTCTCTGTGGGAATAGAGAATGAGAGTAATAAAGAGTATAGGTCCAAGGCGTATTGTCTTTCAAAAACAAATACCTTATATAATCTACATATATAGTTCAAAGGGTTTCAGACAGCCGTCTCGAATTTCAAATATCAAATTAATCTTTACTTCATTATTGTTACCTTAAGCATCTAAAAATATATTATCTTAAATGTTCTTGGCTCGCAAGTATATTAACGTGTATTTTTTACATCAATAAGAGCAAGTTGAACATCTATAACAAATATATTCACTAATACTATAATTTTTTTATCTTTTACAGAAAATTCCTATCAGGCCTACACAGAAACAAACTACTCAATATCAGTTTAGATTTTGCTTACAAAATTTATCCAGAAGTAAATCAATACTTCAGACATCTGTAAACAATTTTTCGTAACTTTTAATGTGACTCAGATATTATTGAACTTGTTACGAAAGATAGATTTTTAAGAAAGGTTTATATACATCAAATTTCAATCAACTGGAATAATTACCATAAGCAACAAATATGATATTTGTTCTATGATAATAAAATTTATGTAATAAAATGTACATATATAAAAACTTTTATTTTCAAATGCTATCGTTTTTATGAATCGAACCTGGGCATGCCGAATTTTGCCGATAAATTCCGTTATTCGACATATAACCGTTATTTTTCTTACAAAATATACAAAAATCTGTATTTGTAACGGTTAAACGGCATTTGGGATGGTACACAACAGCCAAATTCTGCATACGAAGGTTTGGTCAAACGGCTCCACCTTGGCCGTTTATTCATTGATTCTTCCAAACGATACCTTAAACGACGCTTAATTAATGTACCTGTCTGAAACCAAAAATTTCGGCCATGAAATTTTTTTTCCTGAGTTTTCAAAATCAAAATTCCCCAAGGTTCCCCGAATTCCCCGAATTTGAACTTGGACATTGACAGCGATGTCTCTACACCGCTGGAACCAGCTTCGTTTTCGAATCATCAATCATCGTCGCCTCCCTGCAGAGGCGCATTTCCTGACTTGTCCAAAAAACAGCCCTACATCAAGGCAAACGTTCCGCATCCGACTGATATTCCTTCGCATAGGACTCTTCCAGCTGATCTGAGCGAGCCCACATGCTTGGCTTATTCACCTCAATCCTCGTTGAACTTTTCTGGCAGTCATACAGTCATCCCACCCAGGAAGCATCCAGTTGAGCAAATTCCCGAATCAACTTTCATTAAGCAGAATCTTCGCGTTTGACTTCGAACTTTTCTTGGACTAAGTCAATCATCATATTGGTCTATTGGGGGCAGTGGATCTGCAATGGAGCTTTGGGGCCGCATCTTGACTAATTCTACATTTTTAGTTTCAATTACAGAGAGTCCTACCGATCTGGACGTGCTAATTCGAGAACATTTGAATGGCGGCCTTCCCTCTTCGTTTGCTGAGCCTAATGTGATCAGCTCAGGTTAAAACAACCAATCATATCTCGGGCAATGTTTGGACGTTGACGTGCAATGACTGCACCATCAAGTGGCCCATGGGACACCAGCCGAATGCTGTTACGCGCGAATCCCAGGCCAAAACGCAGCCCTCCTCCCACCCAACCGACCGAGGGGCGCTGTCGCAAAACGCGCGACTCGTTAACCGAACCGATCGCGATCATGCAGGAAAGATAGATGTTAGACTAGTATTCGAGGAAAATTAGAACTAATCTTACTAAAGGAGTTAATCATGCATTAAAACTATCGTACACCACAACTACAATTACTAACTACGAGAAAGGTATGTGAGTATTAGTAATTTAAGAAGAGGAAGGGAATTAGTTGCCGATATAATATGGTAGAGGGAATTATAATCCGAGCATAAAACTCTAAAAGGTTCATGCAAGGAATAATTCGATCTACAAATCGGAAGGAACAGAGGGGTATAATTTCTGGTAATTCTAATAGGAATCGTGAAGTTTATGCGGCTCAACAAGTCAGGGCTATCTACGTCACCCTTGATCAAGTTGTGCACAAAAATCACACCAAGCATTGTTCTACGGTTAACTAAAGATGGAAGGTTTATTAAAAGCGATCTACTAGAGTAAGACGGCAGTCTCACACTTGCATCCCAGTTGAGGCCGCGTAGAGCGAAAATTAAAAAGTTTTTCTGTACTGATTCTATACGGTCCTGGTGTACTTTGTACTGAGGGCACCATACACAAGAACCATATTCTAAAATCGGACGAACAAGCGATACATAGAGAGTCTTTGTTATATAGGGGTCGTCAAATTCCTTTGACCACCTCTTTATAAACCCAAGCACGCCCATGGCCTTATTTACCATGGTAGAAATGTGTTCAGAAAACTTTAACTTGGGATCTAAAAGAACACCAAGATCATCAACTAGGGTAATTCTCTCGAGAGAACCCCCGCCTAGTGTGTAAGGAGCCAGAAAGGCGCTGGAGCGATGAAATGTCATTACTTTACATTTCGAAGCATTAAGGTATAACAAATTTGCACAACACCATGACTGAAAGGTATTAAGATCGGATTGCAACCTGGAGTGAGATAAGCTGTCCTTGAACTGGACACACAGCTTAACATCATCCGCATACATAAGTACTCGAGAGTATGTTTATACCGAAGGCAGGTCATTTATAAAGAGTGTAAAGAGTAGGGGGCCTAGATGGCTGCACTGTGGTACGCCCGAAGTAACCATAACTGGTGAAGATAGGGAGTTTTTGAAGAGGACTCTTTGGGACCTGGAACAAAGGTAGCTAGAAATCCATCTCAAGAGATTGGGTGGAAACCCTAAAAGGTCAAGTTTTTGTGCTAGGAGAGTGTGGTTTACAGAGTCGAATGCTTTACTGAAATCTGTGTAAATGACATCCGTCTGTAGATTACCTTGGAAGCCTTTAATGATAAAGGAGGTGAACTCCAATAAATTCGTGGTTGTTGATCTCTGCCTTATAAATCCATGCTGGGCTGGAGATATAAGTGATCTGCAAAGATGCTGCAGGTGCGGAGTTAAAATTTTCTCAAACACTTTAGGAATTGCGGATAACTTTGATATACCTCTGTAGTTCTTCGCGTCAGACCTTTCTTATGGAGAGGAATAATGAACGACTCCTTCCATATGGAGGGGAAGCATGAAGAGTTAATGGACAGGCTGAATAGTTTAAGCAACGGTCCACACAGAGACTCGGCGCAGTATCTAAGTACACAGCCGGGAACTCCGTCCGGACCCGGTGAAAACACCGGCTTAACTTTCCGGAGTTCAAGAAGCAGAGAGCTTTCATTAAGCAAGGGAATGAAAATGCCGTTCGACCTTGGTAAACCGTATGGGTACGGCTGACCGGACTAGCTTTCCTAAGAATAGGTTGTTTGGAAAAATTGGGCAAAAAGATCGGCAATTTCCTGATCATTATTTGCCGACGGCTTAAGAAAGGATAGCGAGGATGGATGTGCGGACGTTATACGCGTACTGTTTACGAAGCTGTAAAACTGCTTAGGGTCCTGAGAAAAACGTATCCTGCATCGAGATAGGTAGTTCTTATAGCACTGGGAATTAAGGACCGAAAAGCTTGTACGAGCCATTACATAGCGAGAGAGAGAAGAAGGAGATCCAACTTCTTGACATTTTTGTAAAGTCTTGATTTTAAATTGTTAAGACTAGATAACTCGTTGGTATACCAAGGGAGTTTATCAGATCTAATAGGACAGGAAAGTGGGACACAAGACTCAAAAAGTGAGTCAAGTGCATCATAGAAAATGTTTGTGCATATTGTAACATCAGTGCACAAATACAAAGCGGACCAATAAAAATTCCTAATGAGGTTATTAAGCTTCGCAAACTCGGCTTTACGAAAGCAGCAAACACATTGAGGTAGCCTACCCGACCGATCCAATGCGGTTGGTCCTATATCGAGCGACACTTCAAGTGTAGGATGGAAGGCGTCTTCGGGTATAGTGAGCGGAGGGACTCGGGTTAACAACGCAATGGTCGGATCCGTTACAAAGCACAGATCAAGCAATCGACCCAGGGAATTTTTCACATGGTTGTCTTGAGACAGGGATAAGTCGAGTAAGCCGTCTATAAAGTCATGTCGTGACATGGGGACTAGGTTATTAGACTCGTTTACCGAAGACCAAACAGTTCCTGGTAAATTGAAATCCCCAAGAACTATCATATGATCTTTACCTGATAGCGAGGAAGAAACAGCGCTTAAGGCGGACAAGTGCTGCTCATAAATTGCGATATCCGAAGAAGGTGGAATATACGGGCATGTAATAAAGACTGAAAAAGCGGGAAGAATCAGTTTTATACACAGGAATTCCAGTTCTTGTTGAATCTGGACTGTAAAATGTTCCGACGTGAAGTTAGAGTCCACTGCAATCAGAACCCCACCTGCACGTCGAGACGAACGGTCATTTCTAAAGATTGTGTACCGACCTGCCAAAACTTCAGAACTAAGAATTTCCGGTTTTAACCAGGTCTCTGTAAACACAATTACATGGAATGCAAATGCGACGCTATCCCGAAACAGAGTGCTGAGCTTACTACGCAAGCCTCTAACATTCTGGTAGGTGATTAAGAGAGAGGAAGTTAGTTTTTTGGATGGGTGGACTGGGAAGATGAGGATGGAGCACTGGCCTGACTAGTATTAAGAGTTATTGGGGGCCTACTCTTCTTCTTTGCCGTAAACTTCTTCACCACCATGTTCTCTGGCCAAAATTTGGCAGAGCAAATGGTGTCAAAATGAGTTGGGGAGACGCTTATTTTGAATGAAGCTACATCCCTGGCATAAGAGAAGTTAAACTTCTCCACCTTTAAACCGTCGGCTTGTATATTGCTTTGAATAAAAGCAGTAACGTCATCTATAGTGGTGTAAGGGGCAAGCCGTGAGACAAATATTTGTCGTTTAGGTGTAGGTGTGATCACCACCAATCTTGGGTTTGGCACCACAGACATTGTACCTGTGATGGCAATACCCGGTGGTCCGGGTCGTATGTTTGTTGGTGGGATCGAAGTGGACGGGATATTAGGAATGTTGGCGGACTCGACGGACACGGACGCTACGGAAATTTCTGGTTGTGCGTTCTCCGAAGTGATAAATTTGGCTGCCGAATTTGCATCACCAGCAGCTGTCGTTGCCCTTGGAATAGCAAACGATATCGGCTGCTGCACAATTGGAGTGGTCGGAGTCGGTTGTTCGGCAACGGGCGGCAGAGGGACAGTTGGGGCTTGCAGATCCCGCGGAGTGACCTTTTTTCGCCTAGGAGACTCATTCAGCAGTTGCAAACTGCTAAACAAAGACTCCATGGCTAGGAGCCGATCGTACTGCTTTTTAAAGCCCACGGTCAGCTCCTTAAAGCCATTCCGCGTCTGCCCCATAAACCTGGCCATCTCTATGTGAGCCCCCCGGCATGCCTCACAACAGTAGAACAAGCCATTATGCTTGGAAATTGCATCACCCACGAGGCCTGAGTAGCCAGCGCACTTTGCGTGCATTGCTTTTCCGCAAAGATAGCAGGGGATACTCGACTGAGCAGGGGTGACCACCTGTTTGCAGGTTTTTTTGGTACAGATAATAGGTGATTCCATTTTAAATACAGTAAACTAAATTTATTTCAAAACAAATAGAAATCAGACCAGTGTGCCAGGCAAACGCTTAAAGCGGAATTAGTAAAAACTGAGCGGAGAGAGGAGAGCGGTTGCAGCAGCTGCAATGAAAGAGAGAGAGCGCTTCTACACGGAAAGTATTGAGAGCGAGAGAGGAAGAACAGTTATTTATGTTTGGGTTATAGGGAGAGAGTGATGCTAAAGCACAGACTACAAGATGAGAGCGGGCTAAATTCAATGTGAGAGCGTACTTACGAAAAGCAACAACAAAAACACAATGTTAACCGACGCAAAAAAGAATTATTAAATTATGATTTACACAGTAAATAGGCATGCACTCGCGATTCAGGATAGACTTTAAGTTAGCAAGTTAATTTGTTAGTTCGCAAAAGATTTATTTTGGACAAACACCGGTTGTTTATACAAAATAAGTGAAAAATGAGCGGAGCGCAATGAAAAAACGCGTCTGAACACTACGAAAGAGATAGACGATATGATGCGTCGCTTACATGAAGCAGATCTTCTGGTTGCTATGGAAGGAAGCTTGCTTATCGTCGCTGCAGCATCGCTCAAAACGTTCTTCTTACCCTCGCTTGCTAGAAATTGATTTGGCTAAGAATGAGATCTGTCTTGCATCAATAGGTCTTCCCTGAGGACGAAGAGTTGGTGTTTCCCGAGTTGCTGTGCTGAAGTGAAGATGACAACAGGAGTGATAATTTGAATCACCAACAAGCTGCGGCTGCTAAACCTTTTAAAGTCTGTTGAAACTCAGGCTTTCAACGGGGGGAGTATGTCGGGTTTCCCACCCCAAAATGACGTCGTCTAAATATTATAAATTATAGTCAATGGTGCGGCCTAAAGTAAATTCAGATTATTGTTTGTCTCTTGCAATGCCCACTTTAAAATTGATTGTTCCTGCATATGCTTATGCATGGCAGCGGTGTTCTTTCGCCTCTTTATATCGCCTCTTTCGATCTTCGCACTCGGCTTAGCAGCATCCGGAGCTGTTTTACTCTCGCCTTTGTCGCTCTCTCTCGCTCTTTTTAAGCATTGCTTCATAGGGCACGGCAATTGGGCCGCCAGCCTTTGCAATCATTCGGTAACTGAGCTTCGTCGACACCGGGATAAATTAATATCTATCGGTCATAACATTGTTCTACATACATATACAATAAATCACTGTTGTTATTTAAACGCTTGACTTTATTGAAACTTTACATCGCAACAGCTAGTGAAAAACCTCACTAGCTTAACAGCTGCATTTATCAGCTTTTCAGAACTGCAAAGTTTAATTCAGCCAGATGTAAGATGCTTAACTTATGTGAAAAAAGCACTACCTCTGAAACAAAACAAACCAGATTAGAAAAAAATTCTTTAAAAAAAACCATAATTCTTGAACAAAATTTAAATCCCGAAATCTATTAGAAAAAGTAATTTTTGACCACAGCGGAAATGTTGACTAGTTTTATCTTTAATTATTATAATCAAGGTCAGGAGTTTTATGAGACGTTGAGCAGAAAGCCATTGCATTGGGAATTTTAGTGGCTCCTAAAATAGCTGCATGGTCAGGAAAATGGTTGAACGTGAGAGTATGCTACCGTGACTCACGTTCTGACTTTAAAACTCAAATATATTGAGCAGTGCATAATGGCAGATTGAAAGTTGATTATATATTCGTGGACTTTTCCTGCCTATTATTGCGAAATTTGTTTTTCCTAGTAGGAAATTATTAATGGTACACAATCAAGAAAAAAAACAATAAATAATACCAGTTTTTTTAAAATAAGAAAATAAACCTTGCTATAAAAAAAACCATAATTCATTAACAATGTTTAAAGCTTAAAATCTCTCAGAAAAAGTCGAATTGCTTTAAAAACGTTGGAAGTATTTTCGTCTTTTGATTCTACTTCCTTATGAGGGAATATTCTGTTACTAATTGTTGTACATTTTCTTACGTAATCAACTATGCCATTGTTTTCCATTAAAATTTGTCTGCCTATAAGAATATCATAATATGAAATAAACCATTTTATTTGGACGTTGATATGCAATGACTGCACCATCAAGTGGCCCATGGTGACACCAGCCGAATGCTGTTACGCCGAATCCCAGGCCGGAATGCAGCCCTCCTCCCACCCAACCGACCAGTGGGTGCTACCACATGCAATTTTTAAATTAAGAAAAAAAAAACCATATTTCGTTAAAGCTTAAAATCTGTCAGAAAAAGTCGACACAAGACTCAAAAAGTGAGTCACCAGCATTGGACACATTGAGGAAGCCTACCTGACCGATCCAGCGCAGTTGGTCCTATATCGAGCGAAACTTCAAAAGTAGGATTGTAGACGTCTTCCGGAATAGTGAGCGGAGGGACTCGGGTTAACAACGCTATGGTCGGATCCGTTACAAGGCACAGATCGAGCAATCGACCCAATGAATTTTTCCCATGGTTGACTTGAGACAGGGATAAGTCAAGTAAGCCGTCTATAAACTCATGTCGTTACATTGGCACTAGGTTATAACACTCGTTTACCGAAAACCAAACAGTTCCTGGCAAGTTGAAATCACCAAAAACTATCATATGATCTTTATGAGATAGCGAGGAAGAAACAGCGTTTAACGCGGACAAGTGCTGCTCGTAAATTACGATATCCGAAGAAGGTGGAATAAACGAGCTTGTAATAAAAACTGAAAAAGCGGGAAGAATCAGTTTCACACATAGGAAATCCAGTTCTTGTTTAATCTGGACTGTAAAATGTTCCAACGTGAAGTTAGAGTCCACTGCAATCAGAAACCCCACCTGCACGTCGAGACGAACGGTCATTCCTAAAGGTTGTGTACCGAACTGCAAAAACTTCAGAACTAAAATTTTCCCTCTTTAACCAAATCTCGGTGAACACAATTACGTGGGATGCAGCTGCGACGCTATCCAGGTACAGAGTGCTGAGCTTACTACGCAAGCCTCTAAAATTCTGATAGGTAATTAAGAGAGAGGAAGTTAGTTTTTTGGACGGGTGGAGGTAGAATGGGAAGATGATGAAGGAGCATTGGCCTGATTAGTAGTAAGAGTTATTGGGGGCCTATTCTTCTTCTAAGCCTTAAACTCTTTCACCAGCAAGTGCTCTGGCCAAAATTTAACAGAGCAATTGGTGTCAAATTGAGTTGGGGAGACGCTTATCTT
The DNA here is from genome assembly GCA_963969585.1 of Drosophila helvetica. NCBI lineage: Eukaryota > Metazoa > Arthropoda > Insecta > Diptera > Drosophilidae > Drosophila > Drosophila helvetica. Next base: position 36,785,904 of record OZ018401.1, on the reverse strand, counting down.
GAACGAAGCTATCTCCCTGGCATACGAGAAGTTAATATTCTCCACCTTTAAACCGACGGCTTTTATTTTGCTGTGTATAGAAGTAGTAACGACACTAATAGTGGAGTTAGGGGCCAGCCGTGAGACAAAAGCTTGTCGTTCAGGTGGGATAACCACCAATCTTGGCTTTGGCAACACAGGCCTGTTACCTGTGGTCCGGGTCGTATATTTGTTGGTGGGATCGGAATGGACGGGATAGCTTGTTGGTTGGCGGACTTGACGGACACGGACGCTACCGAAGTTTCTGGCTGTATATTCTCCGAGGTGATAAATTCGGCAGCCGAATTTGCAGCACCAGCAGCTGTCGTTGCCCTTGGAGTAGCAAACGATATCAGCTGCTGCACAATTGGAGTGGTCGGAGTCTGTCGGCTGAGTGACAGTTGGAACTTGCAGATCCCGCGGTCGACCTTTTTGCGCCTAGGAGACTCATTTAGCAGCTGCAAACTGCCAAATTGAGACTCCATGGCTAGGAGCTGATCATACTGCTTTTTAAAGACAACGGTCAGCTCCTTGAAGCCATTCCTCGTCTGCCTCATAAACCTGGCCATCCCAATATGGACCACCCGGCATGCCTCACTACAGTAATACAATACCCAACACTGCTGTAAAACTAATATCGTCCTATTTTTTTATTTATTTATTTGAATAACAATTGTTTAATTGTTTAATAAAGTTTAATGATTAAAAAGAATTTAATATAGAGAGGAATTAAGAGGAAAAATAATAATAATAAAATTAAAGATTAGCTGTATTCAGGTAGTGGTAAATATTGAGTACTATACTATTCAAGGATAATTCAGGGGTTAAAATATGACAAAGTGTATTAAAGTTATGGCATAAAACCCTAAAACGTTCATGCTGGGCATAGTTTGACCTACATAAATAAAGCCTGATAGGCCGAAAGGTACGGGTAGGTCGAAGGGGAACGAATAAGTCAATCTGACTCAGAGTATTTGGGAATCGACCAACCCAAGAAGGAGCTTGTGTATGAACATGACTCCATTGCATATTCGGCGATGGTGCAATGAAGGAAGATTTTTAAGTTGCAGCCTAGATCGGTAAGGTGGCAAGAATCTACCAGAGTCCCAGTTTAGATTATGAAGCGCAAAAATTAAAAATTGTCTTTGCACTGATTCTAGGAAAGCTTGTTGCTCTTTATACTGCGGGCTTCACACACAAGAAAAATACTCCTATATCGGACACACTAATGAAATATAGAGTTGTTCGGTCACATACGGGTCGTCAAACTCCTTGGACAAACGCTTGATGAAGGTATAAACACCCTTGGCTTTATTTACAGTTGCGGATATATGACTATTAAAACTCAATTTATGATCAAAACGGACTCCAAGGTCAGTTGAGCTCGATATTCAATCCAGGGAATTATTTCCAAGAGAATTAGACACAAAATGTGGAGCGCGACGATAAAAGGTCATAAGTTTGCATTTCGAAAAGTTCAAAAAAAAGCAGATTGTTTGAGCACCACATTAGGAGTTCATTAAGATCATGCTGAAGGTGTGTGTGCAAATACCAATTAGAGTACTACAGACAGATTTTTACGTCGTCCGCATACATTAGCGTATGAGAGAATGTTATAACTTGGTGTAGGTCATTCATAAATAAGATGAAGAGAAGCAGACCCAAATGACCTCTTTGTGGAACTCCAGAAGTGACACTAACAATATCAGACAACACATTAGAAAATAAAACACGTTGTGTGCGATTTGAAAGATACGACGAAATCCAATTTAGAATATTTGTAGAGAAACCTAATACAGACAACGTCTGAATAGGGTATGGTTTACGGAATCAAAAGCCTTGCTAAAATCCGTAAAAATTACGTCAGTTTGCAGACCGCTTCGAAATCCGCGGTTGACTATGGACGAGAACTCGAAAAGGTTAGTCGAAGTTGATCGATGTTTATAAAAACCGTGTTGTGACGGAGATATTAAACTTGAGCAAAGGTTTTGCCATTGCCGTGTAACCAAGAACTCAAGGAGCTTAGGGATGGTGGAAAGCTTTGCAATACCTCGGTAATTCTCGATATTGGATCTTGAACCTTTCTTATGAAGTGGAATTATGTAGGATTCGTTCCAAATCATTGGGAGACAAGATTTTTCCAAAGATAGGTTTAAAAGAAAGGTCAAAGGTTGGCAAAGGGATTTGGCACAATTTTTCAGAATAAAACTTGGCACTCTATCAGGACCCGCAGAGAAAGAAGTGACCAACGATTTCAAGGCCTCCTTAAAATATGGAAGAAAAATGCCGATGGCCTGAGGTAGATCGTAGGGGTACGGAGTGGATGAGCTGTATATTTGAGAGGAGTATGTAGACTGGAAAAACGTGGCGAATAAATTAGCAATACCAGAAGCTATAAGATTCAGAATTATTAAGATCATAAAGGGAAGGAGGAAACGCATTGGACTTACGGTTAGAGTTGACGAAGGAAAAGAATTTCTTAGGATCACTACGAAAATTTCACCTACAACGGGAAAGGTATTAATTATAAAACTGACTATTGACAGATAGGAATTGAGAACGAGCGGAGGAGTATTGTGCGAAGAAAAACATGGAGCCTGTTTTCTTGTACTTTTTATAAAGTGTGGATTTCTTATTCCTTAAGTACGACAAATTTCTGGAGAACCAAGGAGGCTTGGATGATACTGGGACCGTGAACTCAGGAACATATGAGCTAAGGGCAGAGTTTATAATTTCATAGAACGAGTTGACCGATTCGTCAATACTCGATAAGGAGTGAAGGATGGACCAATCAACGTTAGAGAGATGAAGGCTTAGATCGGTGAAATTAGTTTTGCGAAAACACTTTACGCGGCCAGGAGCCAAAGAATCGTCAACACAGCTAGAATTGGCACACTCAAGGGATATAGAAAGAGTAGGATGGTATGGGTCTTCAGGAAGTGATAATGGATAATGGAATGGAAGTCTGGTCACCGTTCCTAGAGAAGCGTCAATAACGAAAATTAGTTCGAGAACTCTGTACCTATTATTTTTAATAGCATTAATTTCGACAAGAGAGATATCGGCTAGACCATTAATAAAATCATTATGATTACTAGGAAGCAACAGGTTAGCGTCCTCACAGGGCAACCAAGAAAGAAGTGGTAAATTAAAGTCACCCATGACAATAATCTGATCAGCAGAACCTAAGGCGGACACAACAATTTAGATGGAAGAATCCAAGCTGTGAAAGCTGGCAATGCAAGATTTACACTTCTACCTGTAAGAGGTGGAGTACCCAAAGGTTCAATCCTTGGTCCACTTCTCTTCTCATTATATGTTAATGATCTCCCAGACTCGTTACCCAATTGTAATGTTCATATGTATGTACGGATTAAATATGCAACTTGCGCATATGAAGGAATACATTTTCGTAGGAAAGTTGTCAGACCCCAAAACGCCTGCATTACAACATTGGATACCAACGGACTGCTGTAATTTTGTTCATACCAGGCCTGTTCATACCATATTATATAGCACGACAAATATGGAGCCGTTTGTCCAAAACGACTAAAACCGCATTTTACCTGGAAAAATTCTGTTCAGTAAGTTGCTGGCCTAACTGCCAAAATGGAATCACAAGAAAACAAAAGGACTGGTTATTTTCATTTTGCCGAGTCCTAGGTATGGATATATATGGGATATATAGTGGACAGTTACTTTTATTCCTTATACCTATGCCTTGGTGTGGATAAATATACATAAATACCTGTTATGGTAAAATGTTGACCTTTTTAAGATGCTTAAGTTATGTGAAAAAAGCACTACCTCTGGAACAAAACAAAACCAGATTAAAAAATACTTACAAAAAAACTACACCATACAATAAATAACAAAATTCTTTAAAAAAAATGTAAATCCCGAAATCTATCAGAAAAGGTAATTTTTGGCCACAGCGGAAATTTCGTGTTGACTTGTGTTATCTTTAATTGTTATAATCAAGATGAGGAATTTTATACGACGTTGACCACAAAGCCTTTGCATTGGGAAATTTAGTGGCGCCTAAAATAGCTGCATGGTCAGGAAAATGGTTGAACGTGAGAGTATGCTACCGTGACTCACGTTCTGACTTTAAAGCTCAAATATATTGAGCAGTGCATAATGGCAGATTGAAAGTTGATTATATATTCGTGGACTTTTCCTGCCCATTGTTGCGAAATTTGTTTTTCCTAGTAGGAAATTACTATTGATACATAATAAAAAAAAAAACCCTAAAAATACCAGTTTTTTTAAATAAAGAAAAAAGCCTTGCTATAAAAAGAAACATAATTCATTAAACATGTTTAAAGCTTAAAATCGTTCAGAAAAAGTCGAATTGCTTTAAAAACGTTGGAATTATTTTCGTCCTCTGATTCTACTTTCTTATGAGGGAATATTCTGTTACTAATTGTTGTACATTTTCTTACGTAATCAACTATGCCATTTTTTTCTATTAAAATTTTTCTGCCCATAAGAATATCATAATATGGTGAAAATGGATGCAAATAAAATTTTTGTGCTTGCTGAAATAAACCATTTTATTTGGACGTTGATATGCAATGACTGCACCATCAAGTGGCCCATGGTGACACCAGCCGAATGCTGTTACGCGCGAATCCCAGGCCGGAATGCAAACCTCCTCCCACCCAACCAACCGAGGGGTGCTGCCGGATGAATTTTTTAAATTAAGGAAAAAAACCTTGCCATAGAAAAAAAACCATAATTCATTAGAACTTAAAATCTGTCAGAAAAAGTCGATTTAGTTCGAAGCCTAAAGATGCTGTTTCGTAGTGTTATTATCCTTAGCCGCTCCAATCCTGGCAGAAGCTTGAATTGACCAGCAAAGAAGCGTTGGTAGAAAAGAATCGTGCCAATCAATAGATCGAGGCATAGAGGTCTATACAGATCCGGATCCGCTAGTTGTTTGTTTGCTGGAATGTTCCAGTTGCGAATGTCTATGCCGAAAGTTGGCTGCTGATCTGTTATGTTATAGGGTAAAACAGCAGTAATGAATATCGGGTATTCCGACGAATGAGAACGCAGGCTAATGTTGACAAAAAATCGATCTGTGAGGTAGCTAGAGTGATACTATTCTATATTCCTAAGCTGAAGTTGATTTGCAAAGCGGGCCCAGAATCTAGCAGCGCTGGCATGGAATGACAACTCCAGTCCTATTTCTGACCAAGACTGTTACCGTGGCAAAAAGAACAATAATAGTACTGAAATCTTGGGCAATAAGCGCAGACGAGGTAGAAGCTGATGTAGCGGCTCCGTATAATGATGAGATAAAGTACACTTTGAATAACGAGGTGCAACAGAGTATGGTGCCTATGACTGCAGGTACGACAATTATTGAGAAAATGTATGCAAAAAGATAGCCTCTTGTCTTCTCTAAGGCAATTAGAGGGAGATAGGATTTTAATCATCGGGCTAAGTGCACTAAGCCGGGTCACTACACCCTGCTAAATTTAAATTTATTATAATATACAACGAGGGGGAACGTTGTGACACGCGGCAAAGGTCGCGGCTCTACTTTATACCCGGTACTCAGTCAGTATATATGTGAGCTAACGATTTCTATCATTTTTACAATATATTTTATATGTCGTTTTGTATCGCTATTCGCAAAAAGGAGTAACTACATTTATGCCATACAAAAATGTTTAAAAAATCGGTCGCAACGTTTGGGAGATTTATATATTAGATGCTATCTGTTTCCATTTTTTATACCCGGTACTCGAAGGGTATAGGGGTATATTCGATTTTTGCTTGAAGTGGATGTGTGTAACACCCAGAAGGAAGCGTTTCCGTCCCCATCAATAATATATAAGAAAATAGTTTGGTTTTTAATTCATTAAGAAAAAACACTCATTTAATATTTTTTTTTTATATATTGATTGCACTCATTTGAGTAAAGGCTATTTAAAGACTGAATCAAAGATCTTTGATCTGAACTCTGCAGATCGTGAAGTTCTATTGAGCTTTTACATTTGTTTAATCAAGTTTTGTTAAAGTTATTATTAGTTTAACATGGTTTGTGTATTTGTTTAATTTAAACTTAATAGAAGATCGATCGTTGAGAATTCTGTGAACTTTAAGCTTTACATTTGTTTGGGTGATGAGCCTTTGCAAAGTGGGGCTTTTAAGTAACTGTCCACCTTGGCTGTTAAAATATTTAATATTTATGTTACGGCTAAGTTACTCCCTCACCTTTTAGGCTTAAGCTTGTCGTCAAGCGGCAATGTTTGGGTATTTGGTGTTTCTTTAGGTATTTCTACTTTATGTTCTTCATTTGTTTTAACTGTTTTCGGTTTTAAATATTTGATTACAATTTTTTGTGTTTGTACTTTGCAATATTTATATAAGAGAAATAGGCCAATTGTGGCTATGAAAGATAATATTATTAATATATTTTTGTTTTCCTTATTGCTAAACAAAATTATTTTCTTAATTTCTATATGTGACATTGGTTCATCTTGGTTACATTGTGTTCAGTAAATATTAAATTTGTATATTGCTGAACTTTGTTTGATATTGAAATTTCTTTTAATTCTGCAGTAAAATCAAATATTTTTATTATTATTTTTTTTTTCTATATAAATTTCCTGGTTGTTACAATTCTGGTAAACTTTTCTCGTGACATATTCCATGTAATTAATATGTTTGATTCAATATTTTTGAAGTAATTCTGTTTTCGAAATTTACGAAAAGTACATGTTGGTGTTTTGTGTCTAATAATATTCGTAATACAATGATCTTTATAAATTTATTTTGTGAGAATATTTAAAACATTTTTTTAGTGCAAATAGAATTTTCCTGCGACATTTTCATTGATAACACTACTCGTCAAAATTAGTATTTTTCCGCTGTGGCCAAAAATGACCTTTTCTGATAGATTCGAGGATTGCTGGCCCAACTGCCAAAATGGGATCACAAGAAATCAAAAGGACTGGTTGTTTTGGTTTTGCCGAGTCCTAGGTATGGATATATATAGGATATAAACCCTACCAGATCTCGTCCACTTGGGCTGTATATGGAGTGGACAGTTACTTTTATTCCTTATACCTATGCCTTGGTGTGGATAAATATACATACATAAATACCTGTTATGGTCAAATAATGACTTTTTTACCTTTACAGGTGCTGGACAAGGTCAGCTGAGCTCGATATTCAATCCAGGGAATTATTTCCAAGAGAATATGACACAAAATGTGGAGCGCGACGATAAAAGGTCATAAGTTTGCATTTCGAAAAGTTCAAAAAAAAGCAGATTGTTTGAGCACCACATTAGGAGTTCATTAAGATCATGCTGAAGGTGTGTGTGCAAATACCAATTAGAGTACTACAGACAGATTTTTACGTCGTCCGCATACATTAGCGTATGAGAGAATGTTATAACTTGGTGTAGGTCATTCATAAATAAGATGAAGAGAAGCAGTCCCAAATGACCTCTTTGTGGAACTCCAGAAGTGACACTAACAATATCAGACAACACATTAGAAAATAAAACACGTTGTGTGCGATTTGAAAGATACGACGAAATCCAATTTAGAAGATTTGTAGAGAAACCTAATACAGACAACGTCTGAATAGGGTATGGTTTACGGAATCAAAAGCCTTGCTAAAATCCGTAAAAATTACGTCAGTTTGCAGACCGCTTCGAAATCCGCGGTTGACTATGGACGAGAACTCGAGAAGGTTAGTCGAAGTTGATCGATGTTTATAAAAACCGTGTTGTGACGGAGATATTAAACTTGAGCAAAGGTTTTGCCATTGCCGGGTAACCAAGAACTCAAGGAGCTTAGGGATGGTGGAAAGCTTTGCAATACCTCGGTAATTCTCGATATTGGATCTTGAACCTTTCTTATGAAGTGGAATTATGTAGGATTCGTTCCAAATCATTGGGAGACAAGATTTTTCCAAAGATAGGTTTAAAAGAAAGGTCAAAGGTTGGCAAAGGGATTTGGCACAATTTTTCAGAATAAAACTTGGCACTCTATCAGGACCCGCAGAGAAAGAAGTGACCAACGATTTCAAGGCCTCCTTAAAATATGGAAGAAAAATGCCGATGGCCTGAGGTAGATCGTAGGGGTACGGAGTGGATGAGCTGTATATTTGAGAGGAGTATGTAGACTGGAAAAACGTGGCGAATAAATTAGCAATACCAGAAGCTATAAGATTCAGAATTATTAAGATCATAAAGGGAAGGAGGAAACGCATTGGACTTACGGTTAGAGTTGACGAAGGAAAAGAATTTCTTAGGATCACTACGAAAATTTCACCTACAACGGGAAAGGTATTAATTATAAAACTGACTATTGACAGATAGGAATTGAGAACGAGCGGAGGAGTATTGTGCGAAGAAAAACATGGAGCCTGTTTTCTTGTACTTTTTATAAAGTGTGGATTTCTTATTCCTTAAGTACGACAAATTTCTGGAGAACCAAGGAGGCTTGGATGATACTGGGACCGTGAACTCAGGAACATATGAGCTAAGGGCAGAGTTTATAATTTCATAGAACGAGTTGACCGATTCGTCAATACTCGATAAGGAGTGAAGGATGGACCAATCAACGTTAGAGAGATGAAGGCTTAGATCGGTGAAATTAGTTTTGCGAAAACACTTTACGCGGCCAGGAGCCAAAGAATCGTCAACACAGCTAGAATTGGCACACTCAAGGGATATAGAAAGAGTAGGATGGTATGGGTCTTCAGGAAGTGATAATGGATAATGGAATGGAAGTCTGGTCACCGTTCCTAGAGAAGCGTCAATAACGAAAATTAGTTCGAGAACTCTGTACCTATTATTTTTAATAGCATTAATTTCGACAAGAGAGATATCGGCTAGACCATTAATAAAATCAATTAATAAATTAATAAAAGCAACAGGTTAGCGTCCTCACAGGGCAACCAAGAAAGAAGTGGTAAATTAAAGTCACCCATGACAATAATCTGATCAGCAGAACCTAAGGCGGACACAACAATTTAGATGGAAGAATCCAAGCTGTGAAAGCTGGCAATGCAAGATTTACACTTCTACCTGTAAGAGGTGGAGTACCCAAAGGTTCAATCCTTGGTCCACTTCTCTTCTCATTATATGTTAATGATCTCCCAGACTCGTTACCCAATTGTAATGTTCATATGTATGTACGGATTAAATATGCAACTTGCGCATATGAAGGAATACATTTTCGTAGGAAAGTTGTCAGACCCCAAAACGCCTGCATTACAACATTGGATACCAACAGACTGCTGTAATTTTGTTCATACCAGGCCTGTTCATACCATATTATATAGCACGACAAATATGGAGCCGTTTGTCCAAAACGACTAAAACCGCATTTTACCTGGAAAAATTCTGTTCAGTAAGTTGCTGGCCTAACTGCCAAAATGGAATCACAAGAAAACAAAAGGACTGGTTATTTTCATTTTGCCGAGTCCTAGGTATGGATATATATGGGATATATACCCTACCTGATCACGTCCATTTGGGCTGTAAATGGAGTGGACAGTTACTTTTATTCCTTATACCTATGCCTTGGTGTGGATAAATATACATAAATACCTGTTATGGTAAAATGTTGACCTTTTTAAGATGCTTAAGTTATGTGAAAAAAGCACTACCTCTGGAACAAAACAAAACCAGATTAAAAAATACTTACAAAAAACCTACACCATACAATAAATAACAAAATTCTTTAAAAAAAATTTAAATCCCGAAATCTATCAGAAAAGGTAATTTTTGGCCACAGCGGAAATTTCGTGTTGACTTGTGTTATCTTTAATTGTTATAATCAAGATGAGGAATTTTATACGACGTTGACCACAAAGCCTTTGCATTGGGAAATTTAGTGGCGCCTAAAATAGCTGCATGGTCAGGAAAATGGTTGAACGTGAGAGTATGCTACCGTGACTCACGTTCTGACTTTAAAGCTCAAATATATTGAGCAGTGCATAATGGCAGATTGAAAGTTGATTATATATTCGTGGACTTTTCCTGCCCATTGTTGCGAAATTTGTTTTTCCTAGTAGGAAATTACTATTGATACATAATAAAAAAAAAAACCCTAAAAATACCAGTTTTTTTAAATAAAGAAAAAAGCCTTGCTATAAAAAGAAACATAATTCATTAAACATGTTTAAAGCTTAAAATCGTTCAGAAAAAGTCGAATTGCTTTAAAAACGTTGGAAGTATTTTCGTCCTCTGATTCTACTTTCTTATGAGGGAATATTCTGTTACTAATTGTTGTACATTTTCTTACGTAATCAACTATGCCATTTTTTTCTATTAAAATTTTTCTGCCCATAAGAATATCATAATATGGTGAAAATGGATGCAAATAAAATTTTTGTGCTTGCTGAAATAAACCATTTTATTTGGACGTTGATATGCAATGACTGCACCATCAAGTGGCCCATGGTGACACCAGCCGAATGCTGTTACGCGCGAATCCCAGGCCGGAATGCAAACCTCCTCCCACCCAACCAACCGAGGGGTGCTGCCGGATGAATTTTTTAAATTAAGGAAAAAAACCTTGCCATAGAAAAAAAACCATAATTCATTAGAACTTAAAATCTGTCAGAAAAAGTCGATTTAGTTCGAAGCCTAAAGATGCTGTTTCGTAGTGTTATTATCCTTAGCCGCTCCAATCCTGGCAGAAGCTTGAATTGACCAGCAAAGAAGCGTTGGTAGAAAAGAATCGTGCCAATCAATAGATCGAGGCATAGAGGTCTATACAGATCCGGATCCGCTAGTTGTTTGTTTGCTGGAATGTTCCAGTTGCGAATGTCTATGCCGAAAGTTGGCTGCTGATCTGTTATGTTATAGGGTAAAACAGCAGTAATGAATATCGGGTATTCCGACGAATGAGAACGCAGGCTAATGTTGACAAAAAATCGATCTGTGAGGTAGCTAGAGTGATACTATTCTATATTCCTAAGCTGAAGTTGATTTGCAAAGCGGGCCCAGAATCTAGCAGCGCTGGCATGGAATGACAACTCCAGTCCTATTTCTGACCAAGACTGTTACCGTGGCAAAAAGAACAATAATAGTACTGAAATCTTGGGCAATAAGCGCAGACGAGGTAGAAGCTGATGTAGCGGCTCCGTATAATGATGAGATAAAGTACACTTTGAATAACGAGGTGCAACAGAGTATGGTGCCTATGACTGCAGGTACGACAATTATTGAGAAAATGTATGCAAAAAGATAGCCTCTTGTCTTCTCTAAGGCAATTAGAGGGAGATAGGATTTTAATCATCGGGCTAAGTGCACTAAGCCGGGTCACTACACCCTGCTAAATTTAAATTTATTATAATATACAACGAGGGGGAACGTTGTGACACGCGGCAAAGGTCGCGGCTCTACTTTATACCCGGTACTCAGTCAGTATATATGTGAGCTAACGATTTCTATCATTTTTACAATATATTTTATATGTCGTTTTGTATCGCTATTCGCAAAAAGGAGTAACTACATTTATGCCATACAAAAATGTTTAAAAAATCGGTCGCAACGTTTGGGAGATTTATATATTAGATGCTATCTGTTTCCATTTTTTATACCCGGTACTCGAAGGGTATAGGGGTATATTCGATTTTTGCTTGAAGTGGATGTGTGTAACACCCAGAAGGAAGCGTTTCCGTCCCCATCAATAATATATAAGAAAATAGTTTGGTTTTTAATTCATTAAGAAAAAACACTCATTTAATATTTTTTTTTTATATATTGATTGCACTCATTTGAGTAAAGGCTATTTAAAGACTGAATCAAAGATCTTTGATCTGAACTCTGCAGATCGTGAAGTTCTATTGAGCTTTTACATTTGTTTAATCAAGTTTTGTTAAAGTTATTATTAGTTTAACATGGTTTGTGTATTTGTTTAATTTAAACTTAATAGAAGATCGATCGTTGAGAATTCTGTGAACTTTAAGCTTTACATTTGTTTGGGTGATGAGCCTTTGCAAAGTGGGGCTTTTAAGTAACTGTCCACCTTGGCTGTTAAAATATTTAATATTTATGTTACGGCTAAGTTACTCCCTCACCTTTTAGGCTTAAGCTTGTCGTCAAGCGGCAATGTTTGGGTATTTGGTGTTTCTTTAGGTATTTCTACTTTATGTTCTTCATTTGTTTTAACTGTTTTCGGTTTTAAATATTTGATTACAATTTTTTGTGTTTGTACTTTGCAATATTTATATAAGAGAAATAGGCCAATTGTGGCTATGAAAGATAATATTATTAATATATTTTTGTTTTCCTTATTGCTAAACAAAATTATTTTCTTAATTTCTATATGTGACATTGGTTCATCTTGGTTACATTGTGTTCAGTAAATATTAAATTTGTATATTGCTGAACTTTGTTTGATATTGAAATTTCTTTTAATTCTGCAGTAAAATCAAATATTTTTATTATTATTTTTTTTTTCTATATAAATTTCCTGGTTGTTACAATTCTGGTAAACTTTTCTCGTGACATATTCCATGTAATTAATATGTTTGATTCAATATTTTTGAAGTAATTCTGTTTTCGAAATTTACGAAAAGTACATGTTGGTGTTTTGTGTCTAATAATATTCGTAATACAATGATCTTTATAAATTTATTTTGTGAGAATATTTAAAACATTTTTTTAGTGCAAATAGAATTTTCCTGCGACATTTTCATTGATAACACTACTCGTCAAAATTAGTATTTTTCCGCTGTGGCCAAAAATGACCTTTTCTGATAGATTCGAGGATTGCTGGCCCAACTGCCAAAATTGGATCACAAGAAATCAAAAGGACTGGTTGTTTTGGTTTTGCCGAGTCCTAGGTATGGATATATATAGGATATAAACCCTACCAGATCTCGTCCACTTGGGCTGTATATGGAGTGGACAGTTACTTTTATTCCTTATACCTATGCCTTGGTGTGGATAAATATACATACATAAATACCTGTTATGGTCAAATAATGACTTTTTTACCTTTACAGGTGCTGGACAAGGTCAGCTGAGCTCGATATTCAATCCAGGGAATTATTTCCAAGAGAATATGACACAAAATGTGGAGCGCGACGATAAAAGGTCATAAGTTTGCATTTCGAAAAGTTCAAAAAAAAGCAGATTGTTTGAGCACCACATTAGGAGTTCATTAAGATCATGCTGAAGGTGTGTGTGCAAATACCAATTAGAGTACTACAGACAGATTTTTACGTCGTCCGCATACATTAGCGTATGAGAGAATGTTATAACTTGGTGTAGGTCATTCATAAATAAGATGAAGAGAAGCAGACCCAAATGACCTCTTTGTGGAACTCCAGAAGTGACACTAACAATATCAGACAACACATTAGAAAATAAAACACGTTGTGTGCGATTTGAAAGATACGACGAAATCCAATTTAGAAGATTTGTAGAGAAACCTAATACAGACAACGTCTGAATAGGGTATGGTTTACGGAATCAAAAGCCTTGCTAAAATCCGTAAAAATTACGTCAGTTTGCAGACCGCTTCGAAATCCGCGGTTGACTATGGACGAGAACTCGAGAAGGTTAGTCGAAGTTGATCGATGTTTATAAAAACCGTGTTGTGATGGAGATATTAAACTTGAGCAAAGGTTTTGCCATTGCCGGGTAACCAAGAACTCAAGGAGCTTAGGGATGGTGGAAAGCTTTGCAATACCTCGGTAATTCTCGATATTGGATCTTGAACCTTTCTTATGAAGTGGAATTATGTAGGATTCGTTCCAAATCATTGGGAGACAAGATTTTTCCAAAGATAGGTTTAAAAGAAAGGTCAAAGGTTGGAAAAGGGATTTGGCACAATTTTTCAGAATAAAACTTGGCACTCTATCAGGACCCGCAGAGAAAGAAGTGACCAACGATTTCAAGGCCTCCTTAAAATATGGAAGAAAAATGCCGATGGCCTGAGGTAGATCGTAGGGGTACGGAGTGGATGAGCTGTATATTTGAGAGGAGTATGTAGACTGGAAAAACGTGGCGAATAAATTAGCAATACCAGAAGCTATAAGATTCAGAATTATTAAGATCATAAAGGGAAGGAGGAAACGCATTGGACTTACGGTTAGAGTTGACGAAGGAAAAGAATTTCTTAGGATCACTACGAAAATTTCACCTACAACGGGAAAGGTATTAATTATAAAACTGACTATTGACAGATAGGAATTGAGAACGAGCGGAGGAGTATTGTGCGAAGAAAAACATGGAGCCTGTTTTCTTGTACTTTTTATAAAGTGTGGATTTCTTATTCCTTAAGTACGACAAATTTCTGGAGAACCAAGGAGGCTTGGATGATACTGGGACCGTGAACTCAGGAACATATGAGCTAAGGGCAGAGTTTATAATTTCATAGAACGAGTTGACCGATTCGTCAATACTCGATAAGGAGTGAAGGATGGACCAATCAACGTTAGAGAGATGAAGGCTTAGATCGGTGAAATTAGTTTTGCGAAAACACTTTACGCGGCCAGGAGCCAAAGAATCGTCAACACAGCTAGAATTGGCACACTCAAGGGATATAGAAAGAGTAGGATGGTATGGGTCTTCAGGAAGTGATAATGGATAATGGAATGGAAGTCTGGTCACCGTTCCTAGAGAAGCGTCAATAACGAAAATTAGTTCGAGAACTCTGTCCCTATTATTTTTAATAGCATTAATTTCGACAAGAGAGATATCGGCTAGACCATTAATAAAATCATTATGATTACTAGGAAGCAACAGGTTAGCGTCCTCACAGGGCAACCAAGAAAGAAGTGGTAAATTAAAGTCACCCATGACAATAATCTGATCAGCAGAACCTAAGGCGGACACAACAATTTAGATGGAAGAATCCAAGCTGTGAAAGCTGGCAATGCAAGATTTACACTTCTACCTGTAAGAGGTGGAGTACCCAAAGGTTCAATCCTTGGTCCACTTCTCTTCTCATTATATGTTAATGATCTCCCAGACTCGTTACCCAATTGTAATGTTCATATGTATGTACGGATTAAATATGCAACTTGCGCATATGAAGGAATACATTTTCGTAGGAAAGTTGTCAGACCCCAAAACGCCTGCATTACAACATTGGATACCAACAGACTGCTGTAATTTTGTTCATACCAGGCCTGTTCATACCATATTATATAGCACGACAAATATGGAGCCGTTTGTCCAAAACGACTAAAACCGCATTTTACCTGGAAAAATTCTGTTCAGTAAGTTGCTGGCCTAACTGCCAAAATGGAATCACAAGAAAACAAAAGGACTGGTTATTTTCATTTTGCCGAGTCCTAGGTATGGATATATATGGGATATATACCCTACCTGATCACGTCCATTTGGGCTGTAAATGGAGTGGACAGTTACTTTTATTCCTTATACCTATGCCTTGGTGTGGATAAATATACATAAATACCTGTTATGGTAAAATGTTGACCTTTTTAAGATGCTTAAGTTATGTGAAAAAAGCACTACCTCTGGAACAAAACAAAACCAGATTAAAAAATACTTACAAAAAAACTACACCATACAATAAATAACAAAATTCTTTAAAAAAAATTTAAATCCCGAAATCTATCAGAAAAGGTAATTTTTGGCCACAGCGGAAATTTCGTGTTGACTTGTGTTATCTTTAATTGTTATAATCAAGATGAGGAATTTTATACGACGTTGACCACAAAGCCTTTGCATTGGGAAATTTAGTGGCGGCTAAAATAGCTGCATGGTCAGGAAAATGGTTGAACGTGAGAGTATGCTACCGTGACTCACGTTCTGACTTTAAAGCTCAAATATATTGAGCAGTGCATAATGGCAGATTGAAAGTTGATTATATATTCGTGGACTTTTCCTGTCCATTGTTGCGAAATTTGTTTTTCCTAGTAGGAAATTACTATTGATACATAATAAAAAAAAAAAACCCTAAAAATACCAGTTTTTTTAAATAAAGAAAAAAGCCTTGCTATAAAAAGAAACATAATTCATTAAACATGTTTAAAGCTTAAAATCGTTCAGAAAAAGTCGAATTGCTTTAAAAACGTTGGAAGTATTTTCGTCCTCTGATTCTACTTTCTTATGAGGGAATATTCTGTTACTAATTGTTGTACATTTTCTTACGTAATCAACTATGCCATTTTTTTCTATTAAAATTTTTCTGCCCATAAGAATATCATAATATGGTGAAAATGGATGCAAATAAAATTTTTGTGCTTGCTGAAATAAACCATTTTATTTGGACGTTGATATGCAATGACTGCACCATCAAGTGGCCCATGGTGACACCAGCCGAATGCTGTTACGCGCGAATCCCAGGCCGGAATGCAAACCTCCTCCCACCCAACCAACCGAGGGGTGCTGCCGGATGAATTTTTTAAATTAAGGAAAAAAACCTTGCCATAGAAAAAAAACCATAATTCATTAGAACTTAAAATCTGTCAGAAAAAGTCGATTTAGTTCGAAGCCTAAAGATGCTGTTTCGTAGTGTTATTATCCTTAGCCGCTCCAATCCTGGCAGAAGCTTGAATTGACCAGCAAAGAAGCGTTGGTAGAAAAGAATCGTGCCAATCAATAGATCGAGGCATAGAGGTCTATACAGATCCGGATCCGCTAGTTGTTTGTTTGCTGGAATGTTCCAGTTGCGAATGTCTATGCCGAAAGTTGGCTGCTGATCTGTTATGTTATAGGGTAAAACAGCAGTAATGAATATCGGGTATTCCGACGAATGAGAACGCAGGCTAATGTTGACAAAAAATCGATCTGTGAGGTAGCTAGAGTGATACTATTCTATATTCCTAAGCTGAAGTTGATTTGCGAAGCGGGCCCAGAATCTAGCAGCGCTGGCATGGAATGACAACTCCAGTCCTATTTCTGACCAAGACTGTTACCGTGGCAAAAAGAACAATAATAGTACTGAAATCTTGGGCAATAAGCGCAGACGAGGTAGAAGCTGATGTAGCGGCTCCGTATAATGATGAGATAAAGTACACTTTGAATAACGAGGTGCAACAGAGTATGGTGCCTATGACTGCAGGTACGACAATTATTGAGAAAATGTATGCAAAAAGATAGCCTCTTGTCTTCTCTAAGGCAATTAGAGGGAGATAGGATTTTAATCATCGGGCTAAGTGCACTAAGCCGGGTCACTACACCCTGCTAAATTTAAATTTATTATAATATACAACGAGGGGGAACGTTGTGACACGCGGCAAAGGTCGCGGCTCTACTTTATACCCGGTACTCAGTCAGTATATATGTGAGCTAACGATTTCTATCATTTTTACAATATATTTTATATGTCGTTTTGTATCGCTATTCGCAAAAAGGAGTAACTACATTTATGCCATACAAAAATGTTTAAAAAATCGGTCGCAACGTTTGGGAGATTTATATATTAGATGCTATCTGTTTCCATTTTTTATACCCGGTACTCGAAGGGTATAGGGGTATATTCGATTTTTGCTTGAAGTGGATGTGTGTAACACCCAGAAGGAAGCGTTTCCGTCCCCATCAATAATATATAAGAAAATAGTTTGGTTTTTAATTCATTAAGAAAAAACACTCATTTAATATTTTTTTTTTATATATTGATTGCACTCATTTGAGTAAAGGCTATTTAAAGACTGAATCAAAGATCTTTGATCTGAACTCTGCAGATCGTGAAGTTCTATTGAGCTTTTACATTTGTTTAATCAAGTTTTGTTAAAGTTATTATTAGTTTAACATGGTTTGTGTATTTGTTTAATTTAAACTTAATAGAAGATCGATCGTTGAGAATTCTGTGAACTTTAAGCTTTACATTTGTTTGGGTGATGAGCCTTTGCAAAGTGGGGCTTTTAAGTAACTGTCCACCTTGGCTGTTAAAATATTTAATATTTATGTTACGGCTAAGTTACTCCCTCACCTTTTAGGCTTAAGCTTGTCGTCAAGCGGCAATGTTTGGGTATTTGGTGTTTCTTTAGGTATTTCTACTTTATGTTCTTCATTTGTTATACCCGGTACTCGAAGAGTAAAGGGGTATATTAGATTTGTGCAAAAAATTAATGTGTGTAACACCCAGAAGGAAGCGTTTCCGACCCCATAAAGTATATATATTCTTGATCAGCATCAAAAGCCGAGTCGATATAGCTATGTCTGTCTGTCCGTCCGTCTGTCCGTCTGTCCGTCCGTCCGTCTTCATTAGCGCCTATAGCTCAAAGACCATAAAAGCTAGAGGATCCTTATTTTGTATCCAGACTCCTGTCCTATCGAACTGTTACAAGTGTATTTCAAAATTTCGCCCCGCCCCCTTCCGCACACTCCAAGGACGAAAATCTGTGGCATGCACAATTTTAAAGATACGAGAAAACCAAAAACGCAGAATCATAGAGAATGAGCATATCTATCAGATTGTAGAATCTGGATCAGATCGGATAATAAATATAGCCACAATGAAGAAAACCATTTCGAAATGCATCGTTCCCTCTCGCTCTCTCTCACACACCGGGGTAGGCGCTATGCCTGATCGAATTTTTTGACGCCTAGTTCTCAGAGACTATAAGAGCTAGAACCACCAAACTTTCTATCCAAGCTCCTGTGATATCAAACCGAGACGAGTTTGTTTTAAAATTCGGCCACGCCCCCTTCCGCCCCCACAAAAGATAAAAATCTACAATTTTGAAGATACGGGAAAACCAAAAACGCAGAATCATAGAAAATGACTATATCTATCAGAGTATTGAATTTGGATCAGATCGGATCATAAATATAGCCACAATGAAGAAAACAATTTCGAAATGCATCGTTCCCTCTCGCTCTCTCTCACACACAGGGGTAGGCGCTATGCCTGATCGAATTTTTTGACGCCTAGTTCTCAGAGACTATAAGAGCTAGATCCACCAAACTTTCTATCCAAGCTCCTGTGATATCAAACCGAGACGAGTTTGTTTTAAAATTTGGCCACGCCCCCTTCCGCCCCCACAAAAGATGAAAATCTACAATTTTGAAGATACGGGAAAACCAAAAACGCAGAATCATAGAAAATTACTATATCTATCAGAGTATTGAATTTGGATCAGATCGGATCATAAATATAGTCAGAAGGAACAAATGAAATTTCAGTGGCCTCCCAAGCGCAGACTGATTCCCTCTCTCTCTCGCACACAGCCGTGTATGTATATGTAGGAAGTAGATAAAAACATGTAGAAATGGCAGATGTAAAAAATTTATGTTAACCAATATGGAAACATCTAATAGATCAAAATCTCCGAAAAGGTTCGACTTAAATTGTTTTTTTTTGGCTAAAATTAAATTTTTTTCTTTTGCGAACATGTAATAAACTACAACAAGCTCACATACATATATACTGACTGAGTACCGGGTATAAAGTAGAGCCGCGGTGCAGACGCGGCTCATAACGTTCCCCCTCGTTTTAACTGTTTTCGGTTTTAAATATATGATTACAATTTTTTGTGTTTGTACTTTGCAATATTTATATAAGAGAAATAGGCCAATTGTGGCTATGAAAGATAATATTATTAATATATTTTTGTTTTCCTTATTGCTAAACAAAATTATTTTCTTAATTTCTATATGTGACATTGGTTCATCTTGGTTACATTGTGTTCAGTAAATATTAAATTTGTATATTGCTGAACTTTGTTTGATATTGAAATTTCTTTTAATTCTGCAGTAAAATCAAATATTTTTATTATTATTTTTTTTTCTATATAAATTTCCTGGTTGTTACAATTCTGGTAAACTTTTCTCGTGACATATTCCATGTAATTAATATGTTTGATTCAATATTTTTGAAGTAATTCTGTTTTCGAAATTTACGAAAAGTACATGTTGGTGTTTCGTGTCTAATAATATTCGTAATACAATGATCTTTATAAATTTATTTTGTGAGAATATTTAAAACATTTTTTTAGTGCAAATAGAATTTTCCTGCGACATTTTCATTGATAACACTACTCGTCAAAATTAGTATTTTTCCGCTGTGGCCAAAAATGACCTTTTCTGATAGATTCGAGGATTGCTGGCCCAACTGCCAAAATTGGATCACAAGAAATCAAAAGGACTGGTTGTTTTGGTTTTGCCGAGTCCTAGGTATGGATATATATAGGATATAAACCCTACCAGATCTCGTCCACTTGGGCTGTATATGGAGTGGACAGTTACTTTTATTCCTTATACCTATGCCTTGGTGTGGATAAATATACATACATAAATACCTGTTATGGTCAAATAATGACTTTTTTACCTTTACAGGTGCTGGACAAGAAATATTTATTTTCCGACTTTTCCTGAGTTTTCAAAGTCAAACTTTCCAAATAAAATACCGCTAAAAATGATCAAATTTGAATTTGAAACCTTAAAACCTTCCAGACGGTAAGCAGCATGTGCAAAGTATTTGGGTACGATTTATATCTGCATTTATCAGCCTTTCAAAACTGCAAAGTACCGTGAAAAAAAGAAGCAACACCTCTAAAAACACATGAAAAAAACACCAGATTTCAAAAAATTTAAAAATGAAAAAATGTGCCTAAAAAAAACCATAATCGCTTAAAAATTTTTTAATCCCCGAATCTATCAGAAAAAGTCATTTTTGGCCACAGCGGAAATGTCGTGTTAGCTAGTGTAATCTGCCCATTATTTTCAGGGTATGGTGTATGGTGTTATTAGGAATGTTGATATTCCAATTGTTTTAATAGGGATATGAGATAAAAAGAATAATTCATTAGTAGCTATGCTATACCAAGCGGAGGTTTTCATGTCATTTATATTTTTATGGTCACTATCATGATTATTGTGAATCCGTTGATTGTGAAGTGTTGGCTGCTTGCAAATATTTACTATAATCGATAATCGATATCGACATATCATTGCTGACGGTCGTATTTTACTTCGCTCCTACCAAACATTTTTTTAAATCTATTGCTTAAAGGAAAGTAATTGTGTCTTTTAGTTACTCCCTGTGTACATAACCGTGCTTGTAATTTGTTGAAAAAGAAAAAGTCGACACAAGACTCAAAAAGTGAGTCACCAGCATTGGACACATTGAGGAAGCCTACCTGACCGATCCAGCGCAGTTGGTCCTATATCGAGCGAAACTTCAAAAGTAGGATTGTAGACGTCTTCCGGAATAGTGAGCGGAGGGACTCGGGTTAACAACGCTATGGTCGGATCCGTTACAAGGCACAGATCAAGCAATCGACCCAATGAATTTTTCCCATGGTTGACTTGAGACAGAGATAAGTCAAGTAAGCCGTCTATAAACTCATGTCGTTACATTGGCACTAGGTTATAACACTCGTTTACCGAAAACCAAACAGTTCCTGGCAAGTTGAAATCACCAAAAACTATCATATGATCTTTATGAGATAGCGAGGAAGAAACAGCGTTTAACGCGGACAAGTGCTGCTCGTAAATTACGATATCCGAAGAAGGTGGAATAAAAGAGCTTGTAATAAAAACTGAAAAACGTGAAGGTAGAGTCCACTGCAATCAGAACCCCACCTGCACGTCGAGACGAACGGTCATTCCTAAAGGTTGTGTACCGAACTGCAAAAACTTCAGAACTAAAATTTTCCCTCTTTAACCAAATCTCGGTGAACACAATTACGTGGGATGCAGCTGCGACGCTATCCAGGTACAGAGTGCTGAGCCTACTACGCAAGCCTCTAAAATTCTGATAGGTAATTAAGAGAGAGGAAGTTAGTTTTTTGGACGGGTGGAGGTAGAATGGGAAGATGATGAAGGAGCATTGGCCTGATTAGTAGTAAGAGTTATTGGGGGCCTATTCTTCTTCTTAGCCTTAAACTCTTTCACCACCAAGTGCTCTGGCCAAAATTTGGCAGAGCAAATGGTGTCAAATTGAGTTGGGGAGACGCTTATCTTGAACGAAGCTATCTCCCTGGCATACGAGAAGTTAATATTCTCCACCTTTAAACCGACGGCTTTTATTTTGCTGTGTATAGAAGTAGTAACGTCACTAATAGTGGAGTTAGGGGCCAGCCGTGAGACAAAAGCTTGTCGTTCAGGTGGGATAACCACCAATCTTGGTTTTGGCAACACAGGCCTGTTACCTGTGGTCCGGGTCGTATATTTGTTGGTGGGATCGGAATGGAAGGGATAGCTTGTTGGTTGGCGGACTTGACGGACACGGACGCTACCGAAGTTTCTGGCTGTATATTCTCCGAGGTGATAAATTCGGCAGCCGAATTTGCAGCACCAGCAGCTGTCGTTGCCCTTGGAGTAGCAAACGATATCAGCTGCTGCACAATTGGAGTGGTCGGAGTCTGTCGGCTGAGTGACAGTTGGAACTTGCAGATCCCGCGGTCGACCTTTTTGCGCCTAGGAGACTCATTTAGCAGCTGCAAAATGCCAAATTGAGACTCCATGGCTAGGAGCTGATCATACTGATTTTTAAAGACAACGGTCAGCTCCTTGAAGCCATTCCTCGTCTGCCTCATAAACCTGGCCATCCCAATATGGACCACCCGGCATGCCTCACTACAGTAATACAATACCCAACACTGCTGTAAAACTAATATCGTCCTATTTTTTTATTTATTTATTTGAATAACAATTGTTTAATTGTTTAATAAAGTTTAATGATTAAAAAGAATTTAATATAGAGAGGAATTAAGAGGAAAAATAATAATAATAAAATTAAAGATTAGCTGTATTCAGGTAGTGGTAAATATTGAGTACTATACTATTCAAGGATAATTCAGGGGTTAAAATATGACAAAGTGTATTAAAGTTATGGCATAAAACCCTAAAACGTTCATGCTGGGCATAGTTTGACCTACATAAATAAAGCCTGATAGGCCGAAAGGTACGGGTAGGTCGAAGGGGAACGAATAAGTCAATCTGACTCAGAGTATTTGGGAATCGACCAACCCAAGAAGGAGCTTGTGTATGAACATGACTCCATTGCATATTCGGCGATGGTGCAATGAAGGAAGATTTTTAAGTTGCAGCCTAGATCGGTAAGGTGGCAAAAATCTACCAGAGTCCCAGTTTAGATTATGAAGCGCAAAAATTAAAAATTGTCTTTGCAATGATTCTAGGAAAGCTTGTTGCTCTTTATACTGCGGGCTTCACACACAAGAAAAATACTCCAATATCGGACACACTAATGAAATATAGAGTTGTTCGGTCACATACGGGTCGTCAAACTCCTTGGACAAACGCTTGATGAAGGTATAAACACCCTTGGCTTTATTTACAGTTGCGGATATATGACTATTAAAACTCAATTTATGATCAAAAAGGACCCCAAGGTCAGCTGAGCTCGATATTCAATCCAGGGAATTATTTCCAAGAGAATATGACACAAAATGTGGAGCGCGACGATAAAAGGTCATAAGTTTGCATTTCGAAAAGTTCAAAAAAAAGCAGATTGTTTGAGCACCACATTAGGAGTTCATTAAGATCATGCTGAAGGTGTGTGTGCAAATACCAATTAGAGTACTACAGACAGATTTTTACGTCGTCCGCATACATTAGCGTATGAGAGAATGTTATAACTTGGTGTAGGTCATTCATAAATAAGATGAAGAGAAGCAGACCCAAATGACCTCTTTGTGGAACTCCAGAAGTGACACTAACAATATCAGACAACACATTAGAAAAAAAAACACGTTGTGTGCGATTTGAAAGATACGACGAAATCCAATTTAGAAGATTTGTAGAGAAACCTAATACAGACAACGTCTGAATAGGGTATGGTTTACGGAATCAAAAGCCTTGCTAAAATCCGTAAAAATTACGTCAGTTTGCAGACCGCTTCGAAATCCGCGGTTGACTATGGACGAGAACTCGAGAAGGTTAGTCGAAGTTGATCGATGTTTATAAAAACCGTGTTGTGACGGAGATATTAAACTTGAGCAAAGGTTTTGCCATTGCCGGGTAACCAAGAACTCAAGGAGCTTAGGGATGGTGGAAAGCTTTGCAATACCTCGGTAATTCTCGATATTGGATCTTGAACCTTTCTTATGAAGTGGAATTATGTAGGATTCGTTCCAAATCATTGGGAGACAAGATTTTTCCAAAGATAGGTTTAAAAGAAAGGTCAAAGGTTGGCAAAGGGATTTGGCACAATTTTTCAGAATACAACTTGGCACTCTATCAGGACCCGCAGAGAAAGAAGTGACCAACGATTTCAAGGCCTCCTTAAAATATGGAAGAAAAATGCCGATGGCCTGAGGTAGATCGTAGGGGTACGGAGTGGATGAGCTGTATATTTGAGAGGAGTATGTAGACTGGAAAAACGTGGCGAATAAATTAGCAATACCAGAAGCTATAAGATTCAGAATTATTAAGATCATAAAGGGAAGGAGGAAACGCATTGGACTTACGGTTAGAGTTGACGAAGGAAAAGAATTTCTTAGGATCACTACGAAAATTTCACCTACAACGGGAAAGGTATTAATTATAAAACTGACTATTGACAGATAGGAATTGAGAACGAGCGGAGGAGTATTGTGCGAAGAAAAACATGGAGCCTGTTTTCTTGTACTTTTTATAAAGTGTGGATTTCTTATTCCTTAAGTACGACAAATTTCTGGAGAACCAAGGAGGCTTGGATGATACTGGGACCGTGAACTCAGGAACATATGAGCTAAGGGCAGAGTTTATAATTTCATAGAACGAGTTGACCGATTCGTCAATACTCGATAAGGAGTGAAGGATGGACCAATCAACGTTAGAGAGATGAAGGCTTAGATCGGTGAAATTAGTTTTGCGAAAACACTTCACGCGGCCAGGAGCCAAAGAATCGTCAACACAGCTAGAATTGGCACACTCAAGGGATATAGAAAGAGTAGGATGGTATGGGTCTTCAGGAAGTGATAATGGATAATGGAATGGAAGTCTGGTCACCGTTCCTAGAGAAGCGTCAATAACGAAAATTAGTTCGAGAACTCTGTCCCTATTATTTTTAATAGCATTAATTTCGACAAGAGAGATATCGGCTAGACCATTAATAAAATCATTATGATTACTAGGAAGCAACAGGTTAGCGTCCTCACAGGGCAACCAAGAAAGAAGTGGTAAATTAAAGTCACCCATGACAATAATCTGATCAGCAGAACCTAAGGCGGACACAACAATTTAGATGGAAGAATCCAAGCTGTGAAAGCTGGCAATGCAAGATTTACACTTCTACCTGTAAGAGGTGGAGTACCCAAAGGTTCAATCCTTGGTCCACTTCTCTTCTCATTATATGTTAATGATCTCCCAGACTCGTTACCCAATTGTAATGTTCATATGTATGTACGGATTAAATATGCAACTTGCGCATATGAAGGAATACATTTTCGTAGGAAAGTTGTCAGACCCCAAAACGCCTGCATTACAACATTGGATACCAACAGACTGCTGTAATTTTGTTCATACCAGGCCTGTTCATACCATATTATATAGCACGACAAATATGGAGCCGTTTGTCCAAAACGACTAAAACCGCATTTTACCTGGAAAAATTCTGTTCAGTAAGTTGCTGGCCTAACTGCCAAAATGGAATCACAAGAAAACAAAAGGACTGGTTATTTTCATTTTGCCGAGTCCTAGGTATGGATATATATGGGATATATACCCTACCTGATCACGTCCATTTGGGCTGTAAATGGAGTGGACAGTTACTTTTATTCCTTATACCTATGCCTTGGTGTGGATAAATATACATAAATACCTGTTATGGTAAAATGTTGACCTTTTTAAGATGCTTAAGTTATGTGAAAAAAGCACTACCTCTGGAACAAAACAAAACCAGATTAAAAAATACTTACAAAAAAACTACACCATACAATAAATAACAAAATTCTTTAACAAAAATTTAAATCCCGAAATCTATCAGAAAAGGTAATTTTTGGCCACAGCGGAAATTTCGTGTTGACTTGTGTTATCTTTAATTGTTATAATCAAGATGAGGAATTTTATACGACGTTGACCACAAAGCCTTTGCATTGGGAAATTTAGTGGCGCCTAAAATAGCTGCATGGTCAGGAAAATGGTTGAACGTGAGAGTATGCTACCGTGACTCACGTTCTGACTTTAAAGCTCAAATATATTGAGCAGTGCATAATGGCAGATTGAAAGTTGATTATATATCCGTGGACTTTTCCTGCCCATTGTTGCGAAATTTGTTTTTCCTAGTAGGAAATTACTATTGATACATAATAAAAAAAAAAAACCCTAAAAATACCAGTTTTTTTAAATAAGAAAAAAGCCTTGCTATAAAAAGAAACATAATTCATTAAACATGTTTAAAGCTTAAAATCGTTCAGAAAAAGTCGAATTGCTTTAAAAACGTTGGAAGTATTTTCGTCCTCTGATTCTACTTTCTTATGAGGGAATATTCTGTTACTAATTGTTGTACATTTTCTTACGTAATCAACTATGCCATTTTTTTCTATTAAAATTTTTCTGCCCATAAGAATATCATAATATGGTGAAAATGGATGCAAATAAAATTTTTGTGCTTGCTGAAATAAACCATTTTATTTGGACGTTGATATGCAATGACTGCACCATCAAGTGGCCCATGGTGACACCAGCCGAATGCTGTTACGCGCGAATCCCAGGCCGGAATGCAAACCTCCTCCCACCCAACCAACCGAGGGGTGCTGCCGGATGAATTTTTTAAATTAAGGAAAAAAACCTTGCCATAGAAAAAAAACCATAATTCATTAGAACTTAAAATCTGTCAGAAAAAGTCGATTTAGTTCGAAGCCTAAAGATGCTGTTTCGTAGTGTTATTATCCTTAGCCGCTCCAATCCTGGCAGAAGCTTGAATTGACCAGCAAAGAAGCGTTGGTAGAAAAGAATCGTGCCAATCAATAGATCGAGGCATAGAGGTCTATACAGATCCGGATCCGCTAGTTGTTTGTTTGCTGGAATGTTCCAGTTGCGAATGTCTATGCCGAAAGTTGGCTGCTGATCTGTTATGTTATAGGGTAAAACAGCAGTAATGAATATCGGGTATTCCGACGAATGAGAACGCAGGCTAATGTTGACAAAAAATCGATCTGTGAGGTAGCTAGAGTGATACTATTCTATATTCCTAAGCTGAAGTTGATTTGCGAAGCGGGCCCAGAATCTAGCAGCGCTGGCATGGAATGACAACTCCAGTCCTATTTCTGACCAAGACTGTTACCGTGGCAAAAAGAACAATAATAGTACTGAAATCTTGGGCAATAAGCGCAGACGAGGTAGAAGCTGATGTAGCGGCTCCGTATAATGATGAGATAAAGTACACTTTGAATAACGAGGTGCAACAGAGTATGGTGCCTATGACTGCAGGTACGACAATTATTGAGAAAATGTATGCAAAAAGATAGCCTCTTGTCTTCTCTAAGGCAATTAGAGGGAGATAGGATTTTAATCATCGGGCTAAGTGCACTAAGCCGGGTCACTACACCCTGCTAAATTTAAATTTATTATAATATACAACGAGGGGGAACGTTGTGACACGCGGCAAAGGTCGCGGCTCTACTTTATACCCGGTACTCAGTCAGTATATATGTGAGCTAACGATTTCTATCATTTTTACAATATATTTTATATGTCGTTTTGTATCGCTATTCGCAAAAAGGAGTAACTACATTTATGCCATACAAAAATGTTTAAAAAATCGGTCGCAACGTTTGGGAGATTTATATATTAGATGCTATCTGTTTCCATTTTTTATACCCGGTACTCGAAGGGTATAGGGGTATATTCGATTTTTGCTTGAAGTGGATGTGTGTAACACCCAGAAGGAAGCGTTTCCGTCCCCATCAATAATATATAAGAAAATAGTTTGGTTTTTAATTCATTAAGAAAAAACACTCATTTAATATTTTTTTTTTATATATTGATTGCACTCATTTGAGTAAAGGCTATTTAAAGACTGAATCAAAGATCTTTGATCTGAACTCTGCAGATCGTGAAGTTCTATTGAGCTTTTACATTTTTTTAATCAAGTTTTGTTAAAGTTATTATTAG
Source organism: Drosophila helvetica (assembly GCA_963969585.1). Lineage (NCBI taxonomy): Eukaryota > Metazoa > Arthropoda > Insecta > Diptera > Drosophilidae > Drosophila > Drosophila helvetica. The sequence goes on along the minus strand of OZ018401.1, from coordinate 36,757,916 downwards.
TTTAACATGGTTTGTGTATTTGTTTAATTTAAACTTAATAGAAGATCGATCGTTGAGAATTCTGTGAACTTTAAGCTTTACATTTGTTTGGGTGATGAGCCTTTGCAAAGTGGGGCTTTTAAGTAACTGTCCACCTTGGCTGTTAAAATATTTAATATTTATGTTACGGCCAAGTTACTCCCTCACCTTTTAGGCTTAAGCTTGTCGTCAAGCGGCAATGTTTGGGTATTTGGTGTTTCTTTAGGTATTTCTACTTTATGTTCTTCATTTGTTTTAACTGTTTTCGGTTTTAAATATTTGATTACAATTTTTTGTGTTTGTACTTTGCAATATTTATATAAGAGAAATAGGCCAATTGTGGCTATGAAAGATAATATTATTAATATATTTTTGTTTTCCTTATTGCTAAACAAAATTATTTTCTTAATTTCTATATGTGACATTGGTTCATCTTGGTTACATTGTGTTCAGTAAATATTAAATTTGTATATTGCTGAACTTTGTTTGATATTGAAATTTCTTTTAATTCTGCAGTAAAATCAAATATTTTTATTATTATTTTTTTTTTCTATATAAATTTCCTGGTTGTTACAATTCTGGTAAACTTTTCTCGTGACATATTCCATGTAATTAATATGTTTGATTCAATATTTTTGAAGTAATTCTGTTTTCGAAATTTACGAAAAGTACATGTTGGTGTTTCGTGTCTAATAATATTCGTAATACAATGATCTTTATAAATTTATTTTGTGAGAATATTTAAAACATTTTTTTAGTGCAAATAGAATTTTCCTGCGACATTTTCATTGATAACACTACTCGTCAAAATTAGTATTTTTCCGCTGTGGCCAAAAATGACCTTTTCTGATAGATTCGAGGATTGCTGGCCCAACTGCCAAAATTGGATCACAAGAAATCAAAAGGACTGGTTGTTTTGGTTTTGCCGAGTCCTAGGTATGGATATATATAGGATATAAACCCTACCAGATCTCGTCCACTTGGGCTGTATATGGAGTGGACAGTTACTTTTATTCCTTATACCTATGCCTTGGTGTGGATAAATATACATACATAAATACCTGTTATGGTCAAATAATGACTTTTTTACCTTTACAGGTGCTGGACAAGAAATATTTATTTTCCGACTTTTCCTGAGTTTTCAAAGTCAAACTTTCCAAATAAAATACCGCTAAAAATGATCAAATTTGAATTTGAAACCTTAAAACCTTCCAGACGGTAAGCAGCATGTGCAAAGTATTTGGGTACGATTTATATCTGCATTTATCAGCCTTTCAAAACTGCAAAGTACCGTGAAAAAAAGAAGCAACACCTCTAAAAACAAATGAAAAAAACACCAGATTTCAAAAAATTTAAAAATGAAAAAATGTGCCTAAAAAAAACCATAATCGCTTAAAAATTTTTTAATCCCCGAATCTATCAGAAAAAGTCATTTTTGGCCACAGCGGAAATGTCGTGTTGGCTAGTGTAATCTGCCCATTATTTTCAGGGTATGGTGTATGGTGTTATTAGGAATGTTGATATTCCAATTGTTTTAATAGGGATATGAGATAAAAAGAATAATTCATTAGTAGCTATGCTATACCAAGCGGAGGTTTTCATGTCATTTATATTTTTATGGTCACTATCATGATTATTGTGAATCCGTTGATTGTGAAGTGTTGGCTGCCTGCAAATATTTACTATAATCGATAATCGATATCGACATATCATTGCTGACGGTCGTATTTTACTTCGCTCCTACCAAACATTTTTTTAAATCTATTGCTTAAAGGAAAGTAATTGTGTCTTTTAGTTACTCCCTGTGTACATAACCGTGCTTGTAATTTTTTGAAAAAGAAAAAGTCGACACAAGACTCAAAAAGTGAGTCACCAGCATTGGACACATTGAGGAAGCCTACCTGACCGATCCAGCGCAGTTGGTCCTATATCGAGCGAAACTTCAAAAGTAGGATTGTAGACGTCTTCCGGAATAGTGAGCGGAGGGACTCGGGTTAACAACGCTATGGTCGGATCCGTTACAAGGCACAGATCAAGCAATCGACCCAATGAATTTTTCCCATGGTTGACTTGAGACAGAGATAAGTCAAGTAAGCCGTCTATAAACTCATGTCGTTACATTGGCACTAGGTTATAACACTCGTTTACCGAAAACCAAACAGTTCCTGGCAAGTTGAAATCACCAAAAACTATCATATGATCTTTATGAGATAGCGAGGAAGAAACAGCGTTTAACGCGGACAAGTGCTGCTCGTAAATTACGATATCCGAAGAAGGTGGAATAAAAGAGCTTGTAATAAAAACTGAAAAACGTGAAGGTAGAGTCCACTGCAATCAGAACCCCACCTGCACGTCGAGACGAACGGTCATTCCTAAAGGTTGTGTACCGAACTGCAAAAACTTCAGAACTAAAATTTTCCCTCTTTAACCAAATCTCGGTGAACACAATTACGTGGGATGCAGCTGCGACGCTATCCAGGTACAGAGTGCTGAGCCTACTACGCAAGCCTCTAAAATTCTGATAGGTAATTAAGAGAGGAAGTTAGTTTTTTGGACGGGTGGAGGTAGAATGGGAAGATGATGAAGGAGCATTGGCCTGATTAGTAGTAAGAGTTATTGGGGGCCTATTCTTCTTCTTAGCCTTAAACTCTTTCACCACCAAGTGCTCTGGCCAAAATTTGGCAGAGCAAATGGTGTCAAATTGAGTTGGGGAGACGCTTATCTTGAACGAAGCTATCTCCCTGGCATACGAGAAGTTAATATTCTCCACCTTTAAACCGACGGCTTTTATTTTGCTGTGTATAGAAGTAGTAACGTCACTAATAGTGGAGTTATGGGCCAGCCGTGAGACAAAAGCTTGTCGTTCAGGTGGGATAACCACCAATCTTGGTTTTGGCAACACAGGCCTGTTACCTGTGGTCCGGGTCGTATATTTGTTGGTGGAATCGGAATGGAAGGGATAGCTTGTTGGTTGGCGGACTTGACGGACACGGACGCTACCGAAGTTTCTGGCTGTATATTCTCCGAGGTGATAAATTCGGCAGCCGAATTTGCAGCACCAGCAGCTGTCGTTGCCCTTGGAGTAGCAAACGATATCAGCTGCTGCACAATTGGAGTGGTCGGAGTCTGTCGGCTGAGTGACAGTTGGAACTTGCAGATCCCGCGGTCGACCTTTTTGCGCCTAGGAGACTCATTTAGCATTTAGCAGCTGCAAACTGCCAAATTGAGACTCCATGGCTAGGAGCTGATCATACTGCTTTTTAAAGACAACGGTCAGCTCCTTGAAGCCATTCCTCGTCTGCCTCATAAACCTGGCCATCCCAATATGGACCACCCGGCATGCCTCACTACAGTAATACAATACCCAACACTGCTGTAAAACTAATATCGTCCTATTTTTTTATTTATTTATTTGAATAACAATTGTTTAATTGTTTAATAAAGTTTAATGATTAAAAAGAATTTAATATAGAGAGGAATTAAGAGGAAAAATAATAATAATAAAATTAAAGATTAGCTGTATTCAGGTAGTGGTAAATATTGAGTACTATACTATTCAAGGATAATTCAGGGGTTAAAATATGACAAAGTGTATTAAAGTTATGGCATAAAACCCTAAAACGTTCCTGCTGGGCATAGTTTGACCTACATAAATAAAGCCTGATAGGCCGAAAGGTACGGGTAGGTCGAAGGGGAACGAATAAGTCAATCTGACTCAGAGTATTTGGGAATCGACCAACCCAAGAAGGAGCTTGTGTATGAACATGACTCCATTGCATATTCGGCGATGGTGCAATGAAGGAAGATTTTTAAGTTGCAGCCTAGATCGGTAAGGTGGCAAAAATCTACCAGAGTCCCAGTTTAGATTATGAAGCGCAAAAATTAAAAATTGTCTTTGCAATGATTCTAGGAAAGCTTGTTGCTCTTTATACTGCGGGCTTCACACACAAGAAAAATACTCCAATATCGGACACACTAATGAAATATAGAGTTGTTCGGTCACATACGGGTCGTCAAACTCCTTGGACAAACGCTTGATGAAGGTATAAACACCCTTGGCTTTATTTACAGTTGCGGATATATGACTATTAAAACTCAATTTATGATCAAAAAGGACCCCAAGGTCAGCTGAGCTCGATATTCAATCCAGGGAATTATTTCCAAGAGAATATGACACAAAATGTGGAGCGCGACGATAAAAGGTCATAAGTTTGCATTTCGAAAAGTTCAAAAAAAAGCAGATTGTTTGAGCACCACATTAGGAGTTCATTAAGATCATGCTGAAGGTGTGTGTGCAAATACCAATTAGAGTACTACAGACAGATTTTTACGTCGTCCGCATACATTAGCGTATGAGAGAATGTTATAACTTGGTGTAGGTCATTCATAAATAAGATGAAGAGAAGCAGACCCAAATGACCTCTTTGTGGAACTCCAGAAGTGACACTAACAATATCAGACAACACATTAGAAAATAAAACACGTTGTGTGCGATTTGAAAGATACGACGAAATCCAATTTAGAAGATTTGTAGAGAAACCTAATACAGACAACGTCTGAATAGGGTATGGTTTACGGAATCAAAAGCCTTGCTAAAATCCGTAAAAATTACGTCAGTTTGCAGACCGCTTCGAAATCCGCGGTTGACTATGGACGAGAACTCGAGAAGGTTAGTCGAAGTTGATCGATGTTTATAAAAACCGTGTTGTGACGGAGATATTAAACTTGAGCAAAGGTTTTGCCATTGCCGGGTAACCAAGAACTCAAGGAGCTTAGGGATGGTGGAAAGCTTTGCAATACCTCGGTAATTCTCGATATTGGATCTTGAACCTTTCTTATGAAGTGGAATTATGTAGGATTCGTTCCAAATCATTGGGAGACAAGATTTTTCCAAAGATAGGTTTAAAAGAAAGGTCAAAGGTTGGCAAAGGGATTTGGCACAATTTTTCAGAATACAACTTGGCACTCTATCAGGACCCGCAGAGAAAGAAGTGACCAACGATTTCAAGGCCTCCTTAAAATATGGAAGAAAAATGCCGATGGCCTGAGGTAGATCGTAGGGGTACGGAGTGGATGAGCTGTATATTTGAGAGGAGTATGTAGACTGGAAAAACGTGGCGAATAAATTAGCAATACCAGAAGCTATAAGATTCAGAATTATTAAGATCATAAAGGGAAGGAGGAAACGCATTGGACTTACGGTTAGAGTTGACGAAGGAAAAGAATTTCTTAGGATCACTACGAAAATTTCACCTACAACGGGAAAGGTATTAATTATAAAACTGACTATTGACAGATAGGAATTGAGAACGAGCGGAGGAGTATTGTGCGAAGAAAAACATGGAGCCTGTTTTCTTGTACTTTTTATAAAGTGTGGATTTCTTATTCCTTAAGTACGACAAATTTCTGGAGAACCAAGGAGGCTTGGATGATACTGGGACCGTGAACTCAGGAACATATGAGCTAAGGGCAGAGTTTATAATTTCATAGAACGAGTTGACCGATTCGTCAATACTCGATAAGGAGTGAAGGATGGACCAATCAACGTTAGAGAGATGAAGGCTTAGATCGGTGAAATTAGTTTTGCGAAAACACTTCACGCGGCCAGGAGCCAAAGAATCGTCAACACAGCTAGAATTGGCACACTCAAGGGATATAGAAAGAGTAGGATGGTATGGGTCTTCAGGAAGTGATAATGGATAATGGAATGGAAGTCTGGTCACCGTTCCTAGAGAAGCGTCAATAACGAAAATTAGTTCGAGAACTCTGTACCTATTATTTTTAATAGCATTAATTTCGACAAGAGAGATATCGGCTAGACCATTAATAAAATCATTATGATTACTAGGAAGCAACAGGTTAGCGTCCTCACAGGGCAACCAAGAAAGAAGTGGTAAATTAAAGTCACCCATGACAATAATCTGATCAGCAGAACCTAAGGCGGACACAACAATTTAGATGGAAGAATCCAAGCTGTGAAAGCTGGCAATGCAAGATTTACACTTCTACCTGTAAGAGGTGGAGTACCCAAAGGTTCAATCCTTGGTCCACTTCTCTTCTCATTATATGTTAATGATCTCCCAGACTCGTTACCCAATTGTAATGTTCATATGTATGTACGGATTAAATATGCAACTTGCGCATATGAAGGAATACATTTTCGTAGGAAAGTTGTCAGACCCCAAAACGCCTGCATTACAACATTGGATACCAACAGACTGCTGTAATTTTGTTCATACCAGGCCTGTTCATACCATATTATATAGCACGACAAATATGGAGCCGTTTGTCCAAAACGACTAAAACCGCATTTTACCTGGAAAAATTCTGTTCAGTAAGTTGCTGGCCTAACTGCCAAAATGGAATCACAAGAAAACAAAAGGACTGGTTATTTTCATTTTGCCGAGTCCTAGGTATGGATATATATGGGATATATACCCTACCTGATCACGTCCATTTGGGCTGTAAATGGAGTGGTAAATGCCTTGGTGTGGATAAATATACATAAATACCTGTTATGGTAAAATGTTGACCTTTTTAAGATGCTTAAGTTATGTGAAAAAAGCACTACCTCTGGAACAAAACAAAACCAGATTAAAAAATACTTACAAAAAAACTACACCATACAATAAATAACAAAATTCTTTAAAAAAAATTTAAATCCCGAAATCTATCAGAAAAGGTAATTTTTGGCCACAGCGGAAATTTCGTGTTGACTTGTGTTATCTTTAATTGTTATAATCAAGATGAGGAATTTTATACGACGTTGACCACAAAGCCTTTGCATTGGGAAATTTAGTGGCGGCTAAAATAGCTGCATGGTCAGGAAAATGGTTGAACGTGAGAGTATGCTACCGTGACTCACGTTCTGACTTTAAAGCTCAAATATATTGAGCAGTGCATAATGGCAGATTGAAAGTTGATTATATATTCGTGGACTTTTCCTGCCCATTGTTGCGAAATTTGTTTTTCCTAGTAGGAAATTACTATTGATACATAATAAAAAAAAAAAACCCTAAAAATACCAGTTTTTTTAAATAAAGAAAAAAGCCTTGCTATAAAAAGAAACATAATTCATTAAACATGTTTAAAGCTTAAAATCGTTCAGAAAAAGTCGAATTGCTTTAAAAACGTTGGAAGTATTTTCGTCCTCTGATTCTACTTTCTTATGAGGGAATATTCTGTTACTAATTGTTGTACATTTTCTTACGTAATCAACTATGCCATTTTTTTCTATTAAAATTTTTCTGCCCATAAGAATATCATAATATGGTGAAAATGGATGCAAATAAAATTTTTGTGCTTGCTGAAATAAACCATTTTATTTGGACGTTGATATGCAATGACTGCACCATCAAGTGGCCCATGGTGACACCAGCCGAATGCTGTTACGCGCGAATCCCAGGCCGGAATGCAAACCTCCTCCCACCCAACCAACCGAGGGGTGCTGCCGGATGAATTTTTTAAATTAAGGAAAAAAACCTTGCCATAGAAAAAAAACCATAATTCATTAGAACTTAAAATCTGTCAGAAAAAGTCGATTTAGTTCGAAGCCTAAAGATGCTGTTTCGTAGTGTTATTATCCTTAGCCGCTCCTAAGGAATCCTGGCAGAAGCTTGAATTGACCAGCAAAGAAGCGTTGGTAGAAAAGAATCGTGCCAATCAATAGATCGAGGCATAGAGGTCTATACAGATCCGGATCCGCTAGTTGTTTGTTTGCTGGAATGTTCCAGTTGCGAATGTCTATGCCGAAAGTTGGCTGCTGATCTGTTATGTTATAGGGTAAAACAGCAGTAATGAATATCGGGTATTCCGACGAATGAGAACGCAGGCTAATGTTGACAAAAAATCGATCTGTGAGGTAGCTAGAGTGATACTATTCTATATTCCTAAGCTGAAGTTGATTTGCGAAGCGGGCCCAGAATCTAGCAGCGCTGGCATGGAATGACAACTCCAGTCCTATTTCTGACCAAGACTGTTACCGTGGCAAAAAGAACAATAATAGTACTGAAATCTTGGACAATAAGCGCAGACGAGGTAGAAGCTGATGTAGCGGCTCCGTATAATGATGAGATAAAGTACACTTTGAATAACGAGGTGCAACAGAGTATGGTGCCTATGACTGCAGGTACGACAATTATTGAGAAAATGTATGCAAAAAGATAGCCTCTTGTCTTCTCTAAGGCAATTAGAGGGAGATAGGATTTTAATCATCGGGCTAAGTGCACTAAGCCGGGTCACTACACCCTGCTAAATTTAAATTTATTATAATATACAACGAGGGGGAACGTTGTGACACGCGGCAAAGGTCGCGGCTCTACTTTATACCCGGTACTCAGTCAGTATATATGTGAGCTAACGATTTCTATCATTTTTACAATATATTTTATATGTCGTTTTGTATCGCTATTCGCAAAAAGGAGTAACTACATTTATGCCATACAAAAATGTTTAAAAAATCGGTCGCAACGTTTGGGAGATTTATATATTAGATGCTATCTGTTTCCATTTTTTATACCCGGTACTCGAAGGGTATAGGGGTATATTCGATTTTTGCTTGAAGTGGATGTGTGTAACACCCAGAAGGAAGCGTTTCCGTCCCCATCAATAATATATAAGAAAATAGTTTGGTTTTTAATTCATTAAGAAAAAACACTCATTTAATATTTTTTTTTTATATATTGATTGCACTCATTTGAGTAAAGGCTATTTAAAGACTGAATCAAAGATCTTTGATCTGAACTCTGCAGATCGTGAAGTTCTATTGAGCTTTTACATTTGTTTAATCAAGTTTTGTTAAAGTTATTATTAGTTTAACATGGTTTGTGTATTTGTTTAATTTAAACTTAATAGAAGATCGATCGTTGAGAATTCTGTGAACTTTAAGCTTTACATTTGTTTGGGTGATGAGCCTTTGCAAAGTGGGGCTTTTAAGTAACTGTCCACCTTGGCTGTTAAAATATTTAATATTTATGTTACGGCTAAGTTACTCCCTCACCTTTTAGGCTTAAGCTTGTCGTCAAGCGGCAATGTTTGGGTATTTGGTGTTTCTTTAGGTATTTCTACTTTATGTTCTTCATTTGTTTTAACTGTTTTCGGTTTTAAATATTTGATTACAATTTTTTGTGTTTGTACTTTGCAATATTTATATAAGAGAAATAGGCCAATTGTGGCTATGAAAGATAATATTATTAATATATTTTTGTTTTCCTTATTGCTAAACAAAATTATTTTCTTAATTTCTATATGTGACATTGGTTCATCTTGGTTACATTGTGTTCAGTAAATATTAAATTTGTATATTGCTGAACTTTGTTTGATATTGAAATTTCTTTTAATTCTGCAGTAAAATCAAATATTTTTATTATTATTTTTTTTTTCTATATAAATTTCATGGTTGTTACAATTCTGGTAAACTTTTCTCGTGACATATTCCATGTAATTAATATGTTTGATTCAATATTTTTGAAGTAATTCTGTTTTCGAAATTTACGAAAAGTACATGTTGGTGTTTCGTGTCTAATAATATTCGTAATACAATGATCTTTATAAATTTATTTTGTGAGAATATTTAAAACATTTTTTTAGTGCAAATAGAATTTTCCTGCGACATTTTCATTGATAACACTACTCGTCAAAATTAGTATTTTTCCGCTGTGGCCAAAAATGACCTTTTCTGATAGATTCGAGGATTGCTGGCCCAACTGCCAAAATTGGATCACAAGAAATCAAAAGGACTGGTTGTTTTGGTTTTGCCGAGTCCTAGGTATGGATATATATAGGATATAAACCCTACCAGATCTCGTCCACTTGGGCTGTATATGGAGTGGACAGTTACTTTTATTCCTTATACCTATGCCTTGGTGTGGATAAATATACATACATAAATACCTGTTATGGTCAAATAATGACTTTTTTACCTTTACAGGTGCTGGACAAGAAATATTTATTTTCCGACTTTTCCTGAGTTTTCAAAGTCAAACTTTCCAAATAAAATACCGCTAAAAATGATCAAATTTGAATTTGAAACCTTAAAACCTTCCAGACGGTAAGCAGCATGTGCAAAGTATTTGGGTACGATTTATATCTGCATTTATCAGCCTTTCAAAACTGCAAAGTACCGTGAAAAAAAGAAGCAACACCTCTAAAAACACATGAAAAAAACACCAGATTTCAAAAAATTTAAAAATGAAAAAATGTGCCTAAAAAAAACCATAATCGCTTAAAAATTTTTTAATCCCCGAATCTATCAGAAAAAGTCATTTTTGGCCACAGCGGAAATGTCGTGTTGGCTAGTGTAATCTGCCCATTATTTTCAGGGTATGGTGTATGGTGTTATTAGGAATGTTGATATTCCAATTGTTTTAATAGGGATATGAGATAAAAAGAATAATTCATTAGTAGCTATGCTATACCAAGCGGAGGTTTTCATGTCATTTATATTTTTATGGTCACTATCATGATTATTGTGAATCCGTTGATTGTGAAGTGTTGGCTGCCTGCAAATATTTACTATAATCGATAATCGATATCGATATATCATTGCTGACGGTCGTGTTTTACTTCGCTCCAACCAAACATTTTTTTAAATCTATTGCTTAAAGGAAAATTGTGTCTTTTAGTTACTCCCTGTGTACATAACCGTGCGTGTAATTTGTTGATATCGGTGCTTACGCTATTTGCCTTCTCTTATGTATTTTATTTCCAATTTTCAATCATATTGTGCACTCCTCTTTCTCTGCACATTCTCATTAGCAGCTGTTTTGTTGTTGCTAATTGCTTGTGTGGTGCACTCGCTCTCTCAGAGCTGCTCTCTACTTTTATCTTACCCTCTCTACTGTTCTCACTCTAACACACACGCACCGCTCTAACAGCCGCTCTGTGCTTACTTTCTGTGCTTCTCTCGTCTCTCTGTGTCTCACCGTACACTTGTTGTTATTGTGACTGCACACTGCATCAGCCTCACACCGACTTATATTTTACCTCTCTTTTTTTTATCCACATTTATTTTTCTCATTTCACTCGTCAAACCTTCATCTACTGCTGGTTGTGAAATAATATGGCGCACGCTACCTGTGCGGGTCTTGGTCACTATGGTGGTCGCATTGTTGATGTGGTCAAGACTCGGCGCGGTCTCAACTGGACCATGATCGACTCTGGTGCTAAGGAAATCGATGGCAAGAATACCGGCGTTATCGATCTTGCTTCGATGAGGATGGCTGCATTCGGCCCCTCTCCTGAAGCCTCTCCGGTGCCAACTGTTCAATTGGAAGTAAATGACGAACATGTCGCTGGTGCTCCATCGCCCTCAATTGATGCCGACGACACCGTTGTTAGAGTGGAAGTAGAAGCACCTTCCACTTCTGCTTCCATCGTCATCTCCTCGGACAGTTCTGCTCTATCTGAACCCGCCCCTCGGGTTGTTCCCACTTCCGCCTTACCTATTAAACATGGGTCCTCCACCTATTCTTTTGCTCGTGCTCCTCTAAAATCTATTTTTGTGTCCCGACTCTTGGACTCGACTACGGATGTGCTCGTTAGAGACTACATCTTTTCTCAACTCAATATTGATGATTGCTCTGGCCTAATAGCTACCAAATTTAACTTTAAAGAAAAACGTGGTATCTCTTCATTTAAAATTCTAGTGCCGGATGAACACGTAAATAGAGTACTCGATCCCTCCTATTGGCCGAATCATACGATTTGCCACCTGTTTACTAAGCGTACCTCTGAACCTAGAGTTGGTATAATTTCTACTCCACTTCCGTCTGCTTCAAAAAACTGAATTCACTCACTCCACTAAAGATCTCATATCAGAATGTACGTGGCCTGTGCAGTAAGCTCAGCAAACTATATTCTGATAGTACAACTTTAGATTCTGATATTATCGCCTTTACTGAAACCTGGCTCAATTCCTCAATTTCGGATTCAGAGATTTTTATCGACAAGTATAACATATATAGACTTGACCGTCCATCTCGGGGTGGTGGAGTTCTGATAGCCGTTCGCTCTGACTTAACTTCTCAACTCCTTTCCATCGAAGAGTGTAACAATTTAGAAATAGTCATAGTTAAAATTCGTCTGCGCTCTTTTAGTTTATTCATTTCTTGTTCATACATCCCTCCGTCTGCTGAATTCGCAACCTATATGCTTCACACTGCTCGTCTTCAGACCCTCTCGTCCCAACTTAATGATTCCGATCGCCTTATTGTCCTGGGGGATTTTAATCTCCCAAACATTACTTGGTCTCCTTCTGTTGACTCTAACCTGATGCTCCCATCCATGCAGCATAATTTTATTGACTCCTTGTCCTATACTTCGCTGGGTCAGGTTAATGGCATTTGTAATAACATTGGCAGGAGCTTAGACCTCGTCTTCACCTCCGATACGTCGATGACTCTGGTTAGTAGAGGATCACCTCTATCTTTCTCTGTAGACCTTTATCATCCCACACTTGAAATTGAACTTCACTTGCCTTCTTCTGGGCCCATCAAATCGTTCTCTAAGCCCTCGACTATCTATTGCTTTAAAATGGCCGATTTTCCCTCTCTGTATATTGCTCTTTCCCAGATCGATTGGTCATTCCTCGACGACTTCCTTGAAATTGAGCCTGCCACTAATGCATTCTATACTACCATTTTCTCCATCTTTACTACTTATGTCCATTTAGTCACGCCCTTGAAAAATCCTTCTGGCCCCATTTGGTTCACCCCGAGGTTAATCAACCTGAGGAATTTTAAATCCCGCATGTACACAAAATTTAAAAAATCCGGTTCTTAATCGGACTCAATTGCTAAATCTAAATTTTCCCTATTTCATACGTTTTGCTATAATAAATACTTGGCCAAATGCAAGCTTAACTTCAAACGCGATCCAAAACAATTCTTCAGGTTTGTTAACTATAAACGTCACTCCTCTCAATTTCCTTCATCTCTACACTTAAATGGTAGTTTTGCTGATAATGATTGTGACATTGCGGATCTGTTCGATCCTTTTTTCAACGTTGCTACTCTGTCCCCTCAATGAGCCTTCCCTCTATTCTGGCTTCCACATCCGACCATCGTACCAGGTACTCTTATCCTATTCCCCTAAAGAGCTCAAATTGTATCTATTCCCCCTTCATTGATTAAAACTGCCTGCTAACCAATTTAAAATCGAGTAAGTTCTCGTTCTCCACTGGCCCGGATTTGGTCCCCAGTGCCGATCTTAAACTTTGTGCTGATTCTCTTTGCGTGCCCCTTCTAAAACTTTTCACCTTGTCGCTCGAGTTAAGCGATTTTCCAATCATCTGGAAGGAGTCCTACATAATTATCGGTGTATATCTAATTTATCTGCCATTCCGAAACTCTTTGAAAAAATCATTACTTCTCAGCTGCAGCACTTTTGTAGTTCCCTGTTCTCGGAATCCCAGCATGGATTTGTAAAACGTTGCTCAGTTACTTCTAACCTCCTTGAATTCTCCTCCTTCGTAACTACTGGATTTGCTAATCAGTGCCAAACTGTTGTAGTTTACACTTATTTTAGTAAAGCCTTTGACTCAGTTAATCACAATCTCCTTATCCATAAACTATCTCTCCTTGGGTTTTCGACTAATCTTCTCCACTGGACTAATTCTTACCTTTGTAATCGTTTTCAGCGTGTCTGCTTTCACTCCTATATCTCTAAACCTGTTTTTGTTATATCAGGTGTACCTGAAGGTAGCCATCTGGGCCCCCTGTTATTTAATTTGTTCATTAATGATCTTCCTCTAGTCTTATCTCATTCCCGTGTCTTTATGTACGTTAACGATGTTAAGCTATGTTTTTCCTATAATGAACCTGCGTCCCCGTTATCTCTGCAATCGGATCTTGACGCTTTTAGTAACTGGTGCCTTATGAACGTTCTTCCACTGAACATATCAAAATGTAATATCATGATTTTTCACCGCAGCAAGCCATACCTATTGGACTACTCCATCAATAGCTTTATCTTAGAACGTCAGTTCAAAGTTAATGACCTAGGCATTACCTTTGTTCCAAATCTTTGTTTTAATTCTCATATCTCCTCCATCTCAAATAAAGCCAAAAAAGTTATTGGTTTTGTCAAAAGATGGTCTAAAGAATTTACTGACCCTAACACCACTAAAGTCTTATACGTTTTTCTGGTCCGGCCTATCTTGGAATATGGTTCCTGTGTCTTGTCACCAATTTACCAAAAATTTCAAGATAAGCTTGAATCCGTACAGAAACAATTCCTCATCTTTGCACTCCGTGGACTTAATTGGGACCCTGTGATACATCTGCCTTCCTATGAAAGCAGGCTGCGTCTTATTAACCTCCAATCTCTTAAGTCCCGTAGGATCTGTCATGGAGTTCTCTTTCTCAACAAGCTTCTCTATGGTGAGGTTGAATCATCTGCCCTTATCAGTACTATAAGTTTTGCTGTCCCATCCCGTCCGACTAGGCATTACTTTCCTCTCCACCTTCAACTCTGTCTTTCTAACTACTCTGATCAGGAATCTTTCCGTAGCCTTTGCCAAAATTATAACAAATTGTTTCATCTGTTCTCCTTTGAGACTAGTTCTAACATGGTCAAATCTATCCTAATGAATAACATATTGTAATAATTTTAAATTATATCTTAAGTTTATCTTGTATCTTGCCTTAGTCTCGTAGGATACACACTTGTCATTTAATTTTTCCCCCTTCCGTTTACCTGTAATGAGTAACAATCTATCCTCTGTTATTTTTCTTGTAATGCTTTTCATCTATCTGCTCTATTCCTCCTGTTTTTCTGAATGGGTTTTTGGATTTTGCACGTGTTCTTGTTCTTGTCTAAATTTCGTGTCAATTTCGTAGTCATGTCGCTTTTCATTTAGTATGATAGTTTTGTTTTCTTTTATTAGCTGCGAATTGTATTCAGGTGTTCCTGCATATAGTAGTATAATAGCTGGTGTTCATGCACATGAACAGGACCCGACAGCAGGTAGCGTCACAAAAAAAATAAAATATAGTCCACTTGAAGGAGGCCAACAAACTCGCAGTTATCACATCTTTAGCAAACCGCGGGCAATATGTTCATAAAATATGAACAGGAACCGACACAGGCCAACCAATAAACAATACAGTTCACTTGAAGGAGGCAACTTGAGAAAAAGGACACATAGAGTTCGACCATAAAATCATATACATGCGTCACGTCGAACTCAAATCTATTAACACATGTGGTTTGCATGTAGTAGGTGTCATTAGAAGGGATGAGCATGGGAATAAGTGCCGCACATCCCTCCTTTTCTTAGCGTTGGTCTTAGTTTTAATTACCTTATATTTTCCTATATATAGTGCAAAAGCTTTGAAAATAAAACAGTTCGAATTTACAACTCAACTAAACAACATCAACATTTGCTGCTTGGAGCCGGATTCATCCTTGATCTGGAGAATAGAAGCAGCATCACCATTTGGTCCTTCGAGCCGGATTCATCCTTGATCTGGAGAATAGAAGCAGCATCAACATTTGGTCCATCGAGCCTCTGTGTTTCCCCACCCGTGGTAAGAAATTCAGAAGTATCAGCGCCAGGGAAAGTATAAATCCTTGTCTTCGATAGTAAGGTCGCAACTAAAAAAACACCAGGCCTCTGTTCTCCCCCACCAGTGGTAAGAGACAGAAAAGAGTAAACCCTTGAATTTTATAACAAGGTGCTAGTGGCAATAGAAACAGAATAGCGTAATCCCTTGGGTTTCAATACCAAGGTCACTATCAATAATTAAAAAAGACGACAATAAGTTACTGATCTCCCCCACCAGTGATAAGAGACACAGTAAATAAAGTCGCAAAAAGGATACTGATCTCCTCCACCAGCGGCAAGAGACACAGTTGATAAAATCCAAAAAAAGGATACTGATCTCCCCCATCAGTGGTAAGAGACACAGTAGATAAGATCCAAAAAAGGATATTGATCTCCCCCACCAGTGGTAAGAGACACAGTAGATAAAATGCAAAAAAAGGATACAGATCTCCCCCACCAGTGGTAAGAGACACATTAAATAAAGTCACAAAAAGGACACTGATCTCTACCACCAGTGGTAAGAGACACAGCAAATAAAAATCGCAAAAATAATATAAAAGACGACACTAAAATTCTGATCTCCCACACCAGTGGTAAGATACACAGTACATAAGATCGCAAAATAACCTCAGCCTAAGTGAACACATCCAAGTTGTGAGTCGGGGCACAACGTAGTCAACAAGGCGACCACAATAAAAACACCCTCAACGGTTCACTTTAGACTAAAAGGTTTAGTTAATAAATAAAAAAAATAGAAAAAATGCCCACGATTCGGCAAAAGTTGCTAGAAGAGCAGGAGCAGTTGGAAGAAGAAATGTTAAAGCTTCAGGATGAATTAGAAGAAAAACCAGAGGAAGATCCTAAAAACACAACAGTAGACGCTCTGACAAGTTTGGAGACGAGATAGAGAACTATTGTTGCAAATCACGAAAAATTAATGAAGGATGGTGCCTGAAATTAGATTAGAATACATCTTAGATGAAAGGCACTACAGAAGAAAAATCCTAAAAAAAAAGTCCTGCGGAACAAAAAAAACAGCCGGAAGTTTCGGAGAAAAGTTCTTAGACATCACCTTAAACCATTCTGTTAGTCAGAAAGCAACTTGTCCGAACAGTAGACAGGCAGAGGAACTACTACGCCTTTGCAACGAGATATGATGTGAGATAGACGACAGTATGTATCAAGAGGTCACACAATTCAATCTCAATTTAATGTAAGATAAATTCTTAAAAACGAGAAGACTTTATATTGATACGCAGAATCTCTCACAAGACATCTTCAAAATGTATTGCACGACATACACGGGATGTGGGGGAAAATTAGAAGCATTACAAAAACAGTTAAATCAGGAAACTGAAACCGCCAGAATACGTCGGTTCACGCTGGCCTTCTTGAAGTCCGAAAATGATGTTGAGATCGCCAAAACCAGCAAAAATACGCATTCAGGTCGCTTTGCGACCGCTGGGGTCCAACTGCCGCCAAACCATAACGTAGGCGCCGTAAATCGACGCCAGTTCGGGTGGTATGGACCCGCAGTAGACGACGACAACTTCACCACAGACGCCGAGGACCGCGATACAATACTGCGCAGTCACGGGACCCTGGCGTCTGCACTCTTGGACGAGGGATGCGGGGGCCAACTACTAGTCTACGAGCCCGGGAGTGATTTGAGCACCACCTACCGTCCAGCACATAGGGAGGCCGCTTTTTGTGCTGAATGGGACCTGATGAGTCCACGCCGAGCCGAGGCACATTCGAACGAAGAAGCAGAGGAAGATCCGCGGGAGGCCGGACCGCACTACTCAGACATCTCGGAGGCCAGCAATCAAGAAGAATGCACAGTACCGCGTTGCGACGAACCAGAGTCCGACCAAAGGTCCGTCATAAATCTGGGGTTCGTGCCTCAAAAAATCAACCGGGGGCAACAGCATACCGACGCCCATATATAGCCCATGGGGTCGACCCACCACAACACTCCATTTATACGGAATGCAGCCAACCGCTAGGAATCGAGGAGACAGTCGACCTGCTGCAGGTGTTCCGGCTCCACCCAGGGATAGCGCCGGAGATCGAAGATGCTGATGCGGACTAAATAGTACCCAACGAGGATCCACATGCTCAAGGAGGAGAAACTATGGAGTCCAAAAAGAAGAAGAGATCCATCTCGGGGATCAGCGATATTGCGACTGAGCAGGAAAAGGAGCAGAAGAAAGACGCCAAACAGAAAGTAACAGAGAAAGAGAAAATCGTTGAAGAAAAAGAAACCGACTCAAATAAAGAACTCAACGGAGAAAAAGAAACCGTCGAAAACAAAAAAGAGAACCTACTGGATAGAGATATCGTTCTTATTACAAACGAAGAGACTCACCCGTTCAAATGGCCACTAACTCCGCTAGCCCACCCAGGCAAAGACGGTCGATTACGAGTCGTATCGTTAGAGGTGGAAAAAACTACGATCAAGCGACCAATACATAAAGTGTATCCCCTCGTTAAGATCAAGGAATACTCAGAAAGCAGTAAACAAATTGAAACATTAAAAAACTCTCGTCCACTTTGTATATCAAGCAAAATAAATGGCGAAGATGTTTTGACACCAGGGGATTTTGAATTAGTAAATCCACATTGCTAATACCAGTTCATAAAGAAGATGTAGCCAAAATATCTCTTAAAAAAAGGAAACTGGTTCAAAAGTTTCAAAGGGACTTTTGGAAACAAGCTGAGGATGAGCGACTAAAGCTGAAAGGACTCAACATTCATCCCAAACAGAAGTACAGCGAATTTTTTTCACTGATGCTGTATATACGGAAGAAAGGCAAATTAAAAGACAGTTCCCAAAACCCTGGTAGATCGCCGTCAAGATGTCCAAAATACGAACAGAACCGGACACCAGGTCACGCCGCAGTAATTACACACCCCTGGCGAACCGCGGACAAGATGTTCATGCACATGAACAGGACCAGACAGCAGGTAGCGTCACAAAAAAAAATAAAAAATATACAGTCCACTTGAAGGGACTTTAGCAAACCGCGGGCAATATGTTCATAAAATATGAACAGGAACCGACACAGGCCAACCAATAAACAATACAGTTCACTTGAAGGAGGCAACTTGAGAAAAAGGACACATAGAGTTCGACCATAAAATCATATACATGCGTCACGTCGAACTCAAATCTATTAACACATGTGGTTTGCATGTAGTAGGTGTCATTAGAAGGGATGAGCATGGGAATAAGTGCCGCACATCCCTCCTTTTCTTAGCGTTGGTCTTAGTTTTAATTACCTTATATTTTCCTATATATAGTGCATAAGTTTTGAAATAAAACAGTTCGAATTTACAACTCAACTCATCAACATCAAAATTTGGTCCTTCGAGCCGGATTCATCCTTGATCTAGAGAATAGAAGCAGCATCAACAGCTGGAATTTGTCCAGTTGTATTGTGTTTAGTCTTGTGGTTGTAAATGTATAGTATAGTTTCGAGTCTAGTTTCTTTATTTTCACGGTTCTTGCCAGGATTGATAATTCTAATTTTCTCATTGATGGTTTTGTGAAGGCGTTCTACGTCTGATATTCCTGTTTTACTTGTAGTGATGTCTAGTTGTATTTGTTCTGTTTCTAACCAACTTTTTAAAGAGTTACTTAGAAATGCTGAATCTTTATCTGCTTTAATTAGTTGTGGCTTTCCCATGTCGTTAAAAATACAAGTGCCCTAACGTTTGGCTTCTAACCAATCTCTGCTATTCGTTTTGATCAGTGATTCAAATTTGGAATGCAGGAATGCAGGAAAGATATTGTTCATTGTCGATTGAATAGAAATCTATAACATTAATCTCTCTTGGACTATTGGATTCTGTGGTTGATTCAAAGGTCGATTTTCTGGGTCGGTGTTCTGTTTTTGTATCATTGCAAACGAATGTGAAGTTAATGATGTTCTGAATTATTTTTTGATAGTCTGGAAAATAGTGGATTTCTTTAAAAAGGCGGATCGTTTCCCAATATCTGGATGAATTAACTTAACGCGTTCATTGAAGATAAGTTCTTTAAATTCTGGGTAGGACTTGATATCTTTAAGTTTGATTATACTCTTTAAGAGAGAGAGGGAATGAGTAAGCGCTTGGAAGGTTTTGCGTGGCCACTGAAATTTCATTTGTTCCCTCTGTCTTTAATAATTATCCGATCTGAAAGATACGGTTATTTTCCATAACTTTCCGTTTTGATTTCCTCGCGTCTAAAAATTGTGGATTCCACAGATATTCGTCTTTTGAGGGGGCGGAAGGGGGCGTGGCAAAATACACTTTTGAAAACATTTGTATTGAAGTGATATCACAGGAGCTTTAATATTAAGTTTGGTTGATCTAGCTCTTATAGTCTCTCAGATCTACGCGTAAAACAATTCGGCCGGGCAGAGCAGGGGATGGCGTGTGAGAGAGAGCGCGAGGGAACGATGCGTTTCGAAATGGTTTGGTAATTCTCTATGATTCTGTCATTTTATTTTTGTTGTTTTTTTTAAATTGTTCGTGCCAAAGATGTTCATCTTTTGTTTGGACAGAAGGGGGCGGGACGAAATTTTGAAATGCACTTTTAACAGTGTGATATCACAGGAGTCTGGATACAAAATTTGGTTGCTCTAGCTTTTATAGTCTCTGAGATCTAGGCGATAATGAAGACGGACTGAAAAACGGACGGACAGACAGGGCTATATCGACTCGGCTATTGATGCTGAGCAAGAATATATATACTTTATGGGGTCGGAACCGATTCCTTCTGTCTGTAACAACAGAAACTTTTGGAACAAATCTTATATTCCCCTATACTCTTCGAGTACCGGGTATAAAAATCAAAAATTAATTAATTTGAAGTATGTCTTTGTGTACATTTTTCCTTCTTGCTACTCATTCTGTTTTAAATTTAGCTTTAAATTTTTGTCGTCGTCAATATCAGTTATTTAATGTTACATTTGAAAAGTACCGGTCAAATATCATTTGGCAACGTCCCAGTTTCGTCACGGCAAAATTCATACCGGCCATACGATGGATGGTGGATGTGTTTCTGTGGGAATAGAGAATCAGAGTAATAAAGAGTTTAGGTCCAAGGCGTATTGTCTTTCAAAAACAAATACCTTATATAATCTAAATATATAGTCCAAAGGGTTTCAGACAGCCGTCTCGAATTTCAAATATCAAATTAATCTTTACTTCATTATTGTTACCTTAAGCATCTAAAAATATATTATCTTAAATGTTCTTGGCTCGCAAGTATATTAACGTGTATTTTGTACATCAACAAGAGCAAGTTGAACATCTATAACAAATATATTCACTAATACTATAAATTTTTTATATTTAAAGAAAATTCCTATCAGGCCTACACAGAAACAAACTACTCAATATTAGTTTAGATGTTCGTTTACAAAATTTATTCAGAAGTAAATCCATACTTCAGACATTTGTACACAATTTTTCGTAACTTTTAATGTGACTCAGATATTATTGAACTTGTTACGAAAGATAGATTTTTAAGAAATGTTTATATACATCAAATTTCAATCAACTGGAATAATTACCATAAGCAACAAATATGATATTTGTTCAATGATAATAAAATTTATGTAGTAAAATGTACATATGGATAGAAAAACTTTTATTTTAAAATTGTATCGTTTTTATGAATCGAACGTGGGCATGCCGAGTTTTGCTGATAAATTCCGTTATTCGACATATATCCGCTATTTTTCTTACAAAATATACAAAAATCTGTGTTTGTAACGGTCAAACGGCATTTGGGATGGTACAAAACAGCCAAATACTGTATACGAAGGTTTGGTCAAACGGCTCCACCTTAGCCGTTTATCCATCGATTCTTGCAAACGATACCTTAAACGACGCTTAAATTGATGTACCTGTCTGAAACCAAAAATGTTGGCCATGAAATTTTTTTTTTCGGCTTTTCCTGAGTTTGGCAAACTCAAAATTTGTGAAAAAAGTAGCGCAAAAAATGATCAAATTTGACATTGAAACCTTAATAACTTCAAGACGGTAAGCTGCATGTAAAAGGTATTTGGGTACGATTTATAGCTGCATTTATCAGCTTTTCAGAACTTCAGTTTAATACAGTTTAATACAGCCAGATGTAAGATGCTTAAGTTATGTGAAAAAAGCACTACCTCTAAAACAAAACAAAACCAGATTTTAAAAAAATTCTAAAAAAAAACTACACCATACAAAAAAAAAACCATAATTCTTGAAAAAAATGTAAATCCCGAAATCTATCAGAAAAAGTAATTTTTGCCCACAGAGGAAATTTCGTGTTGACTGGTGTTATCTTTAATTATTATAGTCAAGGTCAGGAGTTTTATAAGACGTTGACCACAAAGCGCCTGAAATAGCTGCATGGTCAGGAAAATGGTTGAACGTGAGAGTATGCTACCGTGACTCACGTTCTGACTTTAAAACTCAAATATATTTAGAAGTGCATAAGGGCAGATTGACAGTTGATTATACATTCGTGGACTTTTCCTGCCTATTATTGCGAAATTTGTTTTTCCTAGTAGGAAATTATTATTGGTACATAATCAAAAAAAAAACACACTAAAAAATACTATTTTTTTTTAAATAAGAAAAAAAACCCTTGCTATGTAAAAAAAAACATAATTCATTAAACATGTTTAAAGCTTAAAATCTGTCAGAAAAAGTCGAATTGCTTTAAAAACGTTGGAAGTATTTTCGTCTTTTGATTCTACTTTCTTATGAGGGAATATTCTGTTACTAATTGTTGTAAATTTTCTTACGTAATCAACTATGCCATTGTTTTCCATTATAATTTGTCTGCCTATAAGAATATCATAATATGGTGAAAATGGATGCAAATACAATTGTTGTGCTTGCTGAAATAAACCATATTATTTGGACGTTGATATGCAATGACTGCACCATCAAGTGGCCCATGGTGACAGCAGCCGAATGCTGTTACGCGCGAATCCCAGGCCGGAATGCAAACCTCCTCCCACCCAATCAACCGAGGGGTGCTGCCGGATGAATTTTTTAAATTAAGGAAAAAAACCTTGCCATAGAAAAAAAACCATAATTCATTAGAACTTAAAATCTGTCAGAAAAAGTCGATTTAGTTCGAGGCCTAAAGATGCTGTTTCGTAGTGTTATTATCCTTAGCAGCTCCAATCCTGGCAGAAGCTTGAATTGACCAACAAAGAAGCGTTGCTAGAAAAGAATCGTGCCAATCAATAGATCGAGGCATAGAGGTCTATAAAGATCCGGATCCGCTAGTTGTTTGTTTGCTGGAATGTTCCAGTTTCGAATGTCTATGCCGAAGGTTGGCTGCTGATCTGTTATGTTGTAGGGTAAGACAGCAGTAATGAATGTCGGGTATTGCGACGAATCTGAACGCAGGCTAAGTTAGGTTAGGTACAGGCGGTTGCGAGTCTCGCCAGGAGCCCGCCACACATAGTGTTCCCCTTTCCTCGTCGTGAGACCTTAATGTTAATTATTAATTAATTACCATAAGCAAGAAATATGATATTTGTTCTATGATAATAAAATTTATGTAATAAAATGTACATATATAAAAACTTTTTTTTTCAAATGCTATCGTTTTTATGAATCGAACCTGGGCATGCCGAATTTTGCCGATAAATTCCGTTATTCGACATATAACCGTTATTTTTCTTACAAAATATACAAAAATCTGTATTTGTAACGGTTAAACGGCATTTGGGATGGTACACAACAGCCAAATTCTGCATACGAAGGTTTGGTCAAACGGCTCCACCTTGGCCGTTTATTCATCGATTCTTGCAAACGATACCTTAAACGACGCTTAATTAATGTACCTGTCTGAAACCAAAAATTTCGGCCATGAAATTTTTTTTCCTGAGTTTTCAAAATCAAAATTCCCCAAGGTTCCCCGAATTCCCCGAATTTGAACTTGGACATTGACAGCGATGTCTCTACACCGCTGGAACCAGCTTCAGAGCCGGCTACTGATCAACCTATATCCTTGTTTTCGAATCATCAATCATCGTCGCCTCCCTGCAGAGGCGCATTTCCTGACTTGTCCAAAAAACAGCCCTACATCAAGGCAAACGTTCCGCATCCGACTGATATTCCTTCGCATAGGACTCTTCCAGCTGATCTGAGCGAGCCCACATGCTTGGCTTATTCACCTCAATCCTCGTTGAACTTTTCTGGCAGTCATACAGTCATCCCACCCAGGAAGCATCCAGTTGAGCAAATTCCCGAATCAACTTTCATTAAGCAGAATCTTCGCGTTTGACTTCGAACTTTTCTTGGACTAAGTCCATCATCATATTGGTCTATTGGGGGCAGTGGATCTGCAATGGAGCTTTGGGGCCGCATCTTGACTAATTCTACATTTTTAGTTTCAATTACAGAGAGTCCTACCGATCTGGATGTGCTAATTCGAGAACATTTGAATGGCGGCCCTCCCTCTTCGTTTGCTGAGCCTAATGTGATCAGCTCAGGTTAAAACAACCAATCATATCTCGGGCAATGTTTGGACGTTGACGTGCAATGACTGCACCATCAAGTGGCCCATGGGACACCAGCCGAATGCTGTTACGCGCGAATCCCAAGCCAAAACGCAGCCCTCCTCCCACCCAACCGACCGAGGGGCGCTGTCGCAAAACGCGCGACTCGTTAACCGAACCGATCGCGATCATGCAGGAAAGATAGATGTTAGACTAGTATTCGAGGAAAATTAGAACTAATCTTACTAAAGGAGTTAATCATGCATTAAAACTATCGTACACCACAACTACAATTACTAACTACGAGAAAGGTATGTGAGTATTAGTAATTTAAGAAGAGGAAGGGAATTAGTTGCCGATATAATATGGTAGAGGGAATTATAATCCGAGCATAAAACTCTTAAAGGTTCATGCAAGGAATAATTCGATCTACAAATCGGAAGGAACAGAGGGGTATAATTTCTGGTAATTCTAATAGGAATCGTGAAGTTTATGCGGCTCAACAAGTCAGGGCTATCTACGTCACCCTTGATCAAGTTGTGCACAAAAATCACACCAAGCATTGTTCTACGGTTAACTAAAGATGGAAGGTTTATTAAAAGCGATCTACTAGAGTAAGACGGCAGTCTCACACTTGCATCCCAGTTGAGGCCGCGTAGAGCGAAAATTAAAAAGTTTTTCTGTACTGATTCTATACGGTCCTGGTGTACTTTGTACTGAGGGCACCATACACAAGAACCATATTCTAAAATCGGACGAACAAGCGATACATAGAGAGTCTTTGTTATATAGGGGTCGTCAAATTCCTTTGACCACCTCTTTATAAACCCAAGCACGCCCATGGCCTTATTTACCATGGTAGAAATGTGTTCAGAAAACTTTAACTTGGGATCTAAAAGAACACCAAGATCATCAACTAGGGTAATTCTCTCGAGAGAACCCCCGCCTAGTGTGTAAGGAGCCAGAAAGGCGCTGGAGCGATGAAATGTCATTACTTTACATTTCGAAGCATTAAGGTATAACAAATTTGCACAACACCATGACTAAAAAGGTATTAAGATCGGATTGCAACCTGGAGTGAGATAAGCTGTCCTTGAACTGGACACACAGCTTAACATCATCCGCATACATAAGTACTCGAGAGTATGTTTATACCGAAGGCAGGTCATTTATAAAGAGTGTAAAGAGTAGGGGGCCTAGATGGCTGCACTGTGGTACGCCCGAAGTAACCATAACTGGTGAAGATAGGGAGTTTTTGAAGAGGACTCTTTGGGACCTGGAACAAAGGTAGCTAGAAATCCATCTCAAGAGATTGGGTGGAAACCCTAAAAGGTCAAGTTTTTGTGCTAGGAGAGTGTGGTTTTGCAGAGTCGAATGCTTTACTGAAATCTGTGTAAATGACATCCGTCTGTAGATTACCTTGGAAGCCTTTAATGATAAAGGAGGTGAACTCCAATAAATTCGTGGTTGTTGATCGCCGCCTTATAAATCCATGCTGGGCTGGAGATATAAGTGATCTGCAAAGATGCTGCAGGTGCGGAGTTAAAATTTTCTCAAACACTTTAGGAATTGCGGATAACTTTGATATACCTCTGTAGTTCTTCGCGTCAGACTTACTACCTTTCTTATGGAGAGGAATAATGAACGACTCCTTCCATATGGAGGGGAAGCATGAAGAGTTAATGGACAGGCTGAATAGTTTGAGCAACGGTCCACACAGAGACTTGGCGCAGTATCTAAGTACACAGCCGGGAACTCCGTCCGGACCCGGTGAAAACACCGGCTTAACTTTCCGGAGATCAAGAAGCAGAGAGCTTTCATTTAGCAAGAGACTGAAGATGCCGTTCGACCTGGGTAAACCGTATGGGTACGGCTGCCCGGAGTAGCATTCCTGAGAATAGGTTGTTTGGAAGTATTGGGCAAAAAGATCGGCAATTGCCTGATCAGTGTTTGCCGACGTATTAAGAAATGATAGCGAGGATGGATGAGCGGACGTTTTACGCTTACTGTTTACGAAGCTGTAAAACTGCTTAGGGTCCTGAGAAAAACGTATCCTGCATCGAGATAGGTAGTTCTTATAGCACTTGGAATTAAGAACAGAAAAGTTTGACCGAGCCATTACATAGCGAGAGAGAGAAGAAGGAGAGCCAACTTCTTGAAATTTTTTGTAAAGTCTTGATTTTAAGTTTTTTAGACTGGATAACTCTTTGGTAAACCAAGGGGGCTTCCCAGATCTAATAGGACAGGAAAGTGGGACACAAGACTCAAAAAGTGAGTCAAGTGCATCATAGAAAATGTTTGTGTATATTGTAACATCAGTGCACAAATACAAAGCGGACCAATAAAAATTCCTAATGAGGTTATTAAGCTTCGCAAACTCGGCTTTACGAAAGCAGCAAACACATTGAGGTAGCCTACCCGACCGATCCAATGCGGTTGGTCCTATATCGAGCGACACTTCAAGTGTAGGATGGAAGGCGTCTTCGGGTATAGTGAGCGGAGGGACTCGGGTTAACAACGCAATGGTCGGATCCGTTACAAAGCACAGATCAAGCAATCGACCCAGGGAATTTTTCACATGGTTGTCTTGAGACAGGGATAAGTCGAGTAAGCCGTCTATAAAGTCATGTCGTGACATGGGGACTAGGTTATTAGACTCGTTTACCGAAGACCAAACAGTTCCTGGTAAATTGAAATCCCCAAGAACTATCATATGATCTTTACCTGATAGCGAGGAAGAAACAGCGCTTAAGGCGGACAAGTGCTGCTCATAAATTGCGATATCCGAAGAAGGTGGAATATACGGGCATGTAATAAAGACTGAAAAAGCGGGAAGAATCAGTTTTATACACAGGAATTCCAGTTCTTGTTGAATCTGGACTGTAAAATGTTCCGACGTGAAGTTAGAGTCCACTGCAATCAGAACCCCACCTGCACGTCGAGACGAACGGTCATTTCTAAAGATTGTGTACCGACCTGCCAAAACTTCAGAACTAAGAATTTCCGGTTTTAACCAGGTCTCTGTAAACACAATTACATGGAATGCAAATGCGACGCTATCCCGAAACAGAGTGCTGAGCTTACTA
Source organism: Drosophila helvetica (assembly GCA_963969585.1). Classification (NCBI taxonomy): domain Eukaryota; kingdom Metazoa; phylum Arthropoda; class Insecta; order Diptera; family Drosophilidae; genus Drosophila; species Drosophila helvetica. The sequence continues at coordinate 36,730,767 of OZ018401.1, read as the reverse complement.
CGCAAGCCTCTAACATTCTGGTAGGTGATTAAGAGAGAGGAAGTTAGTTTTTTGGATGGGTGGACTGGGAAGATGAGGATGGAGCACTGGCCTGACTAGTATTAAGAGTTATTGGGGGCCTACTCTTCTTCTTTGCCGTAAACTTCTTCACCACCATGTTCTCTGGCCAAAATTTGGCAGAGCAAATGGTGTCAAAATGAGTTGGGGAGACGCTTATTTTGAATGAAGCTACATCCCTGGCATAAGAGAAGTTAAACTTCTCCACCTTTAAACCGTCGGCTTGTATATTGCTTTGAATAAAAGCAGTAACGTCATCTATAGTGGTGTAAGGGGCAAGCCGTGAGACAAATATTTGTCGTTTAGGTGTAGGTGTGATCACCACCAATCTTGGGTTTGGCACCACAGACATTGTACCTGTGATGGCAATACCCGGTGGTCCGGGTCGTATGTTTGTTGGTGGGATCGAAGTGGACGGGATATTAGGAATGTTGGCGGACTCGACGGACACGGACGCTACGGAAATTTCTGGTTGTGCGTTCTCCGAAGTGATAAATTTGGCTGCCGAATTTGCATCACCAGCAGCTGTCGTTGCCCTTGGAATAGCAAACGATATCGGCTGCTGCACAATTGGAGTGGTCGGAGTCGGTTGTTCGGCAACGGGCGGCAGAGGGACAGTTGGGGCTTGCAGATCCCGCGGAGTGACCTTTTTTCGCCTAGGAGACTCATTCAGCAGTTGCAAACTGCTAAACAAAGACTCCATGGCTAGGAGCCGATCGTACTGCTTTTTAAAGCCCACGGTCAGCTCCTTAAAGCCATTCCGCGTCTGCCCCATAAACCTGGCCATCTCTATGTGAGCCCCCCGGCATGCCTCACAACAGTAGAACAAGCCATTATGCTTGGAAATTGCATCACCCACGAGGCCTGAGTAGCCAGCGCACTTTGCGTGCATTGCTTTTCCGCAAAGATAGCAGGGGATACTCGACTGAGCAGGGGTGACCACCTGTTTGCAGGTTTTTTTGGTACAGATAATAGGTGATTCCATTTTAAATACAGTAAACTAAATTTATTTCAAAACAAATAGAAATCAGACCAGTGTGCCAGGCAAACGCTTAAAGCGGAATTAGTAAAAACTGAGCGGAGAGAGGAGAGCGGTTGCAGCAGCTGCAATGAAAGAGAGAGAGCGCTTCTACACGGAAAGTATTGAGAGCGAGAGAGGAAGAACAGTTATTTATGTTTGGGTTATAGGGAGAGAGTGATGCTAAAGCACAGACTACAAGATGAGAGCGGGCTAAATTCAATGTGAGAGCGTACTTACGAAAAGCAACAACAAAAACACAATGTTAACCGACGCAAAAAAGAATTATTAAATTATGATTTACACAGTAAATAGGCATGCACTCGCGATTCAGGATAGACTTTAAGTTAGCAAGTTAATTTGTTAGTTCGCAAAAGATTTATTTTGGACAAACACCGGTTGTTTATACAAAATAAGTGAAAAATGAGCGGAGCGCAATGAAAAAACGCGTCTGAACACTACGAAAGAGATAGACGATATGATGCGTCGCTTACATGAAGCAGATCTTCTGGTTGCTATGGAAGGAAGCTTGCTTATCGTCGCTGCAGCATCGCTCAAAACGTTCTTCTTACCCTCGCTTGCTAGAAATTGATTTGGCTAAGAATGAGATCTGTCTTGCATCAATAGGTCTTCCCTGAGGACGAAGAGTTGGTGTTTCCCGAGTTGCTGTGCTGAAGTGAAGATGACAACAGGAGTGATAATTTGAATCACCAACAAGCTGCGGCTGCTAAACCTTTTAAAGTCTGTTGAAACTCAGGCTTTCAACGGGGGGAGTATGTCGGGTTTCCCACCCCAAAATGACGTCGTCTAAATATTATAAATTATAGTCAATGGTGCGGCCTAAAGTAAATTCAGATTATTGTTTGTCTCTTGCAATGCCCACTTTAAAATTGATTGTTCCTGCATATGCTTATGCATGGCAGCGGTGTTCTTTCGCCTCTTTATATCGCCTCTTTCGATCTTCGCACTCGGCTTAGCAGCATCCGGAGCTGTTTTACTCTCGCCTTTGTCGCTCTCTCTCGCTCTTTTTAAGCATTGCTTCATAGGGCACGGCAATTGGGCCGCCAGCCTTTGCAATCATTCGGTAACTGAGCTTCGTCGACACCGGGATAAATTAATATCTATCGGTCATAACATTGTTCTACATACATATACAATAAATCACTGTTGTTATTTAAACGCTTGACTTTATTGAAACTTTACATCGCAACAGCTAGTGAAAAACCTTACTAGCTTAATAGCTGCATTTATCAGCTTATTATCAAAAAAGCACTACCTCTGAAACAAAACAAACCAGATTAGAAAAAAATTCTTTAAAAAAAACCATAATTCTTGAAAAAAATTTAAATCCCGAAATCTATCAGAAAAAGTAATTTTTGACCACAGCGGAAATGTTGACTAGTTTTATCTTATTTAATTATCCTTTTAATTATTATAATCAAGGTCAGGAGTTTTATAAGACGTTAAGCAGAAAGCCATTGCATTGGGAATTTTAGTGGCGCCTAAAATAGCTGCATGGTCAGGAAAATGGTTGAACGTGAGAGTATGCTACCGTGACTCACGTTCTGACTTTAAAACTCAAATATATTGAGCAGTGCATAATGGCAGATTGAAAGTTGATTATATATTCGTGGACTTTTCCTGCCTATTATTGCGAAATTTGTTTTTCCTAGTAGGAAATTATTAATGGTACACAATCAAGAAAAAAAACAATAAATAATACCAGTTTTTTTAAAATAAGAAAATAAACCTTGCTATAAAAAAACCATAATTCATTAACAATGTTTAAAGCTTAAAATCTGTCAGAAAAAGTCGAATTGCTTTAAAAACGTTGGAAGTATTTTCGTCTTTTGATTCTACTTCCTTATGAGGGAATATTCTGTTACTAATTGTTGTACATTTTCTTACGTAATCAACTATGCCATTGTTTTCCATTAAAATTTGTCTGACTGCACCATCAAGTGGCCCATGGTGACACCAGCCGAATGCTGTTACGCCGAATCCCAGGCCGGAATGCAGCCCTCCTCCCACCCAACCGACCAGTGGGTGCTACCACATGAAATTTTTAAATTAAGAAAAAAAAAAAACCATAATTCGTTAAAGCTTAAAATCTGTCAGAAAAAGTTGACACAAGACTCAAAAAGTGAGTCACCAGCATTGGACACATTGAGGAAGCCTACCTGACCGATCCAGCGCAGTTGGTCCTATATCGAGCGAAACTTCAAAAATAGGATTGTAGACGTCTTCCGGAATAGTGAGCGGAGGGACTCGGGTTAACAACGCTATGGTCGGATCCGTTACAAGGAACAGATCAAGCAATCGACCCAATGAATTTTTCCCATGGTTGACTTGAGACAGGGATAAGTCAAGTAAGCCGTCTATAAACTCATGTCGTTACATTGGCACTAGGTTATAACACTCGTTTACCGAAAACCAAACAGTTCCTGGCAAGTTGAAATCACCAAAAACTATCATATGATCTTTATGAGATAGCGAGGAAGAAACAGCGTTTAACGCGGACAAGTGCTGCTCGTAAATTACGATATCCGAAGAAGGTGGAATAAACGAGCTTGTAATAAAAACTGAAAAAGCGGGAAGAATCAGTTTCACACATAGGAAATCCAGTTCTTGTTTAATCTGGACTGTAAAATGTTCCAACGTGAAGTTAGCGTCCACTGCAATCAGAACCCCACCTGCACGTCGAGACGAACGGTCATTCCTAAAGGTTGTGTACCGAACTGCAAAAACTTCAGAACTAAAATTTTCCCTCTTTAACCAAATCTCGGTGAACACAATTACGTGGGATGCAGCTGCGACGCTATCCAGGTACAGAGTGCTGAGCTTACTACGCAAGCCTCTAAAATTCTGATAGGTAATTAAGAGAGAGGAAGTTAGTTTTTTGGACGGGTGGAGGTAGAATGGGAAGATGATGAAGGAGCATTGGCCTGATTAGTAGTAAGAGTTATTGGGGGCCTATTCTTCTTCTTAGCCTTAAACTCTTTCACCAGCAAGTGCTCTGGCCAAAATTTAACAGAGCAATTGGTGTCAAATTGAGTTGGGGAGACTCTTATCTTGAACGAAGCTATCTCCCTGGCAAACGAGAAGTTAATATTCACCACCTTTAAACCGACGGCTTTTATTTTGCTGTGTATAGAAGTAGTAACGTCACTAATAGTGGAGTTAGGGGCCAGCCGTGAGACAAAAGCTTGTCGTTCAGGTGGGATAACCACCAATCTTGGCTTTGGCAACACAGGCCTGTTACCTGTGGTCCGGATCGTATATTTGTTGGTGGGATCGGAATGGAGGGGATAGCTTGTTGGTTGGCGGACTTGACGGACACGGACGCTACCGAAGTTTCTGGCTGTATATTCTCCGAGGTGATAAATTCGGCAGCCGAATTTGCAGCACCAGCAGCTGTCGTTGCCCTTGGAGTAGCAAACGATATCAGCTGCTGCACAATTGGAGTGGTCGGAGTCTGTCGGCTGAGTGACAGTTGGAACTTGCAAATCCCCCGGTCGACCTTTTTGCGCCTAGGAGACTCATTTAGCAGCTGCAAACTGCCAAATTGAGACTCCATGGCTAGGAGCTGATCATACTGCTTTTTAAAGACAACGGTCAGCTCCTTGAAGCCATTCCTCGTCTGCCTCATAAACCTGGCCATCCCAATATGGACCACCCGGCATGCCTCACTACAGTAATACAATACCCAACACTGCTGAAAAACTAATATCGTCCTATTTTTTTATTTATTTATTTGAATAACAATTGTTTAATTGTTTAATAAAGTTTAATGATTAAAAAGAATTTAATATAGAGAGGAATTAAGAGGAAAAATAATAATAATAAAATTAAAGATTAGCTGTATTCAGGTAGTGGTAAATATTGAGTACTATACTATTCAAAGATAATTCAGGGGTTAAAATATGACAAAGTGTATTAAAGTTATGGCATAAAACCCTAAAACGTTCATGCTGGGCATAGTTTGACCTACATAAATAAAGCCTGATAGGCCGAAAGGTACGGGTAGGTCGAAGGGGAACGAATAAGTCAATCTGACTCAGAGTATTTGGGAATCGACCAACCCAAGAAGGAGCTTGTGTATGAACATAACTCCATTGCATATTCGGCGATGGTGCAATGAAGGAAGATTTTTAAGTTGCAGCCTAGATCGGTAAGGTGGCAAGAATCTACCAGAGTCCCAGTTTAGATTATGAAGCGCAAAAATTAAAAATTGTCTTTGCACTGATTCTAGGAAAGCTTGTTGCTCTTTATACTGCGGGCTTCACACACAAGAAAAATACTCCAATATCGGACACACTAATGAAATATAGAGTTGTTCGGTCACATACGGGTCGTCAAACTCCTTGGACAAACGCTTGATGAAGGCATAAACACCCTTGGCTTTATTTACAGTTGCGGATATATGACTATTAAAACTCAATTTATGATCAAAAAGGACTCCAAGGTCAGCTGAGCTCGATATTCAATCCAGGGAATTATTTCCAAGAGAATTAGACACAAAATGTGGAGCGCGACGATAAAAGGTCATAAGTTTGCATTTCGAAAAGTTAAAAAAAAGCAGATTGTTTGAGCACCACATTAGGAGTTCATTAAGATCATGCTGAAGGTGTGTGTGCAAATACCAATTAGAGTACTACAGACAGATTTTTACGTCGTCCGCATACATTAGCGTATGAGAGAATGTTATAACTTGGTGTAGGTCATTCATAAATAAGATGAAGAGAAGCAGACCCAAATGACCTCTTTGTGGAACTCCAGAAGTGACACTAACAATATCAGACAACACATTAGAAAATAAAACACGTTGTGTGCGATTTGAAAGATACGACGAAATCCAATTTAGAAGATTTGTAGAGAAACCTAATACAGACAACGTCTGAATAGGGTATGGTTTACGGAATCAAAAGCCTTGCTAAAATCCGTAAAAATTACGTCAGTTTGCAGACCGCTTCGAAATCCGCGGTTGACTATGGACGAGAACTCGAGAAGGTTAGTCGAAGTTGATCGATGTTTATAAAAACCGTGTTGTGACGGAGATATTAAACTTGAGCAAAGGTTTTGCCATTGCCGGGTAACCAAGAACTCAAGGAGCTTAGGGATGGTGGAAAGCTTTGCAATACCTCGGTAATTCTCGATATTGGATCTTGAACCTTTCTTATGAAGTGGAATTATGTAGGATTCGTTCCAAATCATTGGGAGACAAGATTTTTCCAAAGATAGGTTTAAAAGAAAGGTCAAAGGTTGGCAAAGGGATTTGGCACAATTTTTCAGAATACAACTTGGCACTCTATCAGGACCCGCAGAGAAAGAAGTGACCAACGATTTCAAGGCCTCCTTAAAATATGGAAGAAAAATGCCGATGGCCTGAGGTAGATCGTAGGGGTACGGAGTGGATGAGCTGTATATTTGAGAGGAGTATGTAGACTGGAAAAACGTGGCGAATAAATTAGCAATACCAGAAGCTATAAGATTCAGAATTATTAAGATCATAAAGGGAAGGAGGAAACGCATTGGACTTACGGTTAGAGTTGACGAAGGAAAAGAATTTCTTAGGATCACTACGAATATTTCACCTACAACGGGAAAGGTATTCATTATAAAACTGACTATTGACAGATAGGAATTGAGAACGAGCGGAGGAGTATTGTGCGAAGAAAAACATGGAGCCTGCTTTCTTGTACTTTTTATAAAGTGTGGATTTCTTATTCCTTAAGTACGACAAATTTCTGGAGAACCAAGGAGGCTTGGATGATACTGGGACCGTGAACTCAGGAACATATGAGCTAAGGGCAGAGTTTATAATTTCATAGAACGAGTTGACCGATTCGTCAAAACTCGTTAAGGAGTGAAGGATGGACCAATCAACGTTAGAGAGATGAAGGCTTAGATCGGTGAAATTAGTTTTGCGAAAACACTTCACGCGGCCAGGAGCCAAAGAATCGTCAACACAGCTAGAATTGGCACACTCAAGGGATATAGAAAGAGTAGGATGGTATGGGTCTTCAGGAAGTGATAATGGATTAACTCTGGTCACCGTTCCTAGAGAAGCGTCAATAACGAAAATTAGTTCGAGAACTCTGTCCCTATTATTTGTAATAGCATTAATTTCGACAAGAGAGATATCGGCTAGACCATTAATAAAATCATTATGATTACTAGGAAGCAACAGGTTAGCGTCCTCACAGGGCAACCAAGAAAGAAGTGGTAAATTAAAGTCACCCATGACAATAATCTGATCAGCAGAACCTAAGGCGGACACAACAATTTAGATGGAAGAATCCAAGCTGTGAAAGCTGGCAATGCAAGATTTACACTTCTACCTGTAAGAGGTGGAGTACCCAAAGGTTCAATCCTTGGTCCACTTCTCTTCTCATTATATGTTAATGATCTCCCAGACTCGTTACCCAATTGTAATGTTCATATGTATGTACGGATTAAATATGCCGCTTGCGCATATGAAGAAATACATTTTCGTAGGAAAGTTGTCAGACCCCCAAGCCGCCTGCATTACAACATTGGATACCAACAGACTGCTGTAATTTTGTTCATACCAGGCCTGTTCATACCATATTATATAGCACGACAAATATGGAGCCGTTTGTCCAAAACGACTAAAACCGCATTTTACCTGGAAAAATTCTGTTCAGTAAGTTGCTGGCCTAACTGCCAAAATGGAATCACAAGAAAACAAAAGGACTGGTTATTTTCATTTTGCCGAGTCCTAGGTATGGATATATATGGGATATATACCCTACCTGATCACGTCCATTTGGGCTGTAAATGGAGTGGACAGTTACTTTTATTCCTTATACCTATGCCTTGGTGTGGATAAATATACATAAATACCTGTTATGGTAAAATGTTGAGCTTTTTAAGATGATTAAGTTATGTGAAAAAAGCACTACCTCTGGAACAAAACAAAACCAGATTAAAAAATACTTACAAAAAAACTACACCATACAATAAATAACAAAATTCTTTAAAAAAAATTTAAATCCCGAAATCTATCAGAAAAGGTAATTTTTGGCCACAGCGGAAATTTCGTGTTGACTTGTGTTATCTTTAATTGTTATAATCAAGATGAGGAATTTTATACGACGTTGACCACAAAGCCTTTGCATTGGGAAATTTAGTGGCGCCTAAAATAGCTGCATGGTCAGGAAAATGGTTGAACTTGAGAGTATGCTACCGTGACTCACGTTCTGACTTTAAAGCTCAAATATATTGAGCAGTGCATAATGGCAGATTGAAAGTTGATTATATATTCGTGGACTTTTCCTGCCCATTGTTGCGAAATTTGTTTTTCCTAGTAGGAAATTACTATTGATACATAATAAAAAAAAAAACCCTAAAAATACCAGTTTTTTTAAATAAAGAAAAAAAGCCTTGCTATAAAAAAAACATAGTTCATTAAACATGTTTAAAGCTTAAAATCGTTCAGAAAAAGTCGAATTGCTTTAAAAACGTTGGAAGTATTTTCGTCCTCTGATTCTACTTTCTTATGAGGGAATATTCTGTTACTAATTGTTGTAAATTTTCTTACGTAATCAACTATGCCATTTTTTTCTATTAAAATTTTTCTGCCCATAAGAATATCATAATATGGTGAAAATGGATGCAAATAAAATTGTTGTGCTTGCTGAAATAAACCATTTTATTTGGACGTTGATTTGCAATGACTGCACCATCAAGTGGCCCATGGTGACAGCAGCCGAATGCTGTTACGCGCGAATCCCAGGCCGGAATGCAAACCTCCTCCCACCCACCCAACCGAGGGGTGCTGCCGCATGAATTTTTTAAATTAAGGAAAAAAACCTTGCCATAGAAAAAAAACCATAATTCATTAGAACTTAAAATCTGTCAGAAAAAGTCGATTTAGTTCGAAGCCTAAAGATGCTGTTTCGTAGTGTTATTATCCTTAGCCGCTCCAATCATGGCAGAAGCTTGAATTGACCAGCAAAGAAGCGTTGGTAGAAAAGAATCGTGCCAATCAATAGATCGAGGCATAGAGGTCTATACAGATCCGGATCCGCTAGTTGTTTGTTTGCTGGAATGTTCCAGTTGCGAATGTCTATGCCGAAAGTTGGCTGCTGATCTGTTATGTTATAGGGTAAAACAGCAGTAATGAATATCGGGTATTCCGACGAATGAGAACGCAGGCTAATGTTGACAAAAAATCGATCTGTGAGGTAGCTAGAGTGATACTATTCTATATTCCTAAGCTGAAGTTGATTTGCGAAGCGGGCCCAGAATCTAGCAGCGCTGGCATGGAATGACAACTCCAGTACTATTTCTGACCAAGACTTTTATCGTGGCAAAAAGAACAATAATAGTACTGAAATCTTGGGCTATAAGCGCAGACGAGGTAGAAGCTGATGTAGCGGCTCCGTATAATGATGAGATAAAGTACACTTTGAATAACGAGGTGCAACAGAGTATGGTGCCTATGACAGGTACGACAATTATTGAGAAAATGTATGCAAAAAGATAGCCTCTTGTCTTCTCTAAGGCAGTTAGAGGGAGATAGGATTTTAATCATCGGGCTAAGTGCACTAAGCCGGGTCACTACACCCTGCTAAATTTAAATTTATTATAATATACAACGAGGGGGAACGTTGTGACACGCGGCAAAGGTCGCGGCTCTACTTTATACCCGGTACTCAGTCAGTATATATGTGAGCTAACGATTTCTATCATTTTTACAATATATTTTATATGTCGTTTTGTATCGCTATTCGCAAAAAGGAGTAACTACATTTATGCCATACAAAAATGTTTAAAAAATCGATCGCAACGTTTGGGAGATTTATATATTAGATGCTATCTGTTTCCATTTTTTATACCCGGTACTCGAAGGGTATAGGGGTATATTCGATTTTTGCTTGAAGTGGATATGTGTAACACCCAGAAGGAAGCGTTTCCGTCCCCATCAATAATATATAAGAAAATAGTTTGGTTTTTAATTCATTAAGAAAAAACACTCATTTAATATTTTTATTTTTATATATTGATTGCACTCATTTGGGTAAGGGCTATTTAAAGACTGAATCAAAGATCTTTGATCTGAACTCTGCAGATCGTGAAGTTCTATTGAGCTTTTACATTTGTTTAATCAAGTTTTGTTAAAGTTATTATTATGCAAGTGCTCTGGCCAAAATTTAACAGAGCAATTGGTGTCAAATTGAGTTGAGGAGACGCTTATTTTGAATGAAGCTACATCCCTGGCATAAGAGAAGTTAATATTCTCCACCTTTAAACCGACGGCTTTTATTTTGCTGTGTATAGAAGTAGTAACGTCACTAATAGTGGAGTTAGGGGCCAGCCGTGAGACAAAAGCTTGTCGTTCAAGTGGGATAACCACCAATCTTGGTTTTGGCAACACAGGCCTGTGTTACCTGTGGTCCGGGTCGTATATTTGTTGGTGGGATCGGAATGGACGGGATAGCTTGTTGGTTGGCGGACTTGACGGACACGGACGCTACCGAAGTTTCTGGCTGTATATTCTCCGAGGTGATAAATTCGGCAGCCGAATTTGCAGCACCAGCAGCTGTCGTTGCCCTTGGAGTAGCAAACGATATCAGCTGCTGCACAATTGGAGTGGTCGGAGTCTGTCGGCTGAGTGACAGTTGGAACTTGCAAATCCCCCGGTCGACCTTTTTGCGCCTAGGAGACTCATTTAGCATTTAGCAGCTGCAAACTGCCAAATTGAGACTCCATGGCTAGGAGCTGATCATACTGCTTTTTAAAGACAACGGTCAGCTCCTTGAAGCCATTCCTCGTCTGCCTCATAAACCTGGCCATCCCAATATGGACCACCCGGCATGCCTCACTACAGTAATACAATACCCAACACTGCTGTAAAACTAATATCGTCCTATTTTTTTATTTATTTATTTGAATAACAATTGTTTAATTGTTTAATAAAGTTTAATGATTAAAAAGAATGTAATATAGAGAGGAATTAAGAGGAAAAATAATAATAATAAAATTAAAGATTAGCTGTATTCAGGTAGTGGTAAATATTGAGTACTATACTATTCAAGGATAATTCAGGGGTTAAAATATGACAAAGTGTATTAAAGTTATGGCATAAAACCCTAAAACGTTCATGCTGGGCATAGTTTGACCTACATAAATAAAGCCTGATAGGCCGAAAGGTACGGGTAGGTCGAAGGGGAACGAATAAGTCAATCTGACTCAGAGTATTTGGGAATCGACCAACCCAAGAAGGAGCTTGTGTATGAACATGACTCCATTGCATATTCGGCGATGGTGCAATGAAGGAAGATTTTTAAGTTGCAGCCTAGATCGGTAAGGTGGCAAGAATCTACCAGAGTCCCAGTTTAGATTATGAAGCGCAAAAATTAAAAATTGTCTTTGCACTGATTCTAGGAAAGCTTGTTGCTCTTTATACTGCGGGCTTCACACACAAGAAAAATACTCCAATATCGGACACACTAATGAAATATAGAGTTGTTCGGTCACATACGGGTCGTCAAACTCCTTGGACAAACGCTTGATGAAGGCATAAACACCCTTGGCTTTATTTACAGTTGCGGATATATGACTATTAAAACTCAATTTATGATCAAAAATGACTCCAAGGTCAGCTGAGCTCGATATTCAATCCAGGGAATTATTTCCAAGAGAATATGACACAAAATGTGGAGCGCGACGATAAAAGGTCATAAGTTTGCATTTCGAAAAGTTAAAAAAAAGCAGATTGTTTGAGCACCACATTAGGAGTTCATTAAGATCATGCTGAAGGTGTGTGCAAATACCAATTAGAGTACTACAGACAGATTTTTACGTCGTCCCCATGAATTAGCGTATGAGAGAATGTTATAACTTGGTGTAGATCATTCATAAATAAGATGAAGAGAAGCAGACCCAAATGACCTCTTTGTGGAACTCCAGAGGTGACACTAACAATATCAGACAACACATTAGAAAATAAAACACGTTGTGTGCGATTTGAAAGATACGACGAAATCCAATTTAGAAGATTTGTAGAGAAACCTAATACAGACAACGTCTGAATAGGGTATGGTTTACGGAATCAAAAGCCTTGCTAAAATCCGTAAAAATTACGTCAGTTTGCAGACCGCTTCGAAATCCGCGGTTGACTATGGACGAGAACTCGAGAAGGTTAGTCGAAGTTGATCGATGTTTATAAAAACCGTGTTGTGACGGAGATATTAAACTTGAGCAAAGGTTTTGCCATTGCCGGGTAACCAAGAACTCAAGGAGCTTAGGGATGGTGGAAAGCTTTGCAATACCTCGGTAATTCTCGATATTGGATCTTGAACCTTTCTTATGAAGTGGAATTATGTAGGATTCGTTCCAAATCATTGGGAGACAAGATTTTTCCAAAGATAGGTTTAAAAGAAAGGTCAAAGGTTGGCAAAGGGATTTGGCACAATTTTTCAAAATACAACTTGGCACTCTATCAGGACCCGCAGAGAAAGAAGTGACCAACGATTTCAAGGCCTCCTTAAAATATGGAAGAAAAATGCCGATGGCCTGAGGTAGATCGTAGGGGTACGGAGTGGATGAGCTGTATATTTGAGAGGAGTATGTAGACTGGAAAAACGTGGCGAATAAATTAGCAATACCAGAAGCTATAAGATTCAGAATTATTAAGATCATAAAGGGAAGGAGGAAACGCATTGGACTTACGGTTAGAGTTGACGAAGGAAAAGAATTTCTTAGGATCACTACGAAAATTTCACCTACAACGGGAAAGGTATTAATTATAAAACTGACTATTGACAGATAGGAATTGAGAACAAGCGGAGGAGAATTGTGCGAAGAAAAACATGGAGCCTGTTTTCTTGTACTTTTTATAAAGTGTGGATTTCTTATTCCTTAAGTACGACAAATTTCTGGAGAACCAAGGAGGCTTGGATGATACTGGGACCGTGAACTCAGGAACATATGAGCTAAGGGCAGAGTTTATAATTTCATAGAACGAGTTGACCGATTCATCAATACTCGATAAGGAGTAAAGGATGGACCAATCAACGTTAGAGAGATGAAGGCTTAGATCGGTGAAATTAGTTTTGCGAAAACACTTCACGCGGCCAGGAGCCAAAGAATCGTCAACACAGCTAGAATTGGCACACTCAAGGGATATAGAAAGAGTAGGATGGTATGGGTCTTCAGGAAGTGATAATGGATTAACTCTGGTCACCGTTCCTAGAGAAGCGTCAATAACGAAAATTAGTTCGAGAACTCTGTCCCTATTATTTTTAATAGCATTAATTTCGACAAGAGAGATATCGGCTAGACCATTAATAAAATCATTATGATTACTAGGAAGCAACAGGTTAGCGTCCTCACAGGGCAACCAAGAAAGAAGTGGTAAATTAAAGTCACCCATGACAATAATCTGATCAGCAGAACCTAAGGCGGACACAACAATTTAGATGGAAGAATCCAAGCTGTGATAGCTGGCAATGCAAGATTTACACTTCTACCTGTAAGAGGTGGAGTACCCAATGGTTCAATCCTTGGTCCACTTCTCTTCTCATTATATGTTAATGATCTCCCAGACTCGTTACCCAATTGTAATGTTCATATGTATGTACGGATTAAATATGCCGCTTGCGCATATGAAGGAATACATTTTCGTAGGAAAGTTGTCAGACCCCAAAACGCCTGCATTATAACATTGGATACCAACAGACTGCTGTAATTTTGTTCATACCAGGCCTGTTCATACCATATTATATAGCACGAAAAATGTGGAGCCGTTTGTCCAAAACGACTAAAACCGCATTTTACCTGAAAAAATTCTGTTCAGTAAGTTGCTGGCCTAACTGCCAAAATGGAATCACAAGAAAACAAAAGGACTGGTTATTTTCATTTTGCCGAGTCCTAGGTATGGATATATATGGGATATATACCCTACCTGATCACGTCCATTTGGGTTGTAAATGGAGTGGACAGTTACTTTTATTCCTTATACCTATGCCTTGGTGTGGATAAATATACATAAATACCTGTTATGGTAAAATGTTGACCTTTTTAAGATGCTTAAGTTATGTGAAAAAAGCACTACCTCTGGAACAAAACAAAACCAGATTAAAAAATACTTACAAAAAAACTACACCATACAATAAATAACAAAATTCTTTAAAAAAATGTAAATTCCGAAATCTATCAGAAAAGGTAATTTTTGGCCACAGCGAAAATTTCGTGTTGACTTGTGTTATCTTTAATTGTTATAATCAAGATGAGGAATTTTATAAGACGTTGAGCACAAAGCCTTTGCATTGGGAAATTTAGTGGCGCCTAAAATAGCTGCATGGTCAGGAAAATGGTTGAACGTGAGAGTATGCTACCGTGACTCACGTTCTGACTTTAAAGCTCAAATTTATTGAGCAGTGCATAATGGCAGATTGAAAGTTGATTATATATTCGTGGACTTTTCCTGCCCATTGTTGCGAAATTTGTTTTTCCTAGTAGGAAATTACTATTGATACATAATAAAAAAAAAAACCCTAAAAATACCAGTTTTTTTAAATAAAGAAAAAAGCCTTGCTATAAAAAAAAACATAATTCATTAAACATGTTTAAAGCTTAAAATCGTTCAGAAAAAGTCGAATTGCTTTGAAAACGTTGGAAGTATTTTCGTCCTCTGATTCTACTTTCTTATGAGGGAATATTCTGTTACTAATTGTTGTACATTTTCTTACGTAATCAACTATGCCATTTTTTTCTATTAAAATTTTTCTGCCCATAAGAATATCATAATATGGTGAAAATGGATGCAAATAAAATTGTTGTGCTTGCTGAAATAAACCATTTTATTTGGACGTTGATTTGCAATGACTACACCATCAAGTGGCCCATGGTGACAGCAGCCGAATGTTACGCGCGAATCCCAGGCCGGAATGCAAACCTCCTCCCACCCAACCAACCGAGGGGTGCTGCCGCATGAATTTTTTAAATTAAGGAAAAAAACCTTGCCATAGAAAAAAAACCATAATTCATTAGAACTTAAAATCTGTCAGAAAAAGTCGATTTAGTTCGAGGCCTAAAGATGCTGTTTCGTAGTGTTATTATCCTTAGCAGCTCCAATCCTGGCAGAAGCTTGAATTGACCAGCAAAGAAGCGTTGGTAGAAAAGAATCGTGCCAATCAATAGATCGAGGCATAGAGGTCTATACAGATCCGGATCCGCTAGTTGTTTGTTTGCTGGAATGTTCCAGTTGCGAATGTCTATGCCGAAAGTTGGCTGCTGATCTGTTATGTTATAGGGTAAAACAGCAGTAATGAATATCGGGTATTCCGACGAATGAGAACGCAGGCTAATGTTGACAAAAAATCGATCTGTGAGGTAGCTAGAGTGATACTATTCTATATTCCTAAGCTGAAGTTGATTTGCGAAGCGGGCCCAGAATCTAGCAGCGTTGGCATGGAATGACAACTCCAGTACTATTTCTGACCAAGACTGTTATCGTGGCAAAAAGAACAATAATAGTACTGAAATCTTGGGCTATAAGCGCAGACGAGGTAGAAGCTGATGTAGCGGCTCCGTGTAATGATGAGATAAAGTACACTTTGAATAACGAGGTGCAACAGAGTATGGTGCCTATGACTGCAGGTACGACAATTATTGAGAAAATGTATGCAAAAAGATAGCCTCTTGTCTTCTCTAAGGCAATTAGAGGGAGATAGGATTTTAATCATCGGGCTAAGTGCACTAAGCCGGGTCACTACACCCTGCTAAATTTAAATTTATTATAATATACAACGAGGGGGAACGTTGTGACACGCGGCAAAGGTCGCGGCTCTACTTTATACCCGGTACTCAGTCAGTATATATGTGAGCTAACGATTTCTATCATTTTTACAATATATTTTATATGTCGTTTTGTATCGCTATTCGCAAAAAGGAGTAACTACATTTATGCCATACAAAAATGTTTAAAAAATCGGTCGCAACGTTTGGGAGATTTATATATTAGATGCTATCTGTTTCCATTTTTTATACCCGGTACTCGAAGGGTATAGGGGTATATTCGATTTTTGCTTGAAGTGGATGTGTGTAACACCCAGAAGGAAGCGTTTCCGTCCCCATCAATAATATATAAGAAAATAGTTTGGTTTTTAATTCATTAAGAAAAAACACTCATTTAATATTTTTATTTTTATATATTGATTGCACTCATTTGAGTAAAGGCTATTTAAAGACTGAATCAAAGATCTTTGATCTGAACTCTGCAGATCGTGAAGTTCTATTGAGCTTTTACATTTGTTTAATCAAGTTTTGTTAAAGTTATTATTATGCAAGTGCTCTGGCCAAAATTTAACAGAGCAATTGGTGTCAAATTGAGTTGAGGAGACGCTTATTTTGAATGAAGCTACATCCCTGGCATAAGAGAAGTTAATATTCTCCACCTTTAAGCCGACGGCTTTTATTTTGCTGTGTATAGAAGTAGTAACGTCACTAATAGTGGAGTTAGGGGCCAGCCGTGAGACAAAAGCTTGTCGTTCAAGTGGGATAACCACCAATCTTGGTTTTGGCAACACAGGCCTGTGTTACCTGTGGTCCGGGTCGTATATTTGTTGGTGGGATCGGAATGGACGGGATAGCTTGTTGGTTGGCGGACTTGACGGACACGGACGCTACCGAAGTTTCTGGCTGTATATTCTCCGAGGTGATAAATTCGGCAGCCGAATTTGCAGCACCAGCAGCTGTCGTTGCCCTTGGAGTAGCAAACGATATCAGCTGCTGCACAATTGGAGTGGTCGGAGTCTGTCGGCTGAGTGACAGTTGGAACTTGCAAATCCCCCGGTCGACCTTTTTGCGCCTAGGAGACTCATTTAGCAGCTGCAAACTGCCAAATTGAGACTCCATGGCTAGGAGCTGATCATACTGCTTTTTAAAGACAACGGTCAGCTCCTTGAAGCCATTCCTCGTCTGCCTCATAAACCTGGCCATCCCAATATGGACCACCCGGCATGCCTCACTACAGTAATACAATACCCAACACTGCTGTAAAACTAATATCGTCCTATTTTTTTATTTATTTATTTGAATAACAATTGTTTAATTGTTTAATAAAGTTTAATGATTAAAAAGAATGTAATATAGAGAGGAATTAAGAGGAAAAATAATAATAATAAAATTAAAGATTAGCTGTATTCAGGTAGTGGTAAATATTGAGTACTATACTATTCAAGGATAATTCAGGGGTTAAAATATGACAAAGTGTATTAAAGTTATGGCATAAAACCCTAAAACGTTCATGCTGGGCATAGTTTGACCTACATAAATAAAGCCTGATAGGCCGAAAGGTACGGGTAGGTCGAAGGGGAACGAATAAGTCAATCTGACTCAGAGTATTTGGGAATCGACCAACCCAAGAAGGAGCTTGTGTATGAACATGACTCCATTGCATATTCGGCGATGGTGCAATGAAGGAAGATTTTTAAGTTGCAGCCTAGATCGGTAAGGTGGCAAGAATCTACCAGAGTCCCAGTTTAGATTATGAAGCGCAAAAATTAAAAATTGTCTTTGCACTGATTCTAGGAAAGCTTGTTGCTCTTTATACTGCGGGCTTCACACACAAGAAAAATACTCCAATATCGGACACACTAATGAAATATAGAGTTGTTCGGTCACATACGGGTCGTCAAACTCCTTGGACAAACGCTTGATGAAGGCATAAACACCCTTGGCTTTATTTACAGTTGCGGATATATGACTATTAAAACTCAATTTATGATCAAAAATGACTCCAAGGTCAGCTGAGCTCGATATTCAATCCAGGGAATTATTTCCAAGAGAATATGACACAAAATGTGGAGCGCGACGATAAAAGGTCATAAGTTTGCATTTCGAAAAGTTAAAAAAAAGCAGATTGTTTGAGCACCACATTAGGAGTTCATTAAGATCATGCTGAAGGTGTGTGCAAATACCAATTAGAGTACTACAGACAGATTTTTACGTCGTCCCCATAAATTAGCGTATGAGAGAATGTTATAACTTGGTGTAGGTCATTCATAAATAAGATGAAGAGAAGCAGACCCAAATGACCTCTTTGTGGAACTCCAGAGGTGACACTAACAATATCAGACAACACATTAGAAAATAAAACACGTTGTGTGCGATTTGAAAGATACGACGAAATCCAATTTAGAAGATTTGTAGAGAAACCTAATACAGACAACGTCTGAATAGGGTATGGTTTACGGAATCAAAAGCCTTGCTAAAATCCGTAAAAATTACGTCAGTTTGCAGACCGCTTCGAAATCCGCGGTTGACTATGGACGAGAACTCGAGAAGGTTAGTCGAAGTTGATCGATGTTTATAAAAACCGTGTTGTGACGGAGATATTAAACTTGAGCAAAGGTTTTGCCATTGCCGGGTAACCAAGAACTCAAGGAGCTTAGGGATGGTGGAAAGCTTTGCAATACCTCGGTAATTCTCGATATTGGATCTTGAACCTTTCTTATGAAGTGGAATTATGTAGGATTCGTTCCAAATCATTGGGAGACAAGATTTTTCCAAAGATAGGTTTAAAAGAAAGGTCAAAGGTTGGCAAAGGGATTTGGCACAATTTTTCAGAATACAACTTGGCACTCTATCAGGACCCGCAGAGAAAGAAGTGACCAACGATTTCAAGGCCTCCTTAAAATATGGAAGAAAAATGCCGATGGCCTGAGGTAGATCGTAGGGGTACGGAGTGGATGAGCTGTATATTTGAGAGGAGTATGTAGACTGGAAAAACGTGGCGAATAAATTAGCAATACCAGAAGCTATAAGATTCAGAATTATTAAGATCATAAAGGGAAGGAGGAAACGCATTGGACTTACGGTTAGAGTTGACGAAGGAAAAGAATTTCTTAGGATCACTACGAAAATTTCACCTACAACGGGAAAGGTATTAATTATAAAACTGACTATTGACAGATAGGAATTGAGAACAAGCGGAGGAGAATTGTGCGAAGAAAAACATGGAGCCTGTTTTCTTGTACTTTTTATAAAGTGTGGATTTCTTATTCCTTAAGTACGACAAATTTCTGGAGAACCAAGGAGGCTTGGATGATACTGGGACCGTGAACTCAGGAACATATGAGCTAAGGGCAGAGTTTATAATTTCATAGAACGAGTTGACCGATTCATCAATACTCGATAAGGAGTGAAGGATGGACCAATCAACGTTAGAGAGATGAAGGCTTAGATCGGTGAAATTAGTTTTGCGAAAACACTTCACGCGGCCAGGAGCCAAAGAATCGTCAACACAGCTAGAATTGGCACACTCAAGGGATATAGAAAGAGTAGGATGGTATGGGTCTTCAGGAAGTGATAATGGATTAACTCTGGTCACCGTTCCTAGAGAAGCGTCAATAACGAAAATTAGTTCGAGAACTCTGTCCCTATTATTTTTAATAGCATTAATTTCGACAAGAGAGATATCGGCTAGACCATTAATAAAATCATTATGATTACTAGGAAGCAACAGGTTAGCGTCCTCACAGGGCAACCAAGAAAGAAGTGGTAAATTAAAGTCACCCATGACAATAATCTGATCAGCAGAACCTAAGGCGGACACAACAATTTAGATGGAAGAATCCAAGCTGTGAAAGCTGGCAATGCAAGATTTACACTTCTACCTGTAAGAGGTGGAGTACCCAATGGTTCAATCCTTGGTCCACTTCTCTTCTCATTATATGTTAATGATCTCCCAGACTCGTTACCCAATTGTAATGTTCATATGTATGTACGGATTAAATATGCCACTTGCGCATATGAAGGAATACATTTTCGTAGGAAAGTTGTCAGACCCCAAAACGCCTGCATTATAACATTGGATACCAACAGACTGCTGTAATTTTGTTCATACCAGGCCTGTTCATACCATATTATATAGCACGAAAAATGTGGAGCCGTTTGTCCAAAACGACTAAAACCGCATTTTACCTGAAAAAATTCTGTTCAGTAAGTTGCTGGCCTAACTGCCAAAATGGAATCACAAGAAAACAAAAGGACTGGTTATTTTCATTTTGCCGAGTCCTAGGTATGGATATATATGGGATATATACCCTACCTGATCACGTCCATTTGGGTTGTAAATGGAGTGGACAGTTACTTTTATTCCTTATACCTATGCCTTGGTGTGGATAAATATACATAAATACCTGTTATGGTAAAATGTTGACCTTTTTAAGATGCTTAAGTTATGTGAAAAAAGCACTACCTCTGGAACAAAACAAAACCAGATTAAAAAATACTTACAAAAAAACTACACCATACAATAAATAACAAAATTCTTTAAAAAAATGTAAATTCCGAAATCTATCAGAAAAGGTAATTTTTGGCCACAGCGAAAATTTCGTGTTGACTTGTGTTATCTTTAATTGTTATAATCAAGATGAGGAATTTTATAAGACGTTGAGCACAAAGCCTTTGCATTGGGAAATTTAGTGGCGCCTAAAATAGCTGCATGGTCAGGAAAATGGTTGAACGTGAGAGTATGCTACCGTGACTCACGTTCTGACTTTAAAGCTCAAATTTATTGAGCAGTGCATAATGGCAGATTGAAAGTTGATTATATATTCGTGGACTTTTCCTGCCCATTGTTGCGAAATTTGTTTTTCCTAGTAGGAAATTACTATTGATACATAATAAAAAAAAAAACCCTAAAAATACCAGTTTTTTTAAATAAAGAAAAAAGCCTTGCTATAAAAAAAAACATAATTCATTAAACATGTTTAAAGCTTAAAATCGTTCAGAAAAAGTCGAATTGCTTTAAAAACGTTGGAAGTATTTTCGTCCTCTGATTCTACTTTCTTATGAGGGAATATTCTGTTACTAATTGTTGTACATTTTCTTACGTAATCAACTATGCCATTTTTTTCTATTAAAATTTGTCTGCCCATAAGAATATCATAATATGGTGAAAATGGATGCAAATAAAATTGTTGTGCTTGCTGAAATAAACCATTTTATTTGGACGTTGATTTGCAATGACTGCACCATCAAGTGGCCCATGGTGACAGCAGCCGAATGCTGTTACGCGCGAATCCCAGGCCGGAATGCAAACCTCCTCCCACCCAACCAACCGAGGGGTGCTGCCGCATGAATTTTTTAAATTAAGGAAAAAAACCTTGCCATAGAAAAAAAACCATAATTCATTAGAACTTAAAATCTGTCAGAAAAAGTCGATTTAGTTCCTTAGCAGCTCCAATCCTGGCAGAAGCTTGAATTGACCAGCAAAGAAGCGTTGGTAGAAAAGAATCGTGCCAATCAATAGATCGAGGCATAGAGGTCTATACAGATCCGGATCCGCTAGTTGTTTGTTTGCTGGAATGTTCCAGTTGCGAATGTCTATGCCGAAAGTTGGCTGCTGATCTGTTATGTTATAGGGTAAAACAGCAGTAATGAATATCGGGTATTCCGACGAATGAGAACGCAGGCTAATGTTGACAAAAAATCGATCTGTGAGGTAGCTAGAGTGATACTATTCTATATTCCTAAGCTGAAGTTGATTTGCGAAGCGGGCCCAGAATCTAGCAGCGTTGGCATGGAATGACAACTCCAGTACTATTTCTGACCAAGACTGTTATCGTGGCAAAAAGAACAATAATAGTACTGAAATCTTGGGCTATAAGCGCAGACGAGGTAGAAGCTGATGTAGCGGCTCCGTGTAATGATGAGATAAAGTACACTTTGAATAACGAGGTGCAACAGAGTATGGTGCCTATGACTGCAGGTACGACAATTATTGAGAAAATGTATGCAAAAAGATAGCCTCTTGTCTTCTCTAAGGCAATTAGAGGGAGATAGGATTTTAATCATCGGGCTAAGTGCACTAAGCCGGGTCACTACACCCTGCTAAATTTAAATTTATTATAATATACAACGAGGGGGAACGTTGTGACACGCGGCAAAGGTCGCGGCTCTACTTTATACCCGGTACTCAGTCAGTATATATGTGAGCTAACGATTTCTATCATTTTTACAATATATTTTATATGTCGTTTTGTATCGCTATTCGCAAAAAGGAGTAACTACATTTATGCCATACAAAAATGTTTAAAAAATCGGTCGCAACGTTTGGGAGATTTATATATTAGATGCTATCTGTTTCCATTTTTTATACCCGGTACTCGAAGGGTATAGGGGTATATTCGATTTTTGCTTGAAGTGGATGTGTGTAACACCCAGAAGGAAGCGTTTCCGTCCCCATCAATAATATATAAGAAAATAGTTTGGTTTTTAATTCATTAAGAAAAAACACTCATTTAATATTTTTATTTTTATATATTGATTGCACTCATTTGAGTAAAGGCTATTTAAAGACTGAATCAAAGATCTTTGATCTGAACTCTGCAGATCGTGAAGTTCTATTGAGCTTTTACATTTGTTTAATCAAGTTTTGTTAAAGTTATTATTAGTTTAACATGGTTTGTGTATTTGTTTAATTTAAACTTAATAGAAGATCGATCGTTGAGAATTCTGTGAACTTTAAGCTTTACATTAGTTTGGGTGATGAGCCTTTGCAAAATGGGGCTTTTAAGTAACTGTCCACCTTGGCTGTTAAAATATTTGAGAACATGTTATTTATGTTACGGCTAAGTTACTCCCTCACCTTTTAGGCTTAAGCTTGTCGTCAAGCGGCAATGTTTGGGTATTTGGTGTTTCTTTAGGTATTTCTACTTTATGTTCTTCATTTGTTTTAACTGTTTTCGGTTTTAAATATTTGATTACAATTTTTTGTGTTTGTACTTTGCAATATTTATATAAGAGAAATAGGCCAATTGTGGCTATGAAAGATAATATTATTAATATATTTTTGTTTTCCTTATTGCTAAACAAAATTATTTTCTTAATTTCTATATGTGACATTGGTTCATCTTGGTTACATTGTGTTCAGTAAATATTAAATTTGTATATTGCTGAACTTTGTTTGATATTGAAATTTCTTTTAATTCTGCAGTAAAATCAAATATTTTTATTATTATTTTTTTTTCTATATAAATTTCCTGGTTGTTACACTTCTGGTAAACTTTTCTCGTGACATATTCCATGTAATTAATATGTTTGATTCAATATTTTTGAAGTAATTCTGTTTTCGAAATTTACAAAAAGTACATGTTGGTGTTTCGTGTCTAATAATGTTCGTAATACAATGATCTTTATAAATTTATTTTGTGAGAATATTTAAAACATTTTTTTAGTGCAAATAGAATTTTCCTGCGACATTTTCATTGATAACACTACTCGTCAAAATTAGTATTTTTCCGCTGTGGCCAAAAATGACCTTTTCTGATAGATTCGAGGATTGCTGGCCCAACTGCCAAAATTGGATCACAAGAAATCAAAAGGACTGGTTGTTTTGGTTTTGCCGAGTCCTAGGTATGGATATATATAGGATATAAACCCTACCAGATCTCGTCCACTTGGGCTGTAAATGGAGTGGACAGTTACTTTTATTCCTTATACCTATGCCTTGGTGTGGATAAATATACATACATAAATACCTGTTATGGTCAAATGTTGACTTTTTTACCTTTACAGGTGCTGGACAAGAAATATTTATTTTCCGACTTTTCCTGAGTTTTCAAAGTCAAACTTTCCAAATAAAATACCGCTAAAAATGATCAAATTTGAATTTGAAACCTTAAAACCTTCCAGACGGTAAGCAGCATGTGCAAAGTATTTGGGTACGATTTATATCTGCATTTATCAGCCTTTCAAAACTGCAAAGTACCGTGAAAAAAAGAAGCAACACCTCTAAAAACACATGAAAAAAACACCAGATTTCAAAAAATTTAAAAATGAAAAAATGTGCCTAAAAAAAACCATAATCGCTTAAAAATTTTTTAATCCCCGAATCTATCAGAAAAAGTCATTTTTGGCCACAGCGGAAATGTCGTGTTGGCTAGTGTAATCTGCCCATTATTTTCAGGGTATGGTGTATGGTGTTATTAGGAATGTTGATATTCCAATTGTTTTAATTAGTAGCTATGCTATACCAAGCGGAGGTTTTCATGTCATTTATATTTTTATGGTCACTATCATGATTATTGTGAATCCGTTGATTGTGAAGTGTTGGCTGCCTGCAAATATTTACTATAATCGATAATCGATATCGATATATCATTGCTGACGGTCGTGTTTTACTTCGCTCCTACCAAACATTTTTTTAAATCTATTGCTTAAAGGAAAGTAATTGTGTTTTTTAGTTACTCCCTGTGTACATAACCGTGCGTGTAATTTGTTGATATCGGTGCTTACGCTATTTGCCTTCTCTTGTGTATTTTATTTCCAATTTTCAATCATATTGTGCACTCCTCTTTCTCTGCACATTCTCATTAGCAGCTGTTTTGTTGTTGCTAATTGCTTGTGTGGTGCACTCGCTCTCTCAGAGCTGCTCTCTACTTTTATCTTACCCTCTCTACTGTTCTCACTCTAACACACACGCACCGCTCTAACAGCCGCTCTGTGCTTACTTTCTGTGCTTCTCTCGTCTCTCTGTGTCTCACCGTACACTTGTTGTTATTGTGACTGCACACTGCATCAGCCTCACACCGACTTATATTTTACCGATCTTTTTTTTCTATCCACATATATTTTTCTCATAATTTTTACAATGAGCTCCTGCTGTGCTAAACGCTGCGACGCTGGCCGTACGGCGCGGTCTCAACTGGACCATGATCGACTCTGGTGCTAAGGAAATCGATGGCAAGAATACCGGCGTTAATGATCTTGCTTCGATGAGGATGGCTGCATTCGGCCCCTCTCCTGAAGCCTCTCCGGTGCCAACTGTTCAATTGGAAGTAAATGACGAACATGTCGCTGGTGCTCCATCGCCCTCAATTGATGCCGACGACACCGTTGTTAGAGTGGAAGTAGAAGCACCTTCCACTTCTGCTTCCATCGCCATCTCCTCGGACAGTTCTGCTCTATCTGAACCCGCCCCTCGGGTTGTTCCCACTTCCGCCTTACCTATTAAACATGGGTCCTCCACCTATTCTTTTGCTCGTGCTCCTCTAAAATCTATTTTTGTGTCCCGACTCTTGGACTCGACTACGGATGTGCTCGTTAGAGACTACATCTTTTCTCAACTCAATATTGATGATTGCTCTGGCCTAATAGCTACCAAATTTAACTTTAAAGAAAAACGTGGTATCTCTTCATTTAAAATTCTAGTGCCGGATGAACACGTAAATAGAGTACTCGATCCCTCCTATTGGCCGAATCATACGATTTGCCACCTGTTTACTAAGCGTACCTCTGAACCTAGAGTTGGTATAATTTCTACTCCACTTCCGTCTGCTTCAAAAAACTGAATTCACTCACTCCACTAAAGATCTCATATCAGAATGTACGTGGCCTGTGCAGTAAGCTCAGCCAACTTTATTCTAATAGTGCAACTTTTGATTCTGATATTATCGCTTTTACTGAAACCTGGGTCAATTCCTCAATTTCGGATTCAGAGATTTTTATAGACAAGTATAACATATATAGACGTGACCGTCCATCTCGGGGTGGTGGAGTTCTGATAGCCGTTCGCTCTGACTTAACTTCTCAACTCCTTTCCATTGAAGAGTGTAACAATTTAGAAATAGTCATAGTTAAAATTCGTCTGCGCTCTTTTAGTTTATTCATTTCTTGTTCATACATCCCTCCGTCTGCTGAATTCGCAACCTATATGCTTCACACTGCTCGTCTTCAGACCCTCTCGTCCCAACTTAATGATTCCGATCGCCTTATTGTCCTGGGGGATTTTAATCTCCCAAACATTACTTGGTCTCCTTCTGTTGACTCTAACCTGATGCTCCCATCCATGCAGCATGATTTTATTGACTCCTTGTCCTATACTTCGCTGGGTCAGGTTAATGGCATTTGTAATAACATTGGCAGGAGCTTAGACCTCGTCTTCACCTCCGATACGTCGATGACTCTGGTTAGTAGAGGATCACCTCTATCTTTCCCTGTAGACCTTTATCATCCCAGACTTGAAATTGAACTTCACTTGCCTTCTTCTGGGCCCATCAAATCTTTCTCTAAGCCCTCGACTATCTATTGCTTTAAAATGGCCGATTTTCCCTCTCTGTATATTGCTCTTTTCAGATCGATTGGTCATTCCTCGACGACTTCCTTGAAATTGAGCCTGCCACTAATGCATTCTATACTACCATTTTCTCCATCTTTACTACTTATGTCCCTTTAGTCACGCCCTTGAAAAATCCTTCTGGCCCCATTTGGTTCACCCCGAGGTTAATCAACCTGAGGAATTTTAAATCCCGCATGTATACAAAATTTAAAAAATCCGGTTCTTAATCGGACTCAATTGCTAAATCTAAATTTTCCCTATTTCATACGTTTTGCTATAATAAATACTTGGCCAAATGCAAGCTTAACTTCAAACGCGATCCAAAACAATTCTTCAGGTTTGTTAACTATAAACGTCACTCCTCTCAATTTCCTTCATCTCTACACTTAAATGGTAGTTTTGCTGATAATGATTGTGACATTGCGGATCTGTTCGATCCTTTTTTCAACGTTGCTACTCTGTCCCCTCAATGAGCCTTCCCTCTATTCTGGCTTCCACATCCGACCATCGTACCAGGTACTCTTATCCTATTCCCCTAAAGAGCTCAAATTGTATCTATTCCCCCTTCATTGATTAAAACTGCCTGCTAACCAATTTAAAATCGAGTAAGTTCTCGTTCTCCACTGGCCCGGATTTGGTCCCCAGTGCCGATCTTAAACTTTGTGCTGATTCTCTTTGCGTGCCCCTTCTAAAACTTTTCACCTTGTCGCTCGAGTTAAGCGATTTTCCAATCATCTGGAAGGAGTCCTACATAATTATCGGTGTATATCTAATTTATCTGCCATTCCGAAACTCTTTGAAAAAATCATTACTTCTCAGCTGCAGCACTTTTGTAGTTCCCTGTTCTCGGAATCCCAGCATGGATTTGTAAAACGTTGCTCAGTTACTTCGAACCTCCTTGAATTCTCCTCCTTCGTAACTACTGGATTTGCTAATCAGTGCCAAACTGTTGTAGTTTACACTTATTTTAGTAAAGCCTTTGACTCAGTTAATCACAATCTCCTTATCCATAAACTATCTCTCCTTGGGTTTTCGACTAATCTTCTCCACTGGACTAATTCTTACCTTTGTAATCGTTTTCAGCGTGTCTGCTTTCACTCCTATATCTCTAAACCTGTTTTTGTTATATCAGGTGTACCTGAAGGTAGCCATCTGGGCCCCCTGTTATTTAATTTGTTCATTAATGATCTTCCTCTAGTCTTATCTCATTCCCGTGTCTTTATGTACGTTAACGATTTTAAGCTATGTTTTTCCTATAATGAACCTGCGTCCCCGTTATCTCTGCAATCGGATCTTGACGCTCTTAGTAACTGGTGCCTTATGAACGTTCTTCCACTGAACATATCAAAATGTAATATCATGATTTTTCACCGCAGCAAGCCATACCTATTGGACTACTCCATCAATAGCTTTATCTTAGAACGTCAGTTCAAATTTAATGACCTAGGCATTACCTTTGTTCCAAATCTTTGTTTTAATTCTCATATCTCCTCCATCTCAAATAAAGCCAAAGGAGTTATTGGTTTTGTCAAAAGATGGTCTAAAGAATTTACTGACCCTAACACCACTAAAGTCTTATACGTTTTTCTGGTCCGGCCTATCTTGGAATATGGTTCCTGTGTCTTGTCACCAATTTACCAAAAATTTCAAGATATGCTTGAATCCGTACAGAAACAATTCCTCATCTTTGCACTCCGTGGACTTAATTGGGACCCTGTGATACATCTGCCTTCCTATGAAAGCAGGCTGCGTCTTATTAACCTCCAATCTCTTAAGTCCCGTAGGATCTGTCATGGAGTTCTCTTTCTCAACAAGCTTCTCTATGGTGAGGTTGAATCATCTGCCCTTATCAGTACTATAAGTTTTGCTGTCCCATCCCGTCCGACTAGGCATTACGTTCCTCTCCGCCTTCAACTCTGTCTTTCTAACTACTCTGATCAGGAATCTTTCCGTAGCCTTTGCCAAAATTATAACAAATTGTTTCATCTGTTCTCCTTTGAGACTAGTTCTAACATGGTCAAATCTATCCTACTGAATAACATATTGTAATAATTTTAAATTATATCTTAAGTTTATCTTGTATCTTGCCTTAGTCTCGTAGGATACACACTTGTCATTTAATTTTTCCCCCTTCCGTTTACCTGTAATGAGTAACAATCTGTCCTCTGTTATTTTTCTTGTAATGCTTTTCATCTATCTGCTCTATTCCTCCTGTTTTTCTGAATGGGTTTTTGGATTTTGCACGTGTCCTTGTTCTTGTCTAAATTTCGTGTCAATTTCGTAGTCATGTCGCTTTTCATTTAGTATGATAGTTTTGTTTTCTTTTATTAGCTGCGAATTGTATTCAGGTGTTCCTGCATATAGTAGTATAATAGCTGGTGTTCATGCACATGAACAGGACCCGACAGCAGGTAGCGTCACAAAAAAAATAAAATATACAGTCCACTTGAAGGAGGCCAACAAACTCGCAGTTATCACATCTTTATGTTCATAAAATATGAACAGGAACCGACACAGGCCAACCAATAAACAAAACAGCTGGAATTTGTCCAGTTGTATTGTGTTTAGTCTTGTGGTTGTAAATGTATAGTATAGTTTCGAGTCTAGTTTCTTTATTTTCACGGTTCTTGCCAGGATTGATAATTCTAATTTTCTCATTGATGGTTTTGTGAAGGCGTTCTACGTCTGATATTCCTGTTTTACTTGTAGTGATGTCTAGTTGTATTTGTTCTGTTTCTAACCAACTTTTTAAAGAGTTACTTAGAAATGCTGAATCTTTATCTGCTTTAATTAGTTGTGGCTTTCCCATGTCGTTAAAAATACAAGTGCCCTAACGTTTGGCTTCTAACCAATCTCTGCTATTCGTTTTGATCAGTGATGCAAATTTGGAATGCAGGAATGCAGGAAAGATATTGTTCATTGTCGATTGAATAGAAATCTATAACATTGATCTCTCTTGGACTATTGGATTCTGTGGTTGATTCAAAGGTAAATTTTCTGGATTGGTGTTCTGTTTTTGTAACATTGCAAACGAATGTGAAGTTAATGATGTTCTGAATTATTTTTTGATAGTCTGGAAAATAGTGGATTTCTTTAAAAAGGCGGATCGTTTTCCCAATATCTGGATGAATTAACTTAACGCGTTCATTGAAGATAAGTTCTTTAAATTCCGGGTAGGACTTGATATCTTTAAGTTTGATTATACTCTTTAAGAGAGAGAGGGAATGAGTAAGCGCTTGGAAGGTTTTGCGTGGCCACTGAAATTTCATTTGTTCCCTCTGTCTTTAATAATTATCCGATCTGAAAGATACGGTTATTTTCCATAACTTTCCGTTTTGATTTCCTCGCGTCTAAAAATTGTGGATTCCACAGATATTCGTCTTTTGAGGGGGCGGAAGGGGGCGTGGCAAAATACACTTTTGAAAACATTTGTATTGAAGTGATATCACAGGAGCTTTAATATTAAGTTTGGTTGATCTAGCTCTTATAGTCTCTCAGATCTACGCGTAAAACAATTCGGCCGGGCAGAGCAGGGGATGGCGTGTGAGAGAGAGCGCGAGGGAACGATGCGTTTCGAAATGGTTTGGTAATTCTCTATGATTCTGTCATTTTATTTTTGTTGTTTTTTTTAAATTGTTCGTGCCAAAGATGTTCATTTTTTGTTTGGACAGAAGGGGGCGGGACGAAATTTTGAAATGCACTTTTAACAGTGTGATATCACAGGAGTCTGGATACAAAATTTGGTTGCTCTAGCTTTTATAGTCTCTGAGATCTAGGCGATAATGAAGACGGACGGAAAAACGGACGGACAGACAGGGCTATATCGACTCGGCTATTGATGCTGAGCAAGAATATATATACTTTATGGGGTCGGAACCGATTCCTTCTGTCTGTAACAACAGAAACTTTTGGAACAAATCTTATATTCCCCTATACTCTTCGAGTACCGGGTATAAAAATCAAAAATTAATTAATTTGAAGTATGTCTTTGTGTACATTTTTCCTTCTTGCTACTCATTCTGTTTTAAATTTAGCTTTAAATTTTTGTCGTCGTCAATATCAGTTATTTAATGTTACATTTGAAAAGTACCGGTCAAATATCATTTGGCAACGTCCCAGTTTCGTCACGGCAAAATTCATACCGGCCATACGATGGATGGTGGATGTGTTTCTGTGGGAATAGAGAATCAGAGTAATAAAGAGTTTAGGTCCAAGGCGTATTGTCTTTCAAAAACAAATACCTTATATAATCTAAATATATAGTCCAAAGGGTTTCAGACAGCCGTCTCGAATTTCAAATATCAAATTAATCTTTACTTCATTATTGTTACCTTAAGCATCTAAAAATATATTATCTTAAATGTTCTTGGCTCGCAAGTATATTAACGTGTATTTTTTACATCAACAAGAGCAAGTTGAACATCTATAACAAATATATTCACTAATACTATACATTTTTTATATTTAAAGAAAATTCCTATCAGGCCTACACAGAAACAAACTACTCAATATTAGTTTAGATGTTCGTTTACAAAATTTATTCAGAAGTAAATCCATACTTCAGACATTTGTACACAATTTTTCGTAACTTTTAATGTGACTCAGATATTATTGAACTTGTTACGAATGATAGATTTTTAAGAAATGTTTATATACATCAAATTTCAATCAACTGGAATAATTAAACAACAAATATGATATTTGTTCAATGATAATAAAATTTATGTAGTAAAATGTACATATGGATAGAAAAACTTTTATTTTAAAATTGTATCGTTTTTATGAATCGAACGTGGGCATGCCGAGTTTTGCTGATAAATTCCGTTATTCGACATATATCCGCTATTTTTCTTACAAAATATACAAAAATCTGTGTTTGTAACGGTCAAACGGCATTTGGGATGGTACAAAACAGCCAAATACTGTATACGAAGGTTTGGTCAAACGGCTCCACCTTAGCCGTTTATCCATCGATTCTTGCAAACGATACCTTAAACGACGCTTAAATTGATGTACCTGTCTGAAACCAAAAATGTTGGCCATGAAATTTTTTTTTTTCGACTTTTCCTGAGTTTGCCAAACTCAAAATTAGTGAAAAAAGTAGCGCAAAAAATGATCAAATTTGACATTGAAACCTTAATAACTTCAAGACGGTAAGCTGCATGTAAAAGGTATTTGGGTACGATTTATAGCTGCATTTATCAGCTTTTCAGAACTTCAGTTTAATACAGTTTAATACAGCCAGATGTAAGATGCTTAAGTTATGTGAAAAAAGCACTACCTCTAAAACAAAACAAAACCAGATTTTAAAAAAATTCTAAAAAAAAACTACACCATACAAAAAAAAAACCATAATTCTTGAAAAAAATGTAAATCCCGAAATCTATCAGAAAAAGTAATTTTTGCCCACAGAGGAAATTTCGTGTTGACTGGTGTTATCTTTAATTATTATAGTCAAGGTCAGGAGTTTTATAAGACGTTGACCACAAAGCGCCTGAAATAGCTGCATGGTCAGGAAAATGGTTGAACGTGAGAGTATGCTACCGTGACTCACGTTCTGACTTTAAAACTCAAATATATTTAGAAGTGCATAAGGGCAGATTGACAGTTGATTATACATTCGTGGACTTTTCCTGCCTATTATTGCGAAATTTGTTTTTCCTAGTAGGAAATTATTATTGGTACATAATCAAAAAAAAAAACACACTAAAAAATACCAGTTTTTTTTAAATAAGAAAAAAAACCTTGCTATGTAAAAAAAAACATAATTCATTAAACATGTTTAAAGCTTAAAATCTGTCAGAAAAAGTCGAATTGCTTTAAAAACGTTGGAAGTATTTTCGTCTTTTGATTCTACTTTCTTATGAGGGAATATTCTGCTACTAATTGTTATAAATTTTCTTACGTAATCAACTATGCCATTGTTTTCCATTAAAATTTTTCTGCCTATAAGAATATCATAATATGGTGAAAATGGATGCAAATACAATTGTTGTGCTTGCTGAAATAAACCATATTATTTGGACGTTGATATGCAATGACTGCACCATCAAGTGGCCCATGGTGACACCAGCCGAATGCTCTTACGCGCGAATCCCAGGCCGGAATGCAAACCTCCTCCCACCCGCTAGTTGTTTGTTTGCTGGAATGTTCCAGTTTCGAATGTCTATGCCGAAGGTTGGCTGCTGATCTGTTATGTTATAGGGTAAGACAGCAGTAATGAATGTCGGGTATTGCGACGAATCAGAACGCAGGCTAAGTTAGGTTAGGTACAGGCGGTGGCCAGTCTCGCCAGGAGCCCGCCACACATAGTGTTCCCCTTTCCTCGTCGTGAGACCTTAATGTCAGCAGTTATCCCATCCGGCTGCTCTTATAAAGTTTGCTATTTATCTGGGACAGATTGTGGACATTTCTGAAATGTCTGCTATGAAGGGCGAGCCCATGTGTATAAGCCTTCTTCTGCTGAGAGCTGGACAGGAGCAGAACAGGTGTTCCACCGTCTCTTCTTCTTCCTCATCTCTGCAGCTACGGCAAAAATCGTTATATGGGGCGCCCAGCATGTTTGCGTGGGTGCCTATTAGCCAGTGTCCCGTAAGGGAGCGTATGACTGCGCTATACCTTCTTCTGCCGATTCTGCATAGCTCAGAGGTGCGCTTTCTGTGGTACTGATTGCCACGTGTTGTCTCTTCGTCGCTTATATTGCTCTTTTATGATAAGCTTACAGGTGGCCATAGGCATACGAATATCTTCCTTATCTTGAAGAAGGGGGGTAGTAGTGCAAGATCTGGCCTCGTCTGCTATGCAGTTACCTTCGATGTGCCGATGGCCTGGGACCCATATAAGGTTGATAGCAAATTGCTGAGCCATCTCGTTAAGAAATTTGCGGCAGTCCGCGGTGGTGGTCGCGTTCGAGGTAATCGCATTAAGCGATTTGATAGCAGCTTGGCTGTCGATGTACACTTTTACCCGAGTTCCCGTGTCGGTAACTTCCTGAAGGCTGTTCAGTGCTTCCCTGATTGCAATGACCTCCGGCTGGAAGACGCTACAGTGATCTGGGAGCCTGAAGGAGGGCCGTATGTTTAGCTGTTCGGAGTAGATTCCTCCTCCCACCTTGTTGTCCTGCTTCGATCCATCTGTGAAGATGCTTATGGCCTTTTGTGGGCCTGGAGGTCCCTCTAGCCATTCGTCTCTGTTGGGGATGATTATATTGAAAGGGGTGTCTGTATGTTCCCTTGGGACGCATTAGTCCGTTTTTGTGGGGACGGTACCGCTATTTAGTATTGATAAGTGACCCATGTGCTGTGGTGCCCATTGGTCTCCCAAACGTAGTGCTGCCATTTCTGAACGCTTTTTTCGTGCCAGGTCAAGGCTCTGGAGGCATAGGATGGCATTTAATGCATCATTCGGTGTGGTGCGATGAGCTCCACTGATGCTTAAGGCAGCAGTTCTTTGGACTTTGCTCAATTGTTTGGTGATCGTCCTTTTTGATAGGGCCGGCCACCACACTGTAACTCCATAGAGTAGTATAGGTCTAACTATTGCTAGATATATCCATTGGACTATGCTTGGGTTCATGCCCCATTTTAAGCCAATAGCTTTTTTGCATGTATAGAGGGCTTTCGTAGCCTTTTTTACTCTGTCCTTTGTGTTCAGGTTTCAGTTTAGCTTCTTGTCAATTACCAACCCTAAGTAACTGGCACTGTCGCTGAAGGAGAGCCTGCAGCCGTTTAGTGAGGGGGGGTTGAGAGGCGAAATCTTATATTTATTTGTAAATAACACAAGTTCCGTTTTCGAGGGGCTAACTCCCAGACCTCGAGATTCCGTCCATTCAGACAGTTTCGCGAGCTTAGCGGTCATTAGGTCGCAGAGTGTTTGCGGGTATTTCGCCGAAAAGACAACCGCAACGTCATCCGCGTATGCCACAACTTTGCAGCCCCCTCCCTCCAGGTCACATAGTATCTTGTTGACTGCTATGTTCCATAGAAGAGGAGACAGGACACCACCTTGCGGTGTGTCACTGTTGACATACCTTGACTGGGTGAACGATCCCATTGATGATGTCACCGTCCTGCATGTGAGCAATTGATCGATCACCAAGTGACGGTCCACCGCCAGATCAGTCAGCGCTTCCGTAATGGCATCCGGCACGACATTGTTGCAAGCTCCCTCGATATGGAGAAAGGCTATTAGGGAGTATTCTTTTAGGTGAAGAGATTTCTCTATCACTGAGACAACTGCGTGAAGTGCCGTTTCCGTGGATTTTCCTTTTCGGTAGGCATGTTGTGAGCCTGACAACAACTGGGGACTTATAGTTGTCCTCAATTGTAGCCCAGTCTCTCAAAGGTTTTGAGAAGAAAGGACGAAAGACTAATTGGTCTGAAGTCCTTTGGAGTTGAATGTGAGATTTTTCCCGCTTTGAGGATAAAGACTATCTTTGCCTAAAGCCAAGCGTGTGGTATTTTCCCACCATTAGTATCTTCTTAAAGATACATTGCAGCCATTTAATGGCCGTGTCACCGGCCTTTTGAAGTTGAGAGGCGCCTCACTTGAGAGGCGTTCCGGCTCGATGGTAGTACACCCGGGAAAGTGCGTGTCGAGAAGAATGTGCTGGGACTCCTTACTGGGTTTAGTCCACGTACCATCGCTTCTTTTAAGGTACCCCACCGCGGGGGTCGTTTTGGAGAATACCTTGCGTAGCCTTGCAGCTTCCGACGTTTCTTCGATTTCAGAGCAAAATTTTTTCCAAGAGGCTCTGTTTGCCTTCCTTGTTTCTTTTTTGTATAGGGACAGACTGGTCTTATAGTCTACTCAGTGTTCCTCCCCGTTAGCGCTTTTGGCTCTGTTGAAGAGAGTCCTGCAGCTTTTCCGTAGGATATCTATTTGTTTTGACCATCAGGGAGGTTTCTTTTTCCCCTTACGTCTGTTTGGGGGGCATGCTGCCGTGAAGGCTGTGTTGCATGCTTCAGTGAGCCTATCCACTAGACGGTTTAAGTCGTCCTCTGTGTTCGGGCATATTTGGGCTTTGTCCAATTTCCTACTATATTTTTCCTAGTTGGCTTTCCTGGGATTAATGTAGTCAATGGGTTATGGGCTCTCGAGAGATAATATCATCTCGATGTACCTGTGGTCAGAGAAGGAATGTTCCGCTAGGAATTTCCAACTCTTGACTATGTCTGAGGTCGATGACCTCTTGCCGGTTCTGTATTATAAATAAAGGGTCATTTCCCCGATTACATATTAATAAGTTAGAGTTTAGGATAAAGCTGTGTCCGAGCTCCCCCATTGGGTGTGATGAGCGTTGATATCGCAGCCTATTATTAGGCCTATGTCTGAACTCTCGCAATCGCTGGATAGCTTGCGAGCGAGGTCACTCGGAGGATCGCATTCCTCGGGAGCCACATAGGACGATATCAGTCTAAGATGTGTCCCCTGCAGCTCTAGGCTTACAGCCGTGTTGTCGCCATTGCTAAAGTTATGGAGCAGAAAAAGAATTTTACCATATTTTTGGGTTACAATCAGCTTGTACTCCTTCGTCGCTAATCCACAGACCTTTTCTCCTACTATCCAAGGCTCCTGGACTAGGACTATGTCGGCTCCGCTCTCGATCAAGCGGAATATGAGGGAAGCGGATGCTGCTTTACTGTGGTGGAGATTTATCTGTAGGAGTCTCAGAGACATCTTCCAGAATCCCCACCACTGTGATGTCGGCGTCTGAGTCGTCGGATACTTCCTCGCGACACATTGCCTCAAAGTCGACCAGTAGCTCTGCATCGGACGAGTAGCCTTCTTTGGCCTGCTCCAGCTCGTTGTCGGGTGCTTCTATCTCCGAGGCAACGTCCTGCTCGACTGGGTTGTCGACCGGACGGGCCTCGGCCGCTGCGTCCGACTTATACACCTTTATGGTGACCGAGCTGAAGCCGAAGTTCAGCTCGCCCTTAGCTGCCTCTATCGGGGCCAGTGACTCCTTGTTGAGTACGAGCACAGCTTGGTTCATCGGTCCCTGCGTCGTTTCAACCTTTACTACCTTCCAGTTTGTAGTTGGAAGTTGTGGATTGCACCTCTGCAGCATTTTGAGGATGCGCTCAGGCTCCTTGAAGGTAGCCGGCACCCATAGTCTTGCCCGCGGTCTACTGGGCACCTCGCTCCAGTCTACTGCGACGAGCTTCGCGCCAGCGTAGACCTCTCCGATCTGCGCCACCACTGTTTGATACAGAATCACGGTGTGCTCGTCTTCACAGGCAATTACTTTGATATTGCCCTGGAACCACCCCATGTCCTTGCAGACAGGAGGTGGCCCGGGGTCATTTTCGAGGAGCTCGAAGCAGTGGTCGGACAATGCCGCTTCCACCCACTTCCACTGGCTCCTAGGTATTTTACCCTCCGCGCTGCCCTTGTCAAGGACTCCGATTAGCGTCCTCTCCTTGGCAATCTGCGCGAAGGATATATTTGGCAGTACTCTAGACCGCTTTGAAGTCGGTCCAGGCATCTCCTGCGAGCGCTGCCTCTTCGGTTAAGGCACCTGTTGTTGCAGCTTGGTGAAGTCTGGGAGCATCTCCGAGGCCCACTTCACCTTCTTCAGCCAGTCGGCTGATGGGCTTGCTGCTTTGCTCGCGTTTTGCCGACGGAGTATGTGCCCTGCATTCCTCCTTTCGGCATACGAGTACTTCCTGGCTTGGGCACGTGTCGATGGCAAGTCAGCCCCACCCCTTGTCTTTCCCTGTCTTTCGCCTTCCACCGAGCAGGTCTTTTCTGCTGTTCAGCTGATTGGGCCAGGCCTTTGGGCCACTGCCTTCCCAAGCATGGGATTACTCCTAGTTGGCGTTTGGGGAGTGCCAGACTCGGTTTTTTTGGTTTTTTTGTTTGTTTTATTGTTATTCATAATTGTTCCCACGATTTGCAAAGAAAGGACGGTCCGTCCGGGCAGAGCTTCACCTTGCCCGGATAAGGCATCATTAGAACAGGGGGCTGCCAAGTCCCTGAGCTCTCCGTTTACGACTGAGCTAGTTTTTAAAACCGGGCCCTCAGCCAGGCTGACTCTCAGCACGGTTTGAATGACACCTTAGTCCGGCCCGGTGTGAGGTGAGTGTGGGGGTTGGGATGTGGGTAGGTAGTGTGTAGGAATGGGAGTGTGTGATCTACTTATGCGTGGCGGCACCACAAGCTTATCAACAGTGATGCTGCCTCGCGAACACCCGCTGGCTGTCTGGGACTGCTTTATTTCGGTACTCTCCATAGGGATGCCCGTTTATTCGCAGCTGACCTACCTGCCGAGGTAGGTCGTTCGCTATCCGCAACCTGCGACCCGTCCGGTGGCTTCAGCTGGGCCCCCTTTGCACCACCTTACCAGCTCATCCGACCAGAGAACGCAGACTAATGTTGACAAAAAATCTATCTGTGAGGAAGCTAGAGTGATATTTTCCTGAAACTCCAGTCGGCGACTCGAGATTCCTAAGCTGAAGTTGATTTGCGAAGCGGGTCCGGAATCAAGCGGCGCTTGGCATGGAATGATAACTCCAGTTCTATTTTTAGCTGAGATCTTGGGCAATAAGCGCAGACGAGGTAGAAGCTCATGTAGCGGTTCCGTGTACTGATGAGATGACGTACATTTTGAATAACGAGTTGCAACAGAGTATGGTGCCTATGACTGCAGGTACGACAATTATTGAAAAAATGTATGCAAAAAGATAGCCTCTTGTCTTCTCTAAGGCAATTAGAGGGAGATAGGATTTTATTCATCGGGCTAAGTGCATTAAACCGGGTCACTAAACCCTGCTAAGTTTAAATGTGCTATAATATACAACGAGGGGGAACGTTGTGAGCCGCGGCAAATGCTGCGGCTCTACTTTATACCCGGTACTCAGTCAGTACTAATGGGAGTTAACTATTTCTATCATTTTTACAATATATTTTATATGTCGTTTTGTATCGCTGTTCGCAAAAAGGAGGAATTACATTTATGCCATACAAAAATGTTCAAAAAATCGGTCGAAACGTTTGGGAGGCTTATATATTAGATGCTATCTGTTTCCATTTTATACTTGGTACTTGGTACTCGAAGAGTATAGGGGCATATTCGTTTGTGCTAGAAGTAGATGTGTGTAACATCCAGAAGGAAGCGTTTCCGACCCCATCAAGTATATATAAGGAATATAGGAATATATAATTCATTAAGAAAAAACACTCATTTAATATTTTTATTTTTATATATTGATTGTACTCATTTGAGTAAAGGCTATTTAAAGACTGAATCAAAGATCTTTGATCTGAGCTCTACACACCGTGAAGTTCTATTGAGCTTTTACATTTGTTTATTTAAGTTTTGTTAAAATTATTATTAGTTTAACATGGTTTGTGAATAGAAGATAATAATAGAAGATCGATCGTTGAGAATTCTGTGAGCTTTAAGCTTTACATTATTTTGGGGGATGAGCCTTTTCAAAGTGGAGCTTTCAAAAGATCATTGGCCTTTAACATATTTGAGAACATGTTATTTCGACGTTGATATGCAATGACTGCACCATCAAGTGGCCCATGGGACACCAGCCGAATGCTGTTACGCGCGAATCCCAGGCCGAAACGCAGCACTCCTCCCACCCAACCAACCGAGGGGCGCTGCCGCATGACGCGCGACTCGTTAAACGAACCGATCGCGATCATGCAGGATATAGATGTTAGCCTAATATTCGAGGAAAATTAGAACTAATCTTACCAATGGAACTAAGCATGCATTAAAACTAGCGTACACCTACAATTTCTAAATTACGATAAAGGTATGTGAGTAATAGTGTTTTAAGAAGAGGAAGGTGGTGTGGGTTGATTTATGATCGGTAAAAGTGACAGGTGGGGGTGGGGGAAATAATTAATGACCTATTATTAACGGTAAAAGTGTCAGGTGGGAGGTGGAGAAGGTAAAAAGGTGTCAGGTGGGAGGTGGGGAAGATAAAAAGGGGTCAGGTGGGAGGTGGGGAAGGTAATTAATGATCCCATAATTAGCGGTAAAAGATATCAGATGGGAGGTGGGGAAGGTAAAAAGGGGTCAGGTGGGAGGTGGGGAAGGTACTTAATAATCCCACGATCATGTCTGTTGTGTGCTCATGCGTGAGCGGCTTACAGGGTTAGGGGGAGTGTGCTTGCACGATCATGTTTCTCGCGTGCTCATGCGTAACGGTGTTAAAGTAGCTGTCATCGTCGTCTGTGGTTTTGTTTATCAGGTACTCTAGTGTGTGTGTGAACATATTAATTGATTGTTTATGGGTAAAGAGGTTAATAAAGGAATGTGTTGAACATGTGTACCTTTGTTTACACACACACATCGTGAGGAGTTTGTGATTTTTGCGAGTGCGGTCGTGTTTTGTCTCGCTCCGTATAATTTGTAGAAATCAGCAAATAAATCATCCTGGAAAAGAGGCAAACAATCGTAAGCACGAGCCACAGCAGTGCTGCAGTAATTACCTGCGCAACACGCCAAGCCCAGAAGCGGAGAAGCGGCTATCTGGTCCGGAAACCATCTGGGAATCCAATTGGGGAAAGGAAAGACGCCGCCCATCAGCGAGGCTGCAGTCATTTCCATCAGACCAGCCTATAGGAGCACCCAGATACTGACGATGAAAGTTTCACCGGCAGTTGCTGAGAAACTCCTGGGGAAAGGGATACGACCCAAATCGTCTCCCCGAAGATGCTTTAAGTGCATAAATTTTGGGCGCATAGCGCTGAACTGCAAGAGCGACGAGGACTACACAAAGTGCTGCTTCAACTGCGCAGGAGTGGACCACCTGGTTAAAGACTGGAAGGCTGAGCCAACTTACATTCTTTGCAAGCGCCACCGAGCAAAGGACAAGTTTGAAGTGCCCGCATTACCAAAAGGCGATGCAGCAAAAGAGAAGTAGATGAAAATCATTCAAATAATAAAAATCATGGCAAAACATAAAGCAGAGGCAAAAGGAATCTGCAATGACGCAGTAGAGCGAGCCAGAACATGGCTGTCCGGAAGGGGACTAACATTAGCCACCCACAAAACAAAGGCGGTGCTCATAAGCAGCAGGAAGGTAGTGCAGACGGCCACGATTCATAAGGAGACTCCAACATTAGCTCAGGCTCAAGTTTGAAGTACCTGGGGGTCATGGTTGATCATAGGCTTAGCTTCAAGCACCACTTGGCGTATGCCAGCAGCAAAGCTGGAAAAACGGCAGTTGACCTGTCCGGCATCATGGCAAACACAAGAGGTCCGAGACAGCCGAGGTGAAAGCTCCTAGCGAGCGAAGCTAGCTCGACGCTAATGTATGCTGCGCCAATATGGGCTGATGCAATGAAGAAAACAACCTATGCCTGAGAATGCAACTCAGTCCAGAGATTGTGTACCTTGAGAGTGTGCTGTGCATTCAGAACGGTATCCCAGGATGCCGCACTAGTTGTAGCAAGGATGATCCCAATCCAGCTGCTGGCAAGTGAAGCGGCAGAGCTCAGGATACAGCGAGACCTGGTGACTGCTGCCCAGGAGATCAGAGGTGCAGCAAGGAAACTCATAACACAGCAATGGCAAGGATCGTGGGATACTAGCAGCAAAGGTCGTTGGACCCATAGGCCGATCCCAGATCTGCAGAGGTGGCTGAGTCGCAGCCATGGACAAGCCATCCACCTAAAGCCTACCTGCATAGGTTTAAGCACAAGGATGACCCCTTCTGTGCGCTCTGCACGGGGGTGGTCGAAGACGCGGAACATTGATTCTTCGAATGTCCACGATTCCAGCAAGATCGGGAAGTCCTCAGCACCAAGCTCGGAAGGACCCCATATGTGACAGAAAGCAGAATGCCTTATGGAGTCAGAAGAGAACTGGGCTGCGATAAGCCACATGGCCGCAGTAATAACTACCAAACTTCATCGCGAATAAATATCACGCAAAAAAAGGAGAATAAGATTGACGAGCCCTATGGGCATCTCCCCCCGGCGATGTAATATCTTGTGACAGGACCGCCGGGATCTGGGATGGGTGTGTTTGGTTTTAGAGCGGTTAGAGTCCCTCACTTCTGCTTTGGCTGAGTCGGCATTGAGCTTTCCTGTAATCACACAACACAACACAAAAAAAAAAAAAAAACACACACACACATCTGATTAGTAGCAAATTAGGTTCATCTCAGAGGGTAGATTAGATGGCGCGTCATTAGATTGTTTGGGAGGGAGGGACCCCCTCACAGAATACCTTTTTGTTAGGTAGTCAAAAGGAAAGCAGGAAGGAAAGAAGAGAGGGGAATAGTATCTATAGAGGAAGAAATGCTATTTGGGGAGGGTAGATGTTGATGGTGGTATCTGTTTTTTTTGTTTGTTTTTACCATATTCAAGCAGAACATAATTATTGTATCACACTGAACTGATCTATATATAACTGAGGAACGTACATAAAATAAGAAGTTAATGACTGCTAGGGTGTGTGTTTATAAAACATGAACAGGAACCGACAAAGGCCAACCAATAAACAATACAGTCCACTTGACGGAGGCCACGTGAGAAAAAGGACACATAGAGTTCGACCATAAAATCCCAACCCAAATCTATTAACACATGTTTTTTGCATGTAGTAGGTGTCATTAAAAGAGATGAGCGTGGGAACAAGTGCCGCATATCCCTCCTTTTCTTAGCGTTGGTCTTAGTTTTAATTACCTTATATTTTCCCATATATAGTGCATAAGTTTTGAAAATAAAACAGTTTCAATTTACAACTCAACTCGCAAGTGTTTTGACTTTTCTTTTAAGGCCTTAACAACCCATAAAAATGAACGAAGAAAAATGCAATGTATATTTTTTAGACATGTATTTGTTTAGTTAATTAATTGTAATTGTATTAAAACTGGTTTTGTGTTTCATCAGATGTGTTTTTGTTTGTATGTATGCATGCTTGTATGTTTCTCTATTTTCTAGTTTTTGTAATTAAACTTTTATGTAACTTATAATATTTTTGAAATTTATTTATTAGCTTCTGCTCGGTCTCTTACAACGTGGTGGCAGCTGCACGTGTCTGCTCCTTCTCGTGCATTATCCTTGCTCCAGGGAAACAGGAAACACCCTAAACAAAAGCTAATGATTTGATATGCTCTACTGCTCTAGTTGTCCTATCTGGTTGATCTGTCTGCCAAAAAGAGATCAGTAGAAAGAGGAATATTGTTAATTTTATTAAAAATATCTGTATGTAGGGAGGCTTGATTTGAGTAAAAATATTTTCATACAAATTCTTGAATTTGAATAAGCATAGTTTAGTTTCAAACAACCCAGGTGCTCATGCATGACGATGGTTGGTTGCGCATGCGTATGAGATTGCTAGTGTTTGGGAGGCGGTGTGTATATGTGGAAATAGGTATGAGGTGTGTGAGTGTTGCGCATGGGTATGAAAGTGGTTGGTGTTTAGCTGCTTAGGTGTTCAGGGGAGAGTAAATAAACATGAAAATAGGTAGGTGTTGTGGGTGTAAACGCTACCAATTAATTTCGTAATTATATGCTGCTGCTGCAGCTATTGTACCTGTTGGAGGAATGTTTTGAGCATATGCGCTTGCGCGTTAGTCATTGAGTTGTCAAATGAAATGTATAAGTTACTGGCTAATTAAATGAAGTGGGTCAGATCAGATAATATAAATTCCCCAGCTCGTTTTAAGGAGAGCCTAATGCTACCTTATATTTTCAACATACTAATGTTTTAGGAAAAGCCCAATAATATGCTAGATGCTCTGGCTGTTCTAGTCGCTCAATTTGTAGCTGGGATAGTCATTGTAATTAGAGACCCAAGGTAAAACCACGTCCGATCTTGTTTGAGTTATTTTATTTATTGAATTCAAAATGTATATTCTTATGCCCTAGTAAGGCTAAAGCAGCAAAGCAGCGCTGTCGGTGTCGTCGGCAGCGCAGCGGCCGAATTATATGTTAGCTTTTAAATATGGTATGCTCGACGCTGGTGTTAGAGTGAGCGTGAGAAAGACATATACATTCTTTCTCACGCTCACGCTAACACCGAGGGAAGCGCGAGGGAAAATATATGCATTCATGCAAAGCTATGTGCCGTGGGAATATGCTGAAGTTGAACTTGTGTTGCCAGAGACATTCTTGGGCGATCGTAATACGAGCTATGTTAGTCCCAAGGATTACAGACCGATAAGCCTTACCTCTTGTATGCTAAAAACACTGGAAAAGCTGCTAGATGGACACATCAGGAATAAGGTGGGGGGACTGATGTCTCTACATTCGCTAGTAGCTACCGTCGAGAAAGCTCTCAACAATACAAATTATGCACTGGGAGTATTCGTAGATATATCCGGAGCATTTAACAACGTAGCCACGAACGCAATAATAGATCGCCTTGAAGCGACCCACATACACCCAGCAATCATCCTATGGATAAAGAACCTCCTGAGTTGTAGACGGGTGCAATCAGATTGGGGCACCGCTTCCACGGTAAAGGGAGTACACAGAGGCACACCTCAGGGTGGAGTCCTGTCGTCCCTCCTGTGGAATCTGGTAGTCGACGACCTCATCAAGAGATTCGAGAGGAAGGCCCCAAAAAATAACAGATTATGCAGACGACATTAGCATAATTATTAAGGGTGCATGTCCATCGACCCTCAGCTCCATAATGGAACGTACACTCAGGGAGATATGCGAGTGGGCGGACGAAATAGGACTCGATATCAACGTGGACAAGACGGACCTCATCCTCTTTACAAAGAGGTACAAGGTATCCACGCTCATCTGACTGCAGGAAAGGCAGCGCAGCGCCTAATTGCATCAGGTAATATGTCGCCACAAGGATTCGGGCACAGCTCAAACGGAAGGGTCATGATTAGTTCTACTGACTACATGACCCCCCAAACTTGTCTCGACGTTTCAACAAACACACTTATGGGACCCGAAGA
Source organism: Drosophila helvetica (assembly GCA_963969585.1). Lineage (NCBI taxonomy): Eukaryota > Metazoa > Arthropoda > Insecta > Diptera > Drosophilidae > Drosophila > Drosophila helvetica. Next base: position 36,686,702 of record OZ018401.1, on the reverse strand, counting down.
CTGGAAAACAGACAGCTCTAAGATGGACGGAGGACTAGGAGCAGGCCTATACTGCACAGATCCAGAAATAAGGTTGTCATATAGACTACCGGACCGATGCGGCATATTCCAGGCGGAAGTCTTCGCTATCAAGAAAGCTGCAGAGGTTGCTCAACAGACCGAACGAGCGAATAACGTGGTCAATCTGTTCGTTGACAGCCAAGCAGCGATAAGATCCATGCAGTCGTCCGCGGTTAGTTCCAGAAATGTCCTGGCAAGCAGGGAGGCACAAGACACACTAAGCACGACTAAGTCAGTGCGGATCTATTGGGTTCCCAGTCACCAGGGCATCGAAGGGAACGAAGCGGGGGACGTTCTGGCAAAGTAGGGCGTCGGGCTGGCAAGCGATAGAATCGAAGACGTGCCTGTCTCACATAGGACGCTACAAAGCGACTTGGAGCGTAACGGAAAATTCAAGTTTTTAACCTATCTTTATGTACTTTTTGTTTTTTATTTTTATTGTCCGAGATTATGATATTATCTCGTTCTCCTATGTTTTCTACTGTATTCGGTCAAGTATATTTAAAGTTTAACTTGTGCCATGTTTCGTTTTGTAATAAAACTTGGTCACGTATCTCTAATACAATATCATTAACTTTATTGTCATAATATTTCTTGTTATTTCTCTTATGTTGTTTTAACATTATCCTGGCTCTTTTATAGGCTATTTCTAATCTATACCTAACTTCCTTAGCATAATCTTCTACATTTTAAAGTGGATTTATCGTATCTACGCTATTAAAATGTATTGGCAAGTTTGAAGTCTTACCGAAAACTAACTCATATGGACAATAATCGTGTGTCATAGAGGGCGTTGTATTGATTCAATATACGAAGTATTGAAGCCATTCATCCCAATCTGTTTTATCCGTCGAGATGCATGAGCGTATGAACTCATTACAAGTTCTGTGGCTTCGCTCCACGGTTTCTACAGTTTGATGATGGTGTGCAGTGGATGTTATGTTTTGGATGTTCATAAGTCTACATAAATCCTTGGTTTTTCTTCTCGTTTTAGACTTTTGGCATTTTTGACATTTGCGTATGTACTTCGTTATTTCTCGAGTCATATTTTTCCAAAAATAATGTCTTCTGACTTTGGCCAACGTTTTTGTAATGCTTGTATTGGATTTTCAAGTAATGTAGACAAAATTGCTTCTTTTTCTTTTTCATGTGTTATTAGGGCCACGGGTTGAGTAGCGCTACTCTCAATAATTTCAATAATTTATTACCCATATTTTTGAAACTATCTATTGAAATGTATTCAAATGTATTTCCCACGGTACCACTTTGAGTTGGCTGATTTCATGTTTACCGGCTAGCATTTCAAGCCTTTTGAAGAATTGACCTAAGTCAAAAATTCCGTTAGTATGCAGATCGCAAACATCAAATCTTGCAGTAATTTTCTTTCCATGTTTGAAAAAACATGTCATATTTTTTACATGCAAGGTTACTACTTTGCGTATGTTGTCATTGTTGATGACTTTTTATACGTTGGGCTTTGAAGATTTGGAAACCATTGCCTTGGCAATTCTACTTTTTCATTTCCTGCGCAGGATTTTTGTCTACTTTGATTTCTTGTAGTGACTTTCAATACTTTGTTTTTTGCTTCAATATTTTTTAGGTCTGTGATGGTTATTCTTGATAACGCATCTGCTATTTGATTGTCTTTTCCCTTAAGATACTCCACAGTAAAATCATGTTCCTCCAAATATAGTCTTATTCGTGTTAGTTTTGAGCTAGGGTTAACCATTGAAAATAAATAAGTAAGCGGTCCATGGTCAGTTTTGACGGTGAAGTTTTTGCCATATATTATGGTCGAAAATGATTTATTGACCATTGTATTGCCGCTAATTCTTGTTCTGTTGTGTTTTTATTACTTTCACCCTTTGTGAAAGATCTTGATGCGTATTAGCATACGCTGGTAGCTGAACTCCATTATAATTTTGTGTTAGCACAGCTCCACATGCTTGTTTACTTGCATCCGTTGTTATACAGAATTATTTGCTAAAATCGAGATATTGCAGTAAGGCTGGTTTCATCAATTCTTTTTTTAAATATTCGAATGCCTGCTGACATTTATCTGTCCAATCACAGCTAACATTCTTTTTACATAATCTTGTTATGTGGCGTGAATGATCGGAAAAATTGTTTATAAAACGTCTGTAATAATTGCAAAATGCAATGAATCTTCTATCGCTGTCTGCGTCCGTTGGGACTGGGTATTTTTCTATGACGTCATATTTCTTGTCGTCTGGTAAAATACCTTTTTCAGTACACTTATGACCTAAAAAGGTTACTTCGTGTCTGAAAAATTAGCACTTTTCAGGGTGCAATAAAACACAAACGAATAGACGATATTCTTGACCAATTATGTAGAGCTAAATACTTCTCATGCCTAGATCTGATGTCTAGTTTTCATCAAATTGAACTCGATGAAAGTTCAAGAAATATAACGTCCCTTTCAACGAGCAATGGCTGCATTGCTTCACGCGATTACCATATGGTTTTAAAATAGCGCCCAATTCTTTTCAAAGAATGATGACAATTGCATTTTCAGGTCATCGGTTTTTCCGAAAAGCATATGATTAAAAACACAACCTTGTGTTGTGTTGTGTTGCGTAAAGCAATACAGCCATTGCTCGTTGAAAGGGACGTTATATTTCTTGAACTTTCATCGAGTTCAATTTGATGAAAACTAGACATCAGATCTAGACATGAGAAGTATTTAGCTCTACCTAATTGGTCAAGAATATCGTCTATTCGGGGTAGAGGAAATTTGTCTGATAATACTTTTTTATTTATTTGGCGGTAGTCAATTACTATGCGCCATCTTTTGCTATCTGGATTCCGTAATGATTTCTTTGGGACGATTAATAATAGACTGAGTACTCTTTTGTCTTTAATTAATTTTTCTTCCTGTTTTATTACTTCCTCTTTTTGACTGTGGGGAATTCTATAGTTCTTGATATATACTGGTTCATCATCTTTCAATCTTATTTTATATTATCAATTATTAGTTGATACTGATTCGGCTTCTGTTCCGAATATATCGCTGTATTTAGTGCATAATTCAGTAAGCACTGTTTTGAATTGTGAAGGGAAATTTGTATTTAATTTGTCTAGAATTTCTTTGTTTTTAGTGCTCGGATTGATAATTACTATGTTGTTAATATTTAATGCTTCAAATTGTATGGTATATAATTGAATTATTTCATTTTTATCTGTTGTATTTAAAATTCAGACGAAGGTGTTTCGAGAATTTGAAATAGAATTACCTATGTAAACTCCATGTTTTATCTCTTGGTTTGGGATGAATATGTACTCAGTTTTTGTTTTTATAGTAATTTTTCGGACAACTTCGGATCGGGCTGGTAATATTGTTCTCTGTATGATATATTGGAATATTTATGGGAAATTGGAGATCTGGTCTCCTGGGTGAGCCAATCATTGTCTGCGTTTAAATCTATTTGGCAATTTAACTTTTTCATGAAATCTATTCCTATTATTCCATCACACGGTATGGGGAAGTCGTGATGATAGTGTGAACCGGTTGTTTCACTGTGGGTGTCGGACTGATTCTTTTGTCTTGTGGTGCCATTTCGGTTATTGTTGTTATAATTTCCGTTTTGGCGGTTGTTTCCTCTATATCTTCCACTATTTCCCCTATAGCCTCTACGGCTTCTATTATTATTGCTATTGTAGTTACTACCATTGTTATTATTATCGTAGTAATTACGGCTATTTCCATATGAATAATTTCCATATGTACCGGTGCCTCTACATCGTTAATTACCTCTGAAGTTATTACCTCTGTAGTGTTGGTACTGTTTTGTGAACAGGATAGAGTTCACGTTAACAGTTGTGTCTATACTGTAATGGAGATATTTGGATATGGCTTCATTCAGAGTACTGAATGAACCAGATTCCATAATATGCCTAACACTATATGGTTCACTATTTTCGGTCATTGCCGCTATTGCTTCCTTGGTACTCAACAGGGTTGCATGTTCAGTACCAACGCGTTCATCAATATATGCGGCTTCTAGAAATTTTTGTACATTTTGGATTTCTGTTGTGAATTGTACTGGAGTTTTTCCTCTTTGATGATTCACCGACAATAATTGCATTTATGGTGGTTTCATCTTGTGTAGTGCCAATTATTTTCGATTTAGTTACCTCAACGGCAATTTTCTCGTGTGATCCTTTCGTTAGATCGATTAATTTTAGGGCTGTAATGAACCTCTGCAGATGGATTTCTTTTCCATCGAATTCAGGGATTGTAGATGAAATTTCTTTCATGCCCTAGCGTTTGCTGAAGAGTCCATCATATTGGTATTCTTGCATTCGTTGGTAGCTGAGTCAGAAGTTGATATTATTGAAGTACCCGTAGTGTGAGGGTTGGTTTTGGCCGTGGACTTATTGGTCTTTCTCCAGATTCAATAATAGGTAAAAACGTTGCCACACTGGTTAACAAAGTGGGTAGATGTAAATCTAGGTTGGACCTATTTTTAACAGTGACCAATTGGTCCCGAAGGCGTTTAAAAACGTCTGAAGCTTGGGTCCACTGGAGATCATTTAATTTTGACTTATTTATATTAATAGTGTATTTATTTATGGTGATCGGTTGAGCTGGTCGGTTTTGGGCGAGTCTTTTGTACGATTTATCGAACTCTGTTCTGAGCTGTAGTACTTTAGCACATATATTCCTCCACTCCATGTAAATATTTACTTTCTCCTAGTTTTATTATTTGATATCCTTCCATTTATTTTGTTGAGATTTTTTTCTATTCTAAACCCTATCTAGATCCTTCGTCTTGCTCATATATCTTTTTTATATGATTTTGCTATGTTTAACGTATGTATAACGTTAAGAGCAATTGTAAAACGTTTACAATAGTTAAAATCAAGAGTAATACCAATAGAGCCTGATTGCCATCGTTTGGCGAGCCCTGTACTCAGCTATCGTGAATGGGCGTGGTCGGTTGGATTGAGCTCTAAAGCCTCCTTCAGAGTTGAATCCTTTTGCTCGACAGGAGCAGCTTTCTCGAGCGTAACATTATCCAGTTTGCTTTAGTTTGTTTCCAACGACGGCGAAGTGGGTGGTCTGCCTACCTCGCTTATGTTACGGATCCACCGTCGGTGCAAGAGGCGGTCCTATGCCTCTCGCATTTCTTCGTCTAGCCCAGCTTGCCACGCTGGGCGGGTCCAATGCTGGTCTTCGCACAGGTTTCTTTTTTATTTTCTTTTATTTTTATTATTCCCGGGGCCTATGGGCTCAGGGTTGCCGGTGCAGGTCTTCGCACAGGTCATTTTAAGATGATGCACGCTCTTTGTAGCGTTGTCGGTGCCTCTGAGGTCTTTATTTTCATATATATATATTCTTAAGTTCCTTGAGTAGAATTTTGGCGGATTTTATACGGTCATACCGTTTACGGGTTACGGGCATGAGAATCGTTTTTGTTTTGTATGTATTGCACGAACTTCACTTTTCTTTTAATTTCTTTGCACTTTCGTACGGCCAGCAAAACTTCAATCCAGCATGTCTAGTAGTTGCATGACTTATCAATATCTCTAATTGATATGTTATTCTTTTTTTTTTTTGAATTCACAAGTAAATTTTGTATCACTTGTCACGGTCGCCATGTAATTGTATAATTGAATTCAAAATGTATATTCTTATGCCCTAGTAAGGCAAAAGCAGCAAAGTAGCGTTGTCGGTGTCGCTGGCAGCGCAGAGGCCGAATCATATGTTAGCTTATATATATGGTATGCTCGACGCTGGTGTTAGCGTGAGCGTGAGAAAGACATATAAATTCTTTCTCACGCTCATGCTAACACCAGCTCGGCGGGAGTGTGAGGGAAGATATATGTATGCATGCAAAGCTATGTGCCGTCGAGCCATGGGAATATGCAGACGTTGCACTTGTGTTGCCAGAGACATTCTTGGGCGATCGTTATACGATCGCTCAGTTATGTTTCGGACTTTATGATTAGACAAACACTGAAAAAAAGTGTTACAGTCTGTATGCTCTACGTACCCTTAGTACAGTGGTTACCCGATATATGCGCATACTACATCATATTATGTTGATCTTTAGTTGGGAGTGATGGTAATTCAGTATGGTCCCGATCCCGAGTGATAGTTCTGACTCAATACGTGGGTGGGGTAGGCATATTATGGTGATCGTTAAGGAGGTGTGCGGCAAGTATGAAAGAACAAAGAACAACATTTTCAGAAGTGGAGTGATTTTCTGTTTCTGTTGTTTCTAGTGTTATTTTTGTTTTGGGTACGCTACAGGTGCTGGAACAGGTACAGTACAGGTACAGGGCTGATACACGAGCTGTTTTAGTTGATACAGGAGCTGACACAGGAGCTGTTGTACCTGTTAAAAAAGTTTTTTTAGTTGATGTATGAGCTGTTTTTTTTTTTTTTGAGTGTACTGTACCTGGTTTTGAAGCTGATGTACCTGTTAAAGAAGCTGTTGTAGTTGATATTTTAGTTGTTTCTGGAGCTGTTGTAACTGGTTCTGGAGCTGTTGTAGCTGATGAAGGAGCTGTTTCTGCTGGTGTTGATCTTTTTACTCCGGTTCCTGTTCACATTGTTGTTGTTTACTCGTAAAGGTCTTTCAAATTGAACTAAAGATACCCTTGAGTTATCGTCTTATTTAGGATATTGCTCCCACACCAAACGCATAAGCTGCTCCATACGAGCAAATTTACACACTTATTTTGTATTATGCATAGCCTATCTAATCGCACTACAACCGCTTCCTTATTAATTGCACCACTAAGTGAAATTTCAGACTTACCCTCTAAGTCGAATAAATAGCCATGTATTCTATAAAGGCTAACATCTTATCAAATATTTCACTCTTATCGTTTGCAACATTTATGCTTTCAAAATAATTTTTTTATTCCCAATTCCTCTTCTTGATTTTTCTATTTCAGGCAGGTATTGCAATATGCTGTGAATAATCATACCCCCTTTTATTATTATCCTGTGCTCATATATAGCTAGGTGTAGCCCAACAGCGTCATTCTTCTTCGCTGTTGAATTTGTTCAACCTTGTGGAAGCAAAATTATCCGAATATCATTATAGTCACTTTTTATATAAATAGGGTAGTGTAGTTTGGATTTAAACATGATATTTCTGTTTCTTCTTCTTTTTTTGGATCTTTGCTTAAAATGTACTGCTCATCTTTAGCACACTCACACGTGCTAAATAGCAGACATTTATTATAATGATTATCACTAAAATGGCACTCCTGCTTGATTAAAAATGATGCTCCCACTATTTCTTAGAACTGTGTTTGTACCCACTGAGAACACTACCTAAGCTTGCAAACCTTTTTACTTATGAATTGTCATTATTCATACAGCATTACACCCTGATTCAATATCATTGATCTTGATCCTTGATCTCTGGGTTATTCGATTTTACCCTTTGGATAAATGCTTGAAGTGACGTCGTATTTTCATGTTCAAATTGCAATAATTAGTTCATTAACTCATCTATAATTTTAAAGCACTTAACACCCAGCCTTGAAGCAAATTTCTTCTTACCTACACGAAGTATATGTGTAAATACTAAAAGAGAAGATTCTATAGTAGAAACATTTAGAATATGATTTAATCCACCATAAATATCTTGGGAGTAATCCTTCATTCTTTCCCATAACGATTATTTTTGCAGTTGTATGCGATATTAAATAAATAACGATGACTTTAAAGAGTTTGTAAGAGCTAAATCGTTTGGTGAAAGAATTAAAACTGCAGTCAAGGCTATCAAATCTTGCACTGCTATATAATCCATATTTCTGAAATAACCCCAACCAATAACCGGTATTTTCGCCTTGTTAAGTTCGCTAATGATATAATCAGAGTCTACGATATGATCAAAGTCATGATGTCTTGACGATCTATAGCAACCAAAATACGGCCTCCACTTAACCAGTTATATATTTTTGTTTTAGATATTGCTTGAGCAAGTAGCCACACCGTATCAGGGTAACTAACCCAAGATACCATACCTCAGTTTCTGATGGCAAGTTTGTCGTTGAAGCTTTATTGCGCTTCTCAAATACATTCGAGTGTTCTCTTTTCACAAAGGGATCTACTCTACCTGCTAGTTTAATTTTCAAGGCTTGCTGCTCTTCGCTCTTGGACCTTGCTAACGCTGGCCAAATTTTCTCATATCCTTGGAAATTTTTCCTGTGCGGAATATGTTTTATGGCATTATTTTTGAAGGATATTTCTTCTTGAAAGTTGTAAAATATTCTATCTACGAGCGCTTAAGTTTCCGGAGATGATCTATATGATTTGTCAAGTTGGCATGATATCCAATCCATCCCGGCAGTTTTTACACAAATATATTCCTGTATATAATTGAATACATAAGTGATGATTTTCTCCGTGAAATCTGTAGATGGACTGCTTTACATCTCCCACTAAAAGCAAGGTATGTGTTTCCTTGCCATCATATTCATCATATAGGGTTGTTAAAATCTTCCATTGGCTTACACTATTTTCCTGCGCTTCGTCAACTAGAATATGGTCAATTTTTTTATTTTTTATTTATTGAAGTTAACCGTTATTTTGATTTTTTCGCTGTTATATAAATCAGTGTATATCTTAGATATATTGAGCAATCTGCTAGTTCATTTAAATATTTTTTACACGCTTATGTTTATATGATTTAGGAAAATTTTATGTTTTGTACTTGGTTTTATTAATTCTTCTGCATTTTGAAATTCTTGATAATGAATGAAAAGCTTTTTTTATCTCATGTACTTAAATTTGATTTTATGGGTACTTTATTTAAATCTTCCCATATGATATCATTCCAGTGCGTTACGCTGGAATATTTTTTTTTTTTTTTTGATCCCAGTATCAAGGATGACATTGCGTTTTGCAATATTGCACCAACTAATTTTGGTCTCTTTTAATTCCCTTACTTAATATCTCAGCGAATTTTTTTTTTTTTTAAATCGAAAATTTCATTTGGAGCATTAATTTTTCTTATATATTTCAATTCATTTGCTGTTCTCTTCGTACATAAAGTATCATCTTGTATGGCTTCATTGTGGAGAGCTTTATCAAACACTATATAATGAAGTTCGTTACATTCGTTCGTTGTGCAACTGGGGACAATACCAGTTTCTATAGGAAAGATTGAGATTAGTCTATGACAAAAAGCATGTATAGCTTGTATTGTTAGATTTAGACCTTCCGATTAAAAAAAAAGCCACCAAAGCCGTGCTTAGTGGCCAAAAACTTTATTATCAAGTAACTTCTCTGAATCTGCCATCAACTTACTATCAACTATCAACTTACTGCTGCCGACTTACTGAGAGTGCTGCTATTACGGTCTTCCATTTCGTTTGCTGCAGCGTTAGTAAATTTCAAAAAAAAAAAAAAGGTTGTCCTATTTTCTAATAAAAGCCTTTACCTTTACCAGCCGTATATTATTTTATGGAAATTAAATAGCTTTAAGTACTTAGCAAGCATAGATAGTAGGCCAGTCTTTGTTACAAGCATTGAAGAAAATTATTGTGCTTATAAAACCTAAAGAAAAGTTTTTATGTACAAAATAAGTATTTTTAAGATATTCGAAAGGTTTTTCTCAATCAATTGATTGCCATGAAGACGCTGATTTGCTAAAGCTTCTTAAAGAGACAAGAAATTATTTTCAAGAGACTGTAATAAGCATTTTTCCTGATATAGAAGAAGTTTTATCAGCACTTGAGCCCCAAAAAGGATGCATATTTGCCAGAATGTCAGGTAGTACTGGGAATGTAATACACAATTAATAATTTGATGATATGGATATATGTAGCTCCCTCAGTTTCTAAGGATAGAAACTTAATAAACGCTTATCAAAAAGGAAAATTATTGGTGAGTGACAAAGAATACTGTGGCTCAATAGTGGTTTACCCTGATAAAGTGATTGAACTTGGTGAATTTTACGTAGGTTAGGTTAGGTTAACCCGGACGTCCCTCAGCGGGGACTTTCATAGGCCAGTCTGGCCCTTAGTGATCCGGATGTAGATGGACCTTTACGGGGGTATTGCTGAGATTTGGAAGTCCTCGAGTATCGAGGTGTGTTTCGCAAAGGCAAGTAATTCCCTCGGCGTCCTCTTGGAGGCATCTTCTAGTGATGCCATCTCCGGTGCGCCTAGGTTTCTTTTCCTTGCCCGTGAAAGAGCCGGGCAGTTGCAGATGAGATGTTCCAGGGTTTCGATAGCCCCGGATTCATCGCATTTCCTACAGCTGTCTATGTTGGTAATGCCTAGCTTGGCCGCGTGCGCCGCAGCCAGACAGTGACCTGTGAGTATTCCCACTATCAGTCTACAGTCTTTCCGTGGAAGATGCAGTAGATAGTGAGCTAGCTTTTCATTGCGCTCCTTGCACATGGTTCTCGAGGTTCTGCAGGTGGTTGCGTTCCTCCATCTGTTCTTGGTTTGTAGGGCGGCCTGCTTCTCTAGATCGCTTTGTAACGTTCTAAGGGAGATAGGAACGTTTTCGATTCTTTCGCTCGTCAGCCCAACGCCTTCCTTAGCCAGAACGTCCGCAGCCTCGTTTCCTTCGATGCCCTGGTGGCTGGGAACCCAGTAGATTCGCACTGACTTGGTCGTGCATAATGAGTCTAATGCCTCCCTGCTTGCCAGGACACTTCTGGAGCCGACTGCAAACGACTGCATGGATTTTATCGCTGCTTGGCTATCGACGAATATGTTCACCACGTTGTGTGGTCGCTCTATTTGCTGAGCGACCTCTGCTGCCTTCTTGATAGCGAAAACTTCCGCCTGGAATATGCTGCATCGGTCTGGTAGCCTATATGACACCCTTATTTCGGGGTTTGTACAATATAAGCCCGCTCCTACTCCTCCGTCCATCTTGGAGCCGTCAGTATATATGTTGAGGTGTTGAGTCTGGTCCCGTCCCTTTTTCCAGTCTTCGGGTCCCAAAAATGTGTTGGTTTTGACCTCTAGGCAAGTTTGGGGGGTCATGTAGTCTGTATGACTGGTCATGTTCCTCCCAATTGAACTGTGCCCGTATCCTTGGGGTGACATGTTCCCCGATGCGATAAGTCGCTGTGCTGCTTTACCCGCAGTCAGCCGAGCGTGGATGTCGAGGGGAGCGATCCCGAGTATGGTTTCGAGTGCTATAGTTGGGGTTGACCTCAGCGCCCCTGTGATACATAGCAAAGCCTGTCGCTGGGTCCTTTCCATAAGCTTGTGGTACGTCTTCTTCTCAGTTGCTTGCCACCACACTAGGACTCCATACAGCAGAGTTGGTCGCACCACCGAGATGTAGATCCAATGCATTAGGGCGGGTGACAGGCCCCATGTGCTGCTAAGCATCTTCTTGGATGCATAAAGCGCAATGGTGGCCTTCTTCACCCTTTCCACTACATTGGGTTTCCATGCCAGTTTGCTATCCAGTACTGTGCCGAGGTATTTGACCTGTGTTTTCGGGGTTAGCCTTGTTTGGTTGATTGTTGGGGGGATCCATGCCGGTACCTTGTACCTCTTTGTAAAGAGGATGAGGTCCGTCTTGTCCGCGTTGATATCGAGTCCTACTTCGTCCGCCCACTCGCATATCTCCCTGAGTGTTCGTTCCATTATGGAGCTGAGAGTCGATGGACATACGCCCGTAATAATTATGCTTATGTCGTCTGCATAAGCTGTTATTTTTGGGGCCTTCCTCTCGAATCTCTTGATGAGGTCGTCGACCACCAGATTCCACAGGAGGGGCGACAAGACTCCACCTTGAGGTGTGCCTCTATGCGCTCCCTTTACCGTGGAAGCGGTGCCCCACTCAGATTGCACCCGTCTACAACTCAGGAGGTTCTTTATCCATAGGTTGATTGCTTGGTGTGTGTGGGTCGCTTCAAGGCGATCCATTATTGCGTTCGTGGCTACGTTGTTAAATGCTCCGGATATATCTACGAATACTCCTAGTGCATACTTTTTATTGTTGAGAGCCTTCTCGATGGTAGCTACTAGTGAATGTAGAGCTGTTTCCACCGATTTCCCTTTGGTATAAGCGTGCTGGTTGGTTGACATCAGTCCTCCCACCTCCTTCCTGATGTATCCGTCCAGCAGCTTTTCCAGTGTTTTTAGCATAAAAGAGGTAAGGCTTATCGGTCTGTAGTCCTTGGGACTAGCATGGCTGCACTTTCCTGCCTTTGGGAGGAAGACAACTCTAGCCGTTCTCCATTGGATAGGGATATAGCCTGTACTTAGACATGCCGAGTATATTGCGAAGAGCCATGGGATGATCGTCTCTTTGGTCGCCTGCAACATGGCTGGGAATATTCCGTCCAGTCCAGGTGCTTTGATGCCCGCAAAGGAGTCTATGGCCCATTGGATCTTCTTGTGGGTTATTAGATCTGTCGGGGGTGTTTGTTCCTCGGTTGCTAGGTCCTGATGCGTTTCAGCATCAGTGACCTCGGTGCATCCCGGGAAGTGGGCCTCCATTAGTGCTGTCAGAGCCTCTTCGCTGTCTTCTGACCACTGTCCGTTATTTAATTGTAGCTGACTCTGTATGGTGGGCTGCTTCGAGAGCAGCTTCCTGAGTCTTGCTGTTTCAGGCACTTTCTCGATGTTCGAGCAGAAGTTCCTCCACGAGCTACGTTGTGCCTTGCGTATTTCCTTCTTGTAGTCTCTGAGTAGTGTTTTGTATTCCTCATTGATGATCTCCTCATTCGCTACTCTGGCGAGTTTGAAGAGTTCCCTGAGGTTATTTCTCTTGACGGAGAGGTCCCTATTCCACCAGAGTGGTTTGGTCCTCTTTCTCGTTCTTGATGGCGGGCATGCTCCTTGGTAGGCAGACAGAAGTTCCTTGGAGAGGGTCTCCAAGGACTTCTCTATGTCTTCCGCGGATTTCACTATTCCCGGATTCGCGAGCTTCGAGGTAACGGTCTTCCTGAACTTCTCCCAGTTTGTGTTCCGGGGGTTCCTGCCTTCGGAGTGTATTTGAAATCGCACTTGAACTGAATGTACTTGTGGTCCGAGAAGGATGGTCTTTCAAGGACTCTCCATCCAGATACCAAGGTACTCTTTCCTGTTACGAGGGTTAGATCTAGCACGTTGGACGAGGTGGGGCCTACGTAAGTGTAGTCCTCTCCCACGTTTGCTACATCTATGTTATTTGATAGTATAAAGTCTAGGAGTGACTCACCTCGGTCATTGTTATCGGGGCTTCCCCACACACTGTGGTGGGCATTGGCGTCCGTACCAATGATGAGTTGCTGGTCTTTGGAGTCGGCTTTTTCCACCAGACTCCTTAGTTCTTCAGGTGGTGCGGGCCTGTCGTGTGCCATGTAGCAGGAGGCTACCAGAAGGCGCTTCTCCTCACTCTCCAGCATCACTACTGTCAGGTCGTCTGTGCTGTAATGAGACATAAGGTAAGCGTGGATTCCCTTTCGTACTAGTACGACGGTTCTATTCCTGCTTACCGATGTTGGGTAGAACGAGTTGTAGTTTGCGAACTTCAGTCCGGCCACTGTATTGCCTGACGCAATCCAGGGCTCCTGGACCAAAGCTATATCGGCGGGCCCTTGCTCCATGGCTATGAGGAGCTCCGCCGATGCTACCTTGCTTTTATGCAGGTTGATTTGCAGCACACTCAGTTTCATGGGCGGCTGGCTCAACTGCATACGACGGGTTGACTGTAATCGTCAGGTCACCGTCCTCATCTTCCTGGGAGTCTTCAAGAGCCAGACCCTGGGCGGCCTTCACGATGGTGTCTAGACCGAGGTCCTTCTCCACCTCGCCTGCCTGCAGGGTGTGTGTGTCTGTGTCTTCGGGGCGGCGCTTCTTGAGGCGCAGGTACACACTGCCCATGCCCCACGCCATTTTCCCGTATCTGGGGTAAAGGACGTCCTCTGCGTCTTTGTTGATCTGGAGGATCACATGCTGGCCCCCCTCGTTGGGTAGTGGGCTACCAGCGTGCAGTACCTTCCAGTCTGCGGTTGGTATGTCCGGGTTTTGACGCTGAAGGAGCTTCAGCGCGCGGTCTCCTTGGATGACGATGGGGAAGAGTACCTTCGCCTTTGGAATGGTCGGGATTAGCTCCCTGTCCACCACCTCCAGCTTGGCCCCCTCCCACAACGCCTCCAATTGGCAGACCGTCTGCGTCAGCCACCTCAGCGTCGGGTCGTCATTGCATTTCAGGATTTTGACCCCATTCAGCCATCCAGCGCCATCAAAAGTGGGCATGGGCACTGTGGGGTCTTCCTCCATCCGTGCAAGCAGGGAGTCGACGAGCCGTGCGTGGACCAGTTTCCACTGCGCCGCCGTCATCTTCCCGTTCTCATCACGTCTGTCGATGAGAGCTACGATCAGGTGTCTCTTGGACACATCGCTGACCTTTGAAGCATTGACAGACCTCTGCTTCGCCGTTTTCGGTGGTGGTGGGGATGGTTCCGCTCTCTTGGGCCCGCGCTGCCGCTTGCCTGCCGGGGTGGCGGTGTTGTCGGTCGAGCGTTGCCTCTTGGTAGCTAGCAACTCCTCCACCTTATTTGCGTGTTCACTAGTGGAAGCCTTCATTTGAGGCAACCGTGCGTAGTATCTACGGCCCTCTTCCACCTTCAGCTCGGCCCAAGCTAGCTTGGATTTCTCCTCCGGGGAGATATCTGCCTTGCCTTGTAGCCTGCTATACTGCCTTATACTGAGCTTTTGCCCTCATCCCCTCCCTCGAACGCTTCGGCCCTTCCCTACGCGGGGAGCTGGAACCTGGTTCAGGCGAGCGGAGAAGGCATTCCTCTTGAGTTTTGCTGATGGACAGCACGCTCTCCAGGTCCGAGTCTGTCTCGACTACGGCACCTGCGCGGCTCATCCTACAGCGAATTTTTCCGGCAGTAGTATTACAACTAACGTGACCTGCTCCCGTCCCGTCAGAGGTGTGACCGCTGGCGACACGCAGAGAGGATTGCTCCTCTCCGTGCCCGCCGGTGGTAGCAGCCTCGCTTCCCACCGACGTTTGGGTTGACATCCCAACCCTTGCTTTCCCTTTTGTCCCCTCCATGGTTGGCCCGAAGGTCCATGCGGCTAATGTTTTTCGGGGGAGCCACCCCCTAGCGTTTTAGGCCTGACCGCCAGGCACCTCTAGCCATGGCTCTGACCCAGCTCCCCCGACTCGAGATCGAGAGGACGCTGAATCATTGCCTTAGCTAGACACTGCATTGCCTCGGACAGAGCAAGCGACAATGCATTACCCTTGTCCGGGATAATGCAGTGCCCATTGCCCAGCCGGCACCCTCGGGGAGGGTTCAGCTAGAGGGTTTCTTGCCAGCCTGAATTTTACGTAAATAATAGAGAATATTTTAAAACTTGAATGCTGATATGATAGCCAAATATTTGGATCAGCTAATGCAGCATACACTTGATTTAGTTTACAACCGTATTATTTATATTTACTAATATATCATGGAAATCATATAGATATGAAGTATGCTTTTGACAGTTTACTCATCTTTATTATTGTTTTGTGTGTAATTATAATAATAGCTAGAGCTCATGTTTCTGCTCTTGTCAGTGTTTCTGACAGCTAATCATTATGAATTTTTCATTATAAATTACAGCAAATATTTTGACTCTAAAGTGATTCTGAATGTATTTGGCTAATGTATACACATTCATCAATAAGGTTAGGATTTGTCGATAGAGTAATTGGAATTCTTCCTGGCGTGCTTAGACGGTTACTGATTTCTTATGTGCCGATTTTCCTGTACACTTATATTGTCACACAACGTATGGCAAAAAGATGAGCCATCCAGAATAATAAAATCAGAAGATATTCATATCAGACTTTATTTGTAACAATGAATGCTGCAGTCAAAATTTTTTAAATTAAATTTTTTTTTTAATAAAATTAAATTGGAAAGTGGTAATTAGAGTCTTTCCCTTCTTCTAAGAGTCATTAATTAACTAATGACAATTTTTATTATTGGTATGCTCTGCTCTGGATTTTATATGAAGAGCTTACTGACTAGCAGTGAAATCAAATTCAGTATATTTTTTATTCACAGAGCTTTTGCAGTTACTGTGTTCCTTCCTTTCACACAAAATTTTCTAGATTTATTATCACTGTAAACAAACAATCCATTGTGTGATCGCATGCGGTGCGATTGAAAATCCGTAAGAATTTTTCCGGAACGAAATAGATTTTAGACTCCGGTCCAGCAGGCTCGCGATGGCTGTGGTCGTAACAATTTTTAGGAGACGAAAAGCAAAAACACAAGTGCTCCCATTCAATGTATTTATTACACTGGTCGCAGCCAGCGATCTCCAAAAAAAACTACCCTGCTCTAAAGCAGAGCCGATCTTACATGCTGAGAGAGAGAGCGTACGCGAGAGCACCGCGCGAGAACCAAACGCTTAGATAATAAATGTAATATCGTAATTCATGTCATCTCTTAATTCATGCCATATCGTAATTCACGTAATTTCGTAATTCATGCTGTTTTCTTGCTGCAACATTCCGGCCCCGTTGAAGGCCTCCGGCGCTTTAACCGTCTATTGGCAATTTTGACAGCTTGTGGATGGGACGTTTAATAACGCCTGCGGCCGTTCGCACCTCTGCCATGCGCACTTTCCCATTGTCTCCTGCGATTGCCGCCACCACTCGTCCTGTGGTCCACTTCTGGGGCGGGGTGTTGTTCTCGTGGACGAGCACCAGACAGCCAATATCGAGGTCTGGCTGTTCGGTTGCCCTCTGATGGCGCTGCTGCAGGCTGACCAGGTAGTCTTTGAACCAGTCTTGCCAAAACTGCTGCTTGAGGGCTGACAGCATCCGCCACCGCTTCAAATACGCGAAGCCTCCCCTGTTGCATGTGGCACCTTGCTCTGATTTGGGCGGCAACGAAAGAAGTGGTTGCCCGATCAGTAGGTGTCCTGGCGTTAGCGCTTCTCCATCGTTGGGATCGTTGCCCGGAGATGCGATTGGCCGAGAATTGAGCAGGGACTCTACCAGGTGTGTGCTCAGCTCGTTTGCGGTTAGCTTCGCGTTGCCAACTCCGCGCACCAACCTCTGCTTGGCGGACTTGACGGCTGTCTCCCACAACCCGCCGAAGTGCGGTGCTCTCGGTGGCACGAAACACCACTCGACGCCTTGGCGCGCTGCGTACTCCTTGAGCCGGTCCTGGTCCCTCCGGAACGCTTGATGGAGCTCGTCCAGCACTTTGCTCGCTCCCACGAAATTGGTGGCGTTGTCGCTGTAGACCCTCTCCGGAAGGCCTCTTCTCCCGATGAACCTTTTAAAAACAGACAAAAAACTATCAGTGGATAAATCTGCAACAAGCTCCAGGTGAACAGCATTTGACACAAAACAAACGAAGACGGCAACATATGTGTTAATGTGTGTGTGTGCGTGCATGAAGCTGGGTTGTATACGGTACATAAACCGTCTACAGTTAGGTCGTCGCAACTAGAACTTGAACCAGTTGGACAGCGGAGAGGGTATCCTGCGGTGCGCAATTGTGGATCTGAAGACACGGCGACAGCCTCTGATGATTGCAATGGAAATGGTATCCCTTAATGTGCAGGTGAGGGTCTGGAGACAGAGCGACAGCCTCTGATGATTGCAGTGGGAATTGAGTGACAGGCAGCTTTGGTACTGTTTCTGATACTGATTTTATTCAACAAAACTTAACTCTATTTATAGGTAACAAAAGGTAAAAAAAGTGCTGATTTAATAAGAATATGGTAAAATGGTAAAAAATAATTAATGTGAAATTAATATTGATTTAATATGATTTTATTGGCTGGTGTGCAAATTGGGCAATTGTGATGGTCAGCAATTGCACCAGTGTTGTTGGTCTCTGAGTATTGATCGCATTGTCAGCAGAATTCGCTGCCGAGGCGGTTTGTTGTTGACTCAGCTATAATGCTGAGCTTTATTTGTTTTGGTAAAAGTGTATGTGTGTATTACATAAGATGTCTACATTGTTATGTATTTAAGTAATGTTTAAATACAAAGCGGGTATTCGATATGAAGTATTATTTATTTGATTTAACTTGCAATGAATACAGTGAGAGATTAATACCCGCAAGGCGAGACGTCAGACGTGAATGCCACTCGGCAGATAATTAATTACTAACTTAAGAACCTAAACCTCCGAGCTGCGGACCCTTAGCTGCCTGTCACGGCGCTTGTCGCTGTCCAGCAAAAGTGATGACCTTGCGCCTCGTGTGTGGTGTCCAGTGGCGGCCGGCATCCGGCGACCGCGACGACGGCGATCCCACGGGTGACGAAACTGCTTATCTTGCAATATCGCAGAATTCGTCCAACCCAATGGACAATTCAGTTAACTCTTGTTAACTCAGAATTCGTTCAACCCAATGGACAATTCAGTTAACTCTTGTTAACTACTCCCTCCTTCAAGACTTGACCGTCCTCGGTCAAGCCCATGCTTTTCAGCATCTGCTTGATCGCGATGGTGTTACCCTTCTGCTGCCTGCGCCGCATCCACCAGGAAACGCCAATTAGAGCAGCGCACACGGCCACGCCCACGGCAGCGGCCAATGCGAAACCGATTGTAAGGTTTGTTCGGATTTCGGTCAGGTGCTGCAGATTTTCTTCATTCAGCTTGTGAAGATACGGCAGGCTCAACAGCGTTGAGCTACGCCCGGGACTCTCTTTGGCGCATTGCTGAAGTTTGTGTATTTTTTCCCGTTGACGTGTGCGACCTGGCCAAAGGTTACCAGGTACGTTCCCGTAACATTTCGCTCGGGGCCGTCGTCGGTGGTCACAATGGCGGTGGCATCATTGATTACCACAATACCCTCATCTATCTCCAAGATCGGGGGCTGGTTGTTCGGCTGGGTGCCGCAGTGGGCCACGGCGCCAAAATGCAGCTCTTGAGCGCAGCTATTCGCCAGTGCCTCCTTACAAAAGGCTAATGATGGGGGCCCAATGCATGATGAGACAGCGATGACCTTGCTGCCGCATTCTGCTATAGTGTCCTCGGGCAGCCGGATCGTTACCCCATTGCGTGCGACTGGGAAGATGGTTATTTTCTTACAAATAAGCTTAGGTCTAGGCATTTCAATTACAAATATGATCAATTCCTTATTAGCTAGTGCCCTCACATTTGCAGCGCCCAAAAGTTGGGTTACACTGATATCCGTGGAACCTTTCTTCAAAATCGCCTCTAAGTCATTACTATCGATAATAGCTGGATTTACTACATTTATTTTAGCGAGAGTAGTGGCGATCATTAGGTTCTGCAATTCGAGCGTCAATATGATGTTTCTGGTTAAGAGGGTTTCATATAGATGGGAAGTGTAAATATCACCCACCATAAATATCTTGGGAGTAATCCTTCAGTCTTTCCCATAACGATTATTTTTGCAGTTGTATGCGATATTAAATAAATAACGATGACTTTAAAGAGTTTGTAAGAGCTAAATCGTTTGGTGAAAGAATTAAAACTGCAGTCAAGGCTATCAAATCTTGCACTGCTATATAATCCATATTTCTGAAATAACCCCAACCAATAACCGGTATTTTCGCCTTGTTAAGTTCGCTAATGATATAATCAGAGTCTACGATATGATCAAAGTCATGATGTCTTGACGATCTATAGCAACCAAAATACGGCCCTCACTTAACCAGTTATGGATTTTTGTTTTAGATATTGCTTGAGCAAGTAGCCTATCTGGTATCAGGGTAACTAACCCAAGATACCATACCTCAGTTTCTGATGGCAAGTTTGTCGTTGAAGCTTTATTGCGCTTCTCAAATACATTCGAGTGTTCTCTTTTCACAAAGGGATCTACTCTACCTGCTAGTTTAATTTTCAAGGCTTGCTGCTCTTCGCTCTTGGACCTTGCTAACGCAGGCCAAATTTCCTCATATCCTTGGAAATTTTTCCTGTGCGGAATATGTTTTATGGCATTATTTTTGAAGGATATTTCTTCTTGAAAGTTGTAAAACATTCTATCTACGAGCGCTAAAGTTTCCGGAGATGATCTATATGATTTCTCAAGTTGGCATGATATCCAATCTATCCCGGCAGTTTTTACACAAATATATTCCTGTATATAATTGAATACATAAGTGATGATTTTCTCCGTGAAATCTGTAGATGGACTGCTTTACATCTCCCACTAAAAGCAAGGTATGTTTTTCCTTGCCATCATATTCATCATATAGGGTTGTTAAAATCTTCCATTGGCTTACACTATTTTCCTGCGCTTCGTCAACTAGAATATGGTCAATTTTTTTATTTTTTATTTATTGAAGTTAACCGTTATTTTGATTTTTTCGCTGTTATATAAATCAGTGTATGGGGGCCGCTTGCATTGAGCAGAAAACTTGCAATCATAAATGTTGAAAACGTTAACGATGATTTCTGTTTTAAATGGACACTAATTGCTGCACTAAAAAAGGTGGAAAACAACTCCACCCGTCCTAAATTGTATGGCCCCATTTTCTACACATCAGAGATAAGGGATCATCATATTGATATGCTACTGCTTGAGAAGGTATGTAGTGGACATTACACATGGATTAGAAATCTATCACGGTTTGCAACATACTCATACAAAAAACGAGGGGGAACGTTATGAGCCGCGTCTGCGCCGCGGCTCTACTTTATACCCGGTACTCAGTCAGTATGTATGTACATATGTGACCTTGTTGTAATTTATTACATGTTCGCAAAAGGAAAAAATTTAATTTTAGCCAAAAAAAAACAATTTAAGTCGAACCTTTTCGGAGATTTTGATCTATTAAATGTTTCCATATTTGTTTACATAAATTTTTTACATCTGCCATTTCTACATGTTTTTATCTACTTCCTACATATACATACACGGCTGTGTGCGAGAGAGAGAGGGAATCAGTCTGCGCTTGGGAGGCCACTGAAATTTCATTTGTTCCTACTGACTATATTTATGATCCGATCTGATCCAAATTCAATACTCTGATAGATATAGTCATTTTCTATGATTCTGCGTTTTTGGTTTTCCCGTATCTTCAAAATTGTAGATTTTCATCTTTTGTGGGGGCGGAAGGGGGCGTGGCCAAATTTTCAAACAAACTCGTCTCGGCTTGATATCACAGGAGCTTGGATAGAAAGTTTGGTGGTTCTAGCTCTTATAGTCTCTGAGAACTAGGCGTCAAAAAATTCGATCAGGCATAGCGCCTACCCCTGTGTGTGAGAGAGAGCGAGAGGGAACGATGCATTTCGAAATGGTTTTCTTCATTGTGGCTATATTTATTATCCGATCTGATCCAGATTCAACAATCTGATAGATAAAGTCAGTGTCTATGATTCTGCGTTTTTAGTTTTCTCGTATCTTTAAAATTGTGCAAGCCACAGATTTTCGTCTTTGGAGTGGGCGGAAGGGGGCGGGGCGAAATTTTGAAATACACCTGTAACAGTGCGATAGGACAGGAGTCTGGATACAAAGTGTTCCTCTAGCTTTTATGGTCTTTGAGCTATAGGCGCTAATGAAGACGGACAGACGGACGGACGGACAGACGGACAGACGGACAGACGGACGGACGGACAGACGGACGGACAGACAGACATAGCTATATCGACTCGGCTATTGATGCTGATCAAGAAAATATATACTTTATGGGGTCGGAAACGCTTCCTTCTGGGTGTTACACACATTAATTTTTTGCACAAATCTAATATACCCCTTTACTCTTCGAGTACCGGGTATGACAACAACAACAACTTCTTACCCTTCTATTTAATGTTTTTTTTTTTCATAATTTAATTTTATGTCATTTCTTTTTCGTGTTTTCATTTTCTGTTTGGTGTCATCACAGTGTGATAAGATAAAAAATAGGAAATGGTTCTGCAGAATTGGCTTGAACCATTCCCGCGATGAAGACAATTGGATTAAGCATATGGAGATATGTAGCATGAAAGTCCCAAAGCTACCCACCCCACCGAATCATATACTAAAGTTCAAGAACCATCAAAAATCTTTAAAAGTACCCTTTGTAGTATATGCAGATTTTGAATGTGTTCTTGAACCTACAAATAATTTAGTAAGTGCTAATGCAGTAGATATTAATAATCATCTACCCGTAGCATATGCATACTACATAAAGTGTGCACATGATAGTAGTTTAAATAAATTTGTATGAGAAACTGGAATTAATTCCGGTACTACTTTTGTAGAATCATTAATTAAGAATTTATCATATATTTACCACAATTATTTATCCAAAATTGTTGATATAATAATTAGTGATGAGGAAGAAGTAAGCTTTCAGCAATCAACCAATTGCCATATTTGTGGAGATTATTTAGGTAGAGATAGAGTTAGGGATCATTGCCATATGACAGGGTTATTTAGAGGTGCTGCACACAACAAGTGCAATATTAATTACCGAATTGGGGGTTTTATTCCAGTTTTTTTCCATAATTTCTCCAGGAACGATTGTCACTTATTTATGAAAGATCTGGCACTCGTACCTGGAGAATTAAAAGTGATCCCGTTAAATAAGGAGCAATATATATCAGTCTCCAAAATAATTAGGTTTAGTGAAAAGAAGAGTCTAGAAATTCGCTTTCTAGACTCGTTTCGGTTCATGCCATCTGCTCTAGTTTCTTAGCGGGTAATCTAGATGATCATCAATTAAATACAGTTAGGGCACATTTTCAGTCAAATACTCAATTCGAGTTAATGCGCAGAAAGGGTATATTTCCATATGAATATTTAGACTCAGTTAACCGACTGACGGAAACTTCTCTACCGCCAAAAGAAAAGTTATACAGTCGGTTAACTGAGACGGATTGTTCTATGGAAAGCTATACACATGCACATAACGTTTGGAATGAGTTTTCTTGTCAAACTCTAAAAGATTATTTAGAGTTGTATCTGAAAACTGATGTGTTTCTAATGGTAGATATATTCGAAAACTTTCGTTCCATATGCATAGACATTTACAGATTGGATCCTGCACATTTTTACACCACTCCTGGTTTATCGTGGGATGCCATGCTAAAAACCACAAAAATTGAGCTCGTCCTTCTCACCGATATAGATTTATATCGGTTTATTAACTCGGGGATTCGTGGAGGGTTGACACAATGCTCCCAGCGTTACTCTAGGGCCAATAACAAATATCTAACTATTTTCGATTCAACTAAAGAATCAACCTATTTAACATATTTAGATGCTAATAAT
Source organism: Drosophila helvetica (assembly GCA_963969585.1). Taxonomy (NCBI): domain Eukaryota; kingdom Metazoa; phylum Arthropoda; class Insecta; order Diptera; family Drosophilidae; genus Drosophila; species Drosophila helvetica. The sequence continues at coordinate 36,663,497 of OZ018401.1, read as the reverse complement.
TTATATGGTTGGGCCATGTCTCAATCACTCCCATACGCACACTTTGAATGGGTACCCCCACATCAATTAATTGATTTAAACATTTTAAATATAGCCGATGATTCGGAAAAAGGCTACATTTTTGAGGTTGATTTAGATTACCCTCATGAACTTCATGATAAGCACAACGATCTTCCTTTTTGTCCGGCCAACAAATTAAGCACTCCATCATCAAAAGTAAAAAAATTAATAGCTGACTTGAAAGATAAAAATAACTACATCATCCATTACAGAACATTGAAACAGTGTCTAAGCCATGGTTTGAGATTGAGAACAATACACAGAGCTGTAAGATTCTCACAAAAACCATGGCTGAAAACATATATAGATTTAAATCTTAAATCACTTCATAGAACGAATGCTAAAAATGCATTTGAAAAAGATTTTTTCAAACTGCTAAATAATGCTGTATATGGAAAAACTATGGAAAATGTTGAGAAAAGGGTTGATGTCAAATTAATTAGTGAGTGGGAATCTGCCACAGAATCGGATTCTGCTGGTGCGAAAAGGTTGTGTGCTAGATCATTAATTGCTAAAAACAATTTCCATAACTGCAAAAGATTCAGCGAAAAATTGTATGCTTTTCAAATGAAAAGACTAAATGTAACATATGATAAACCGTTATATTTAGGATTTGCTGTCTTGGAGTTATCAAAATGGAAAATGTATGATTTCCATTATAGTTATATGAAGCCTAAATTCGGTGAGAATATCGAGCTCAACTATATGGATACAGACTCGTTTATTTACACTATTAAAACTGATGATTTCTATAATGATATCCGGAGTGATATTAAGGATAAGTTTGACACATCGGACTATAGCAAAGAAACCCTAGAGAAATATGATTTTCCACAGCTAAATAAAAAAGAGTTGGGATACTTCAAGGATGAGTTAAATGGAAAACCTATGCTTGAGTTTGTAGGTCTCCGCCCAAAAATGTATGCGTATAAAGTAACCGGAGAAGTGGAAAAAACCATAAAAAAATCAAAGGGTGTAAAAAGAAGTGCAGTGGAAAGATTGGATTTTGAATCATATAAAAATTGTCTTTTCTCAAATGAAGCGGTTATAGATCATATGGCAACGATTAGATCAGTAGCACATAATGTGACCACAACAAAATATAGGAAAATTGTGCTTGATAATAAAGATGATAAGCGATTCATAAAAGAAAATAATGTCAACACATTTGCATATGGTCATAATACAATCAGTAAAATAATAAAAGATATTGATGTTAGAGAGAAAGCTTTAGAAAGAAACATAGATTTTTGGGGTGCTAATATATACGTATTGGAAAAAAAGATTAAGGATATTGAAAATCAAAATACTCCAAATGATGAGCAGCAGCAACAACATCATCATCAGCCTGATTCAATCATAGAAATATTAAAAGATGAAATAGATGCTTCAGAATGGGGAATAGAGTTTGACCAAGTGGAGTTAGAAATGCTTCAAAAAGATTATTATTATAAATATAAAAACATGTGATTTAAATTAAAAGAAATGTATATTTTTTTTTTTTTTTGTATTATTAATTGTTTATAAATTTTATTTTGAAATTGTATATATATATATATATTATGTTAACAACAAACCATATCAATTGCATGCTATTATTATTATTATGAAAAAACAAAAATAAAATTAAACTATAAAAACAACAACAACAATCTACCACTTATCTTTATATATTTGTAATTTCATTTTTTGAGTGTAATCATTGATATCCATATCTAAGGCTATCAACTCATTATCATGTTCATTAGAAACATCATCAACATCAAAATAAGCATCCTCATCCTCTACAAACTCGCCCTCTTTCCATATTATTAAAGGAATTTTCTGTATGATATTATTTACATTTCCTGTTGATGATGTATTAAGAAATATATAATTAAAATCACATAAAAGAAAAAAAAAAATAAAAAAAAATATATATGGATATTACTCAGCATTAGCAAAATATTCATCTAATAACTTATCTGCCTCCTCTTTATCATGTAAATACTCCTCATTTAACAACATTGCCTGATCACTCTGAATTTCTGTGAAATACGACATTGAATTATCATCCTCATTTCGTCTGTTAAACCGAGCTCTATTGCTGTGTACTTGTTTTCTATATAGATGTGATCTGAGTTGTTTATCTCTTGCTCTCTCTCTTTTCAGTACTTGGGGACTGAGAACTTCTGCAAATTCAACACAATTTGTTCTTAATATAGGTGTATATTGAGAGTGAGATGAAACCTCCCTATACAACTTAGATCTGTAGTGACATTTTAGACCAATATCCATATCCCCGAATTCAACTAGAAAATATCTATTGAAACCTAACTGCCCCGCATCTACAAAACCACCTATTGAGGCCTTTTCAAGAAGACTACTTTTAAAGTTAGCTATAATTTGTTTTCTTGTTACGAACAACCTAGAATTTCTCAAATCTTTGTTATCTTTAACAGTTATATTCCTTTTTATTGAACGTTCACTTACATTATTATCAATACCACTCCCATCATCACCATCATCATGATCATCATCATCATCATCATCATCATCTTTAATACCAAAAATAATATTTTTTACTGTTGTTGTTTCTTCAACTTCTTTCGGGTGTGTTTTTGTTTCTACTGCAGTGTGAGATGCAAGTAGTGGAGGTGTGGCAGCCACTGCTGCGAGTTCCCCCGGAGGCGGTGTGGCTATAGATGATGAGTTTCTCGATGTTACTTCTGCTGCTGGTAAAGACACAGGTACTGCTGCGAGTTCCCCCGGAGGGGGTGTGGCTATAGATGATGAGTTTGTTGGTGTTGCTTCTGCTGCTGCTGGTAAAGACACAGGTACTGCTGCGAGTTCCCCCGCAGGGGGTGTGGCTATAGATAATGAGTTTCTCGGTGTTACTTCTGCTGCTTGATCTTCTTCTTGGTATACATCTTGATATATGTCTGTTTCTCCTTCTTCTGGGTATGTATCTGTTTCTGATGTTTCTGATGTTTCTGCTACTGCTGCTGCTGCTGCATTCAGTGGGAGTGTGTTTGTTGATGCTGTTCCTGTTGTGGCTATTGTTGCTATTGTTGTTGTTTGAGCAGGTACTACCGCTGGCGCTGCTGTTATTGGGCTCTCGACTGATTCACTTTCAAAATGATTGGCATACACAGTCGAACCCTTCAGAGCATCAAAACTGAATTCGAGACGTATTCTCATTAGTTTTCCGCTTCCAGGCATCTTTACAAATAGATCGAGCGGATCCACTGTGTTATTCCCATCCACCGCATCAATTAAATATTGAAATGGAATCGGGGCAGAATTCAAGTCACTTATTTTCAGGGTAAAGCAAATCAAAACGAGGGGGAACGTTGTGAGCCGCGTCTACCGCCGCGGCTCTACTTTATACCCGGTACTCAGTCAGTATATATGTATGTGAGCTTGTAATAAATTACATTATTACATGTTCGCAAAAGGGATAAATTTAGTTTTAGCCAAAAAAGACAAAAAAAAATTAAGTCAACCTTTTCGGAGATTTATATATATTATTTCCATTTTTGTTGACATACGTTTTTTACATCTGTCTTTTCTACATGTTTTTATCTACTTCCTACATATACATACACGGCTGTGTGCGAGAGAGAGAGGGAATCAGTCTGCGCTTGGGAGGCCACTGAAATTTCATTTGTTCCTTCTGACTATATTTATGATCCGATCTGATCCAAATTCAATACTCTGATAGATATGGTAATTTTCTATGATTCTGCGTTTTTGGTTTTCCCGTATCTTCAAAATTGTAGATTTTCGTCTTTTTTGGGGGCGGAAGGGGGCGTGGCCAAATTTTGAAATACACTTGTACTGACGTGATATCACAGGAGCATGGATAGAGAGTTTGGTTGCTCTAGCTTTTATAGTCTCTGAGATCTCATCTGGACAAATGGGCACAGCGCCCAACCCTGTGTGTGAGAGAGAGCGAGAGGGAACGATGCATTTCGAAATGGTTTTCTTCATTGTGGCTATATTTATCACCTGATCTGATCCAGATTCAACACTCTGATAGATATTGTCATTCTCTACGATTCTGCTTTTTTAGTTTTCTCGTATCTTTAAAATTGTACATGCCACAGATTTTCGTCCTTGGAGTGGGCGGAAGGGGACGGGGCGAAATTTTAAAATACACTTGTAACAGTGCGATAGGACAGAAGTCTGGATACAAAATTGTGTTCCTCTAGCTTTTATAGTCTTTGAGCTATAGGCGCTAATGAAGACGGACAGACGGACGGACGGACGGACGGACGGACAGACAGACATAGCTATATCGACTCGGCTATTGATGCTGATCAAGAATATATATACTTTATGGGGTCGGAAACGCTTCCTTCTGGGTGTTACACACATAAATTGTTTGCACAAATCTAATATACCCCTTTACTCTTCCAGTAACGGGTATAAAAACTACAATTGATATACTACACATTTTGAAAAAAATTGTTAATAACAAGAGCGCGCGCGCGCACACACAATGGCAACAGATGTCTGGACAGAGGAACAACTGAATATTTTTTCGGAAAAACGTTTCGCTATTATAGTATACATCAGATAGACATATACACACCCATACATATTCAAATTAAATGAGACCACAAAAACAAAGAAAAAATGTTTGATTTCGGTTCCCAAGGTCCCAAAGCTCCATATTCAATCTGTAAATGGTTTCTAGAACATTTGACTATCACTATCAATAACAGCTCGCCCTTCCGAAAATCAAATTTAATTATAAATTTTATGTTCTCACAAATATATATATATATGTATACATTTATTTTATGTTGTTGTTGTTGTTGTTTTCCGGTTGATGTTGTAATGTTAAAAATACATTTTTCCTTTTATGTTTTTCCTTTAATGTTTTTTTTAGTTCTTTGATGTAAAAAAAAAACGAATGACCTCAATACTAATGTTTGGGTGCTTATAGAATTTCGTTTTTATGAATCCAGCTGTTTTCAGTTTTTGGAAAACCGAGCCAGCTGACCAGAGCTCTGTCCCCTTTTCGCTTCAAAATCTTTTCCACTAGGTATGTGTCGGGGAAACGTGTCTTTTTGATTTCTTCTTTATAAAATCCACCCTCTATAGGATCACCGTTTAGATCTTCAAGCAAATATGTGGTGGGAAATGTATTTTTAACTTGACGAATTCTGAAAATTTCTGTTGTCCAATTTGGTGTATAGCCCTTTTCGAAAACATGTTTATATTTACTAATGCGTACGTGATCACCTTTGTGGAATTTACCACCTATAAATATTTGTATGTGGTTGTAGGCCGTCTTCAAAATCTGGTTTTCATTTGATGAATTGACGTCAGCAAGTTTCATTTTAATTGTTCTATGCACACGATTGTTGTAAACATTAATTAGGTCTTTATACATTTCAATCCACTTATATCGACCATTGTAACTGAATTCCCGCCACATTAGCTCTTTTAGAGTTCTATTAAATCGTTCAACAATTGACGCCTTTAAACTACTGAATGTTGAGTAATGGTTAATCTCATATCGTTTCATTAACAATGTAAATTGTTTATTAAAGAACTCAGTTCCGTCATCAGTTTGCAAATTCTTGGGTATACCACGACCTGTTTTAAATATTTTCTCCAGCTTGAGTAACGTCTGCAGCACTCTTCGATTTTAATGCTTCGCCCCATGCATACTTGGAAAAAGTATCTATTACCGTCAATAAATAACGATAGCCATTGTTAGACGATGCGTATACACCCATTTCCACTAAATCAGCCTGCCATAAATCATTTATACCCTTTGTAACTACTCTACGTCGCCGAAAATTCTTGAATGATGGTGCATGTAATTCATTTACTATATCTCGTTTACTCATGTTCTTATTTGATTTACTATAATTGGCATCTCTTCTATTTTCACATTGGTATAACGTTTCAAATTGGATAAATCTATCTTTGATGAGGGTGCTGTGGCTGCTGTTGATACATATTTAAAAAGATATCTCTCAATGACAGCTATCTTGCTCTCATATTCATCTTGAATAGTTTTTTGTATATTTCGGATACGTTCTCTAATATATTCAATATTCTTTTGTAATTCTGTTACTTTTGGATTTCGTTTTCCAAATACTTTCGTCCGTATCGCTTTTACTTCCACATCAAGCTCCAAAAGTTTATTATCTAAATATTGTTTTGTTATCAGGTCATCAGCATGTATCGGCATCCCACAATTTGTAATTCGTTTTTCCTCTGCATTTATATTACCATCAAGATCAACAAATAGACCTGCTAGACTTTTGATTACTTTGTTAAAGTGTTCTGAAAACCTCTTATCATTTGAATAATGTCCAAACTTGTCGAGAGACATGATGTCTATAACTTTAAATATGTTGTGTATACTATATTTATTATTGATCTCGATGTGCAAACGGACTTTTCTTATAACTAAAACCCTCTACTTCAACTTGTTGCGATATAGGGATTTTACAATTTTCAACGACAAAAACACGCACTTTGTCCAGTCTTTGGCGAAGAGTAAAGAGTTTTTCGCCAAAATTCTCAGTTAATTTATTGAGATCTTCTATTTGTGATTCTATAGTTTTTATTCTACTATTGCGCCGTTCATCCGTTTCAGCTATATTTTTAATTTGAGTATTTTTCAATGCTTCTATTGCTACATCAGCATAATATTTCACAACCAAGTCATTATTATTTACCGGTTTCGATGAGTTCTTAATTGGTTTTTTCTGAGCATTTAGATTCCCATCTGAATCAATGTATAACCCTGACACATTTTTGATCTCTCTTTTGAAATGTTCTGAAAGCCCCTTATCATTTGAGTAATGTCCAAACTTGTCGAGAGACATTTTGAATATGTCAATAAATTACAATTGTTTGTCATATTTATTAGTATATTACCCCTGACTCTCTCAACTCTTCTAATATTGACATAATCTCATTACTATGATTATTATTACCAGCAGATTGTGATGCAATTAATAATTGTAATCTTTGTACTAATTCATTGACGTCATCCCAATACACATAGTTCGGTTTTGTTTGCATTAGATTCATGTAACCTCCACCTCCGACTCCGCCTCCGCCTCCACCTTTCTTTGTACGTAATGGGGTAGATATAGCTGAGGGATTAGTTGAAGATGATGATATTAATGGTTTGATTATTTTTGTGTATTTTTCCGATCGACCTCCTTTTATTTGTTCATTTGGATTGTAATTTCTTCTATACATCATTTTTAGAGTAATCATTGGGCTTACTGTGAAAAATCAATGAATATAGAGCAGGTGATAAGTTCCAGGTGTTCCCACTTGATAAATGAATTTTATTATTTTTTATCTTTAGTGTGCTGCTACCCAACATAAGTTGTGAATTGGAAGCTTCCTTAATAGGACCATAAGCCTTATCCAAAAGTTTATCTCTTGATAGTTGACTTATATTAAGAATCAAACTGTCACTTGTTGATCTCTCAAATTCATTCTCTTCTATATTTGATTGAGAAAAGAATTCATCATCATCATCATCATCATCATCAACATCAAGAACATTTTCATTTCCATCAAAATGAATACTAGTATTAGTGTCAGCATACATGGGTTCTCCAATCGAATTACGTTTCTTAATAGAAACATTTTTAATATTATTCTTAAAATCACTATCATTAAAATCATGCTCCAGCTTTTTCTTCTTCTTCTTCTGATCATTGAGCTCATCATGTTTACTATCTTCAATTTCGAGTTTCTTATTCTTGTTAACTAGTTCATGTAAAGGTTCTGTAATTGGTCTAAAAGTTTCTTCCAATTGAAAAGCATTTTCATTTTTCAGCTGTTTCAGCTCATGAAATTTTCTCTTCAATACGTTTCGAGTCTTAGTCAATTGTTCCAAAATGTGACGACTCATTGTTCAGTGTAGATGTAACAACAATCAATACAAAAGTTATACTGTTCAATATTAAAATGTAGTAATATTTATATATCCATTTGTTTTCAACTAGAAAGCAATAGATATTAAAAAAAAACAATACATGATAAAATTTGGTTGTGAATTATCATTATTTTTATTTATTTATTAAGATTATTGTCTTCACTCTTTTTAATTACACGATAATGCTTATTTTTTAAAGATTCTAATGTTTCATCACTAATAGTAGTATACCTCTCTGGTAGATATAACATGAATTCTTCCAGCTCCAGGGCAAGGGAGTTTCCAATCCTGGTCTTCTTACGACTCGCTTTTAAAATTGGGAATCCAATATCCGCTTCCATTTTCAATTTTGTGAGTAGGGGCTTGAGCACTGTAGACTTAAACACTCCATTGAACTCCTTGAGTACTCGATCGTTAGACTGAGTCATATTTTAATTGTTTCTGGAACAGGTGTTGTAACTGGTTCTGAAGCTGTTTAGCTGTTGATATACAACCTGTTTTTGAGCTGTTGTAACGGGTTGTGAAGTTGTTTAGCAGTTGTTGTTTACGAGTTGTTTTTTGGGAAGTGTTTAGCTGGTTCTGAAGCTGTTTATTTGATATACGAGCTGTTGTACCTGTTAAAAGAGCTGTTTTAGTTGATGTATGAGCTGTTTATTTTTTTTTTGAGCTGTACTGTACCTGATTTTGGAGTTGATTTAGTTGCTGGAGGAGATGTTTCTGGAACTGTTTTAGTGGATGTAGGAATTGTTGTTGTTGCAGAGTCTAGGTAATAACTTTATATGTGCTTCATGGAAAATAATATCGAGTTTTTATACAATCACGAAGGTATAATTCGGTCTTAAATTTGGGTGAGATTTTCACTCCACCTATCTCACTCTATCGCATTCTTAAGCCTATGTGAAATGGTGGTAGGTTGCACATGCGTATAGGATCGTGTGGTGTGTATTCTTCCATGAGTGGTTGTTGCCGACTTTGATTGGTCGGGCTACTGAAGTTTTTTTTTTTTATATTCATATTTATTCAGCTCTATAAACAAACTTAAAACTAGTAAAAAATTTACAAGATACAGGAATTGAAGTGGGGTAGGGGCCCCTCGACATGCGGTACTGCCACCCAGCATTGCTTCGCATGCGATGCGGACTCCTACTCCGTCTGCTCCTTCCGCCTTCTCTCTAGGGCCCTCAGCGTTCGCATGACGCTGGCGGCGAACTCCGCGGTTGCCTCCCATGTCTTGGGGTCCACTAACATTAGGGGTACCAGGGTCTCGACGATGATTCGGGCCCCAGCTACTGCCTCCAGCGCCTGTCGTTCGTGGTGGAACCGGTGGCACTCGAAGAGGACGTGTTGAGCGTCCTCCAATATGCCCGCACCACACTCAGGGCACCCGTCCTCTGCCTCGTGCCCGAAGCGCTTGAGGTAGCTGCGGAAGCAGCCGTGACCACTCAGCACCTGGGTGAGGTAGAAATCTACCTGCCCGTGACTCCTTCCGACCCAGCACGCTATGCTCGGGATGAGCGTGTGAGTCCAGCGCCCTTTGGTTGACCGGTCCCAGTGCATCTGCCAGTTCGCGATGCTGCTCCTTCTGGCGGCCAACTTCAGCTCTGTCATGGAGGGAGGGTCCGCTGCCCTGTCCTGCGTGGCGGCGTGGATCTCCTTCCTTTCCCTGATTAGCTCCTTGAGCAGAACATGCCCGGCGATGGCGCACAGTCTATAAACTGCCTCCACTCCTCGCATGTAGCTCTTCACCTTCGCTGCTTCTGCCCACACTGGCGCGCCATAGAGCAGCTGGGACGTCACCACGCTAGTCAGCAGCTTCCTCGTGGCCTGCTTCGGTCCTCTCGTGTTGAGGAGCATCCTGGACAGCGCTACTGCAGTCCCACAGGCCTTCCTCTGCACGTTCTCCAGGTGCTCCTTGAAGGACAAGCGCGTGTCTATGAGGACGCCTAGATATTTGATCGCCCTCTGCGAAATGATTGTGGTCCCGCCGACCTGCACTCTAGCGGACTCAACCACCTTCCGGCTCGAAATTAGGACCGCCTCCGTTTTTTGGGCCGCCAGCTCAAGTCCTGCGACGGCTAGCCACTCCTCTACGGCTTGGATGGCCGCGTTGGCGAGGGTTTAAGCTGCGGCGAGCTCCTTGGCCACCACCACTATTGCCACGTCGTCGGCAAAGCCCACCAGGCTTGTGTTGGCTGGCATCGGTAGCCTTAGGGCTCCATCGTACATGGCGTTCCAGAGCAGCGGTCCCAAAACGGAGCCCTGGGGGACTCCGGCTGAGACCTCGTGAGCCTTGGGACCCAGGCTCGTGTCTATAGACAGCACCCTGTTGCTAAAATGGCTTTGCGCTATGTTCAGCAGGTAGCCCGGGATGTGGAAGGACCGAAGTTCCTCCAATGTGCGGCCCCAATCGGCCGAGTTGAAGGCGTTCCTAATGTCCAGTGTTACCACCAGACAATAGGACTTCGTCCCTCCTTTCCACCTGGTCCCTGCGGTGGCGTCCGCTGCCGTTTTCACCACTCTGGAGATGGCGTCTATCGTCGACCTCCCCTTCCTGAAGCCGTACTGGTTCTCGGAGAGACCGCCAGCTGCTTCAATTGCTGCTCCTAGCCTCGCGCCGATCACTCTCTCAAAGACCTTTCCTATCGAATCTAGGAGGCAGATTGGTCTGTAGGAAGAGGCCTCCCCCGGCGGCTTGCCCGGCTTGGCCAGTAGGAGGAGCCGTTGCCGTTTCCACCTCTCGGGGAACGTCCCCTCATGGAGACATTTGTTGAAGAGGCCAGCAACTTCTCTCGGCAGCAGCGAAAGTGCCAGCTTCAGCGCTCTGTTGGGGATCGCATCTGGTCCCGGAGCCTTATTAGGCTTCAGGTTCGCACCGGCCCTCAGCACCTCGTCTTCCGTGACCTCGCAGATGTCGGCCGGGTCCAGCTCGGAGCGTGGGGTGGTCGGTATGGTGACCGGGTTTCCTCGCGGAAACAGGGCGCGAACAATCCCCTCCAGTGCCACGGGATCGGTTGGGGATTTGCTGCCCGCATTGATCCTTTTCACGACCATCCTGTAGGCGCTTCCCCAGGGATCTTCTTCGGCGTCGTCGCACAGCTTAAGGAAGCAGTTCCTCTTGCTGTCCCTGATGGCCGACTTCAGCTCCTTCCTCGCCGCTTTAAAGGCCTCGCTGCAGTCAGCTAGGCGCGGTGTTCCCCTAGCTCATTGGAGCTGCCTTCTGGCGCGGAGGCAGGTTCGGCGGAGCTCCGCTATCTCCTCGCTCCACCAGAACACCGGCTCGTGGTGTGCCCGGAACGTCTTTCTCTGGAGCATACTCTGGTCACAAGCCTCTTCGACTGCGTCCACCAGTTTGATCGCCCACTCGTTGGCTCCATCTTCCTCGTTGGCAGCGTATCGTTCGAGGGCGCTCGCGAAGGACTGGGGCCTCAGCGTGTCCGGCCGGAACGCTTTCCCCTGTCTGGGTGGGACTCCTCTCCCTCTAGTAGGCAAACCTAGAGAGCACTGGATGGCCTCGTGGTCGCTGGCGGTGTAGACCTCGCTGTTCCTCCATCGGGCGTGTCGGGCCAGCGCGCTGCTGACATAAGTCAGGTCGATGACCGACCCTGCGCCTGCCCTGTTGAAGGTGTGTTGGGACCCTTCGTTCAACAGGACAACGTCCACCGACGCAAACGCCTCCAGCACCGTGAGGCCTCTGGCATTGGTTCGGGAGGACCCCCACTCCTGGGCCCAGGCGTTGAAGTCGCCCCCGACTACGACGTTTCTCCGACCTCGTATGTCGCTGCTGAGCTCGTCCAATATGCGGCTAAAGGACTCCAGGGATAGGCTGGGTGCCAGGTAGCAGCTATAGATCCAGGTGCCGCCGATGTTCTCTCGAACGAAACCGTCCGCCGACCTGATGTCGCAAATGGTTGGCGTCTCCCTGCCGCAGAGCCACAGGGCCGCCTTGCCGGAGCGGTCCGTGGCCCACTCGCCGCTGCCAGCTGCCCTGAATGGTTCGCTTAGGATTGCCACGTCCGAGCCCAGTTCGCGGACCGTCTGGGTCAGGAGATCCTGCGCGGCCCTGCAGTGATTCAGGTTGAGCTGAATCAGCTGCATGGTGGTCTGGCCTTTACACCCGCGCTGCTTGATGGGCAGTTCCTGCCGCCAGCCTGGTGCCTGACCTCCTTCAGGCCCGCTGTTGAACAGATGAAGCACGATGGCTCATTGCTGCAATCCGCTGCCTTGTGCCCCTGTCCTCCACATTTGATGCAGCATCCACTCCTGTCCACCGTGCTCTTGCAGTTGTTTGCAATATGCCCGGTTTCCAGGCATCTGTAGCATCGCGGCCGTCCATCTCTCTCCCTGATCCTGCAGATGGACCAGCCCACCTTTACCTCGCCGCGCTGTATGACAGCTTTGCCCAGGGAAAATGGCAAGCTCAGTACAGCGACCTGTGACTCCGCGTAGCCGCGGCGCAGGCTCCTCGCCCTTATTCGGCCCTCGTCCAGCTTGAACTGGCTCGCAATAGCGGCGCAGATCTCTCGCTCCGTCGCTAGAGGGTCGAGGTCGCGTATCTCCAGCACTGCCACCTTTGAGTCCTCCGTCATGGCACGCACTGAAGCCTCGTCGCCGAGGACCTGCGCGATGCTGTTCCTCATGGCCTCAGCACTCTCTGCACTGCCTTTGGCCACCTCCAGCAGAAGGTTGCCGTTGTTGGTGCGGCGTACCTTGGCGACGCATTTCCCCAGGCCCGACAGCTGCTCGTCTTCCCTCCTGGTGACCATCGCGAGCACCTCGCTGTAGGTCTTCCCGCACGCCTGCACTATGACCGCGTCGGGACGTGTGCGGCGTGCTGTCCTCGTCCTCTTCTCTACTTTTTTCCATCCGCTGTCCGGATTAGCTGGGCCCTCGGGCTTGCTCGTGGCGCTGGGCGTCGCCTCCTCCACCTGTGGTCGCATTGGCGGCTTGTTTCGCGACTTTTTGGTTGCGTTGGATCCTTTGGATCCTTTCGGCTGCGCTTGGTGCGCACGGGGCGGACCCGGCTCCGCTAGCGTGCCTTCCGAAACTGTCGGCTGGCTCAGCCTGCGCCATGGCTCCGTCTGCACTTCGACATCCTTCAGCCAGACCTTCTGGGTTTGGGCGTGGGTCTCCTTGGCTTCGACCAAAGTGCTCTGGGAGCATCTCGAGCAGACGGGCTCGAGGCCTTCCTGCGTGGCGCTGATGCCCGCTTCGGCTGCTCTGCTCGCCTCCTGTATGCTCAAGTGCAGCTCCTTCATGCGCACGAACAGCGTTTTCGTCGCCACGTTGATGTGGCGAGTGTTTTTGTCCATCATCCTGGTGGACACCTCTTCCAGGAGTTTTCCCAGCTCCTCGAGATTCTCGAGGCAGGATGCCTCCTGGCGCGCCTTACTCCTTTTGGGCGGCGTCTTCCGCTGCGAGCTCTCTGGGCTGGTGGGGTCGCGGGCTCTCTTAGGGGTCTCCCTGGAGTCCGTGACCGTGCTCTGCGCTGCTACTGGATCTGGGTCTGCCGAGGGTATCGGCGATCGAGGAAGTTTGCTACTCTTCCTAAACGCCGATGCGTCCATTGGCTCCATTTCGCACGGTCTGCACTAGGGGGTCCCGCGTTGGCCACGGATTTCCCCTTGGCTGATCGATGGGGGATATACCGCCCCTCCCCGGTCCCCGACGTCCCGTTGACCGGAACACCGCCTGGGCGCGGGATCGGAAATTGGTCGGTACCGTGACCTTTCCCAGTTCCCCCTGTGCCAACCTGCTACGCCTGGGATTAGGCTGTCTTGCTCGTCTCTCGCTCCGCCTAGGTGTATGCAATGAATTGCCCGATCGCGCAATTCGTTGCACACGGACAGTTGCTGGTTGCTACGATGTTATGGTAGCCGCTAGGTGCCAGCTGGAAGATTGTGCGCTAGCCAGCACTGCCGGGGCCAGTCAGCTGTTCGGCAAGCTTCGAGAAAAGCGAGAAGCAAAAATCGCGCGTGGAAAACCTTGTTTTTGTCCACGGGCGTGGAAACTGTGCCTGTGTGTGTTCCCTTCCCCTCTCTTCTCGGAATGGTGCACCGCTTTAAGACTGGTAAAAGCGCTGGATGGATTTCCTCGGCGCAATGACAAGACTTGGTACGTACCCCTTCCCTTTGGACGTCACCTGATCACCTGTTTCGCTTTTTAGGGTGGCTCTATCGCATGAATTATGGCAATCGCTGGAGGAATAACAAAACGCGTCCGTTCACTTTCACTCCACTTCACTCTCCCTCCGGGCTACTGAGGTAGGCGCGCATGTGTGATTGTGTGTGTGTATGTGTGTGTGAGATTGAATGGCTATTGGTTATGTATTTTCCCATTCACTTTATGATAGAGAGAGAGAGAAAGAAAGAGAGAGAGAGAGGGATTGAGAGGGGTGGAGTGGAAGTAGTGGGAAAACTATCATTTCACTCTCTCTCTCTCTTATTTGTATGTGAGAGTAGGAAATTGAGAGCCAGGTGTCCACAGTTGAATGTATTAAATCGTTGAACTCTCTCATAGTTGTATTGAATTTTCTGACCCAAGTATTTGACCACTTCTTTTGGTGGTTGTAAATTTCCAAAACTATCAAAGTAATGTATGATCTTTTTGTTTTTATTATATGCTACCCAATGAGTTCCGGGCGACGATGAGTCATCCAGATTGATTATTCCACACTCACGTATTCGAGGTGTTTTTGGAAGTGCATCTCTCATAAACACTCCACGAAAATGATTAATGTTTTTTTCAGCAAACTTCTGAATATCTAAATTTGTTAATGCTCTTTTGGGTAGCGAGCTTATTAGTTTTTTCTATTTTTATTTCCATATGGCATAAGATACAAACCATACCCCTTTCGATATTCACCCACACTAATGCTTTTATTCTTATCACTTTGATCTTTGTTTGTAGACAGTTTTTGTTTTGCTGATCTTGCGCTTTCAATTATCTTTGCAATAGTTGCACCACTTGAAGCAATAGTGCCTAGAGTACTGAGTGCTGTGAGAATGGGTACAAGCGGTAAGAAACCACCCATCTTTGGTACAGTTATTACACGAGGACATTTAACATTTTTTGTACGTCCAATTGATTTTTTAATCGCTTTCTTTGCAACCTTAATAGCACTCAATATATCCAGGGGTTTTTCTTTTTTCAATGCTCTAGTACCGGCCTTAATAACATTTGATAATGTTCTATTGACTGCCTTCTTTGTCTTTCTCCTCCTACCTCGTGTTTTCGTACCCTTGCGCTTTCTTATACCCATACCGAATTTGTTCTTTGCCTTCATCATATTGGTTACAAGATAAGCAGCTGCTTTCTCTCCAAAAGTGCTATCTGACCCTCGCACACGTTCCCACGCTCTATTAAGTAATTGAGTATCTGCCTTGTGACGTTCACCTAAATCGTTGCTCTTCGCATATGCAATATCATGCACTCGGCAAGCTTCATCCAAGGAGTTTATTCCGCGATCACCACGCGCTAATCGTTTCTTTAACTTTGTGCCCGGACCACAGAAATTATATCCAGGAATGTGGGCTTCAAATGGTAGTATATTAATTAGTTTATTTACAAGACCACCACCACCACTATGTTTACTGCTTGATTTGTGACTGGAGTAATTATAAAAACGTCTCCCCATTATATGTAATGTTTAATCAATGAGTATTTATCGGTGAATGAAGTACATTGGGGAGTGAACATGCGTTTAATAAGACAAAAACAAAATATTTGCATTAGGAATATTGAAGGTGGTGGTGGTGGTGGTGGTGGTGCTGGTGATAGGTTTTCATCTAAATTACCTCCAAGACACAGTACCCTATTACCCAATACGATAAGAGCACTCGTTGTTGGTCCTTCCAATTGTGGTAAGACAAACATTATGCTGGGTCTTATCGAGAGTCCGAATGGTTTAAAGTTTGAGAATATTTACGTTTTTTCCAAGAGTTTATATCAACCCAAATACGAATACTTGGAGAAATTAATCAAAACAATTAAAGGTATGGGCTATCATACATTCGCACAAAATGAAACAGTTTTAGCACCCGGTGAAGCTAAAAATAACTCTATTATGATTTTTGATGATGTTGCATGTGAAAAACAAGATAACATTCGTTCATATTTCTGTATGGGTCGACACAAGAATATTGATTCCTTTTATCTCTGTCAAACATATGCACATATTCCAAAACACCCTATACGTGATAATGCAAATATGATTATAATGTTTAAACAAGATGATTTAAATATGAGAAATGTATATCGTGATCATATTAATACAGACATGAACTATGAGACATTTTTGGAAATTTGTAAGAAATGTTGGGAGGATAAATACGGTTTCTTATTAATCAGTAAAGATGATGATATTGATAAAGGACGTTACAGAAAAGGATTCGATCAGTTTATAATTATTTAAATCAAATGTATTGAGAATATTTACAACAGTTTAACAACAGATGTCAGAATGTCGAGGTCATTAACGCTCTCGTTAAATGGAAACACTTCCGTTATAGAAACTAATTATTTCCCGCAAATCGAACTGATGACGGGTGATTACGAATGTGCACTCATTGACTTTTATATGTACAATTCAATTCCCAATGTTGATGTTACGAACAATCTGTTTCATATTGGCGAGTATGTTATAACTATTCCCATTGGTTCCTATGAACTCAATGACATTGAAGAGGTTATTCAAAACCAGGGACCGTAAATAAGAGTTATGGGTTCAAAAAAATTGAGGCACAAAAAAGCCTCCCAAAAGGAAGGGGAAAATGGACATATGTTATTTTCGCACGGAAAATTCAAAAACAGGATAAACTTTTATTTGCCATTTTTTTGTTTAAAATTATTTTTTAATTATTAAAATTAATTTATATAATACAAATAAAAAATAATTATTATAATTAATTTTAAAAAATAAAAATCAATTCATAACTTTTATTTTCAATTTTTATAATAAAAATTGAAAATAAAAATTATTTTTTAATTTTTATTTTAAAATTGAAAATAAAAATTATTTTTTAATTTTTATTTTAAGATTGAAAATAAAAATTAAATTGAAATATCCTTTGAACCGAAGGAGCCAGATCATATATAGACCCATATATACGATCTACTCATTAATACCTTTCAGTTGATATATAACATGTATGTACATACATATGTACATATGTACATACATTTGTACAAACATATGTACATACATTTGTACATACATATGTACATACATTTATACAAACATATACATACATATACATTTAATTTAACAACTCAATGACTAATGCGCAGGCGCACATGCTCAAAACATTCCTCCAAAAGGTGCAATAGCTGCAGTAGCAGCAGCAGCAGCATATCATTACTAAATTAATCGGTAGCGTTTGTAGCGTAACCCACACCACCTACCTATTTTTATGTTTACTTACTCTCCCCTGAACACCTAAGCAGTTAAACACCAAACACCTTCATACCCATGCGCGACACTCACACAGCTCATACCTATTTCCATATATACACACCGCCTCCCAAACACTAGTAATAAGCTAATGCTTATGTTTAGGGTGTACCCATCAATATTGGTATGGGGAAAATGGGATGTAAGGGATGTAATGTAAGGTAGCTACATTAGGCTGTTCCATTTTTCTTCTTACCTTCTTTCCTTTTGAACGGTAGCAAAAACAAAAACAAAAAACAGGTACCACCATCAGCATCTACCCTCCCCCAGATACCATTTCCCCCTCCATAAAAATCCCCTTTAAGTACCTAACAAAAAGGTATTCTGTGCGGGGACCCCTCCCTCCCTAGCAATCTAGTGACGTACCATCTAATTTAGCCTCTAAGATCTGTCTGGGTTGCTACTGATCAGGTGTGAGTGTAAGCAAAGGTACACATGTTCAACACATTTCTTTATTACCCTCTTTACACACACATAATCAATCAATCAATCAATTAATGTGTTCACACACAAGAGTACCTGGTATGCCCTGATAACTTCATGTGGAGCACCATATGAAAAGAAGCAGAGAAACTTGCGTGCGATATATAAAGAAGAAACAGAAATATCATGTTTAAATCTAAACTACACTACCCTATTTATATAAAACGTGACTATTTTGCTTCCACCAGGTTTAACAAAGTCAACAGGATAATTATAAAAGGGGGTATGATTATTCACAGCATATTGCAGTACCTGCGTGAAATAGAAAAGGCAAGAAGAGGAATTGGGAATTGAAAAATTATTTTGAAAGCATAAATGTTGCAAACGATAAGAGTGAAATCTATGATAAGATGTTAGCCTTTGATAGAAAGCATGGCTAATTATTCGATTTAGAGGGTATGTCTGAAATTTCACTTAGTGGTGTAATTAATAACGAAGCGGTTGTAGTGCGATTAGATAGGCTATGCATAATACAAAATAAGTGAGTTGATGTGCTCGTATGGAGCAGCTTATGCGTTTGGTGTGGGAGCAATATCCTCAATAAGATGAGTGGGTGAAATTATGAGGTTCTGGGCACAAAAAGACGATAACTCAAGGATACCTTTAGTTCAATTTGAAAGACCTTCACGAGTAAAAAACAACAATGTGAACAGGAACCGGAGCAAAAAGATCAACACCAGCAGAAACAGCTCCTGCATCAGCTACATCAGCTCCAGAACCAGGTACAACAGCTCCAGAAACAACTAAAATATCAACTACAACAGATCTTTTAACAGGTACATCAACTCGTGTATCAGCTAAACAGCTCCTGTATCAACTAAAACAGCTCGTGTATCAGCCCTGTACCTGTACTGTACCTGTTCCAGCACCTGTAGCGTATCAAAACCAGAAATAACACTAGAAAGAACAGAAATAGCAAATTACCCCACTTTTGAAAATTCTTTTGTTTTTTGTTCTTTCAATCCCAGCGACATGTTCATACTTGTCATAAATTTAATAAAATTTTTAAAATAAACAATTATTTACAGGGAAATGACTACTTTTTCCATTTGAATAAACAGGTTAAACCAAATCTGCTTCCCAACATCTGTTATTGTTAGGAACATCCCTCCCTCTTCCTTCTAATGATTTCCTTTAGAAAGGTAAATGGGAGGTCCCTCCCTAACAAGCTGGCGAGGTACCAAGCTGTGGCTTGTCAACACAATGATCATTCAATAAGCCTGTTCTCTGATTTACTCGACTAGAACAGCCAGAACATTTAGCATTATTATTGGGCTTTTCCTAAGACATTAGTATGTGGAAAATATACGGTAGCATTAGGCTCTCCCTAAAACGAGCTGAGGACTTTCTATTATCTAATTTGACCCACTTCATTCAATTAGCCAGTCACTTATACATTTAATTTAACAACTTAATGACTAATGCGCAGGCGCACATGCTCAAAACATTAATCCAAAAGGTGCAATAGCTGCAGCAGCAGCAGCAGCAGCATATCATTACTAAATTAATCGGTAGCGTTTACACCCACACCACCTACCTATTTTTATGTTTACTTACTCTCCCCTGAACACCTAAGCAGTCAAACACCAAACACCTTCATACCCATGCGCAACACTCACACAGCTCATACCTATTTCCATATATACACACCGCCTCCCAAACACTAGTAATCTCATACGCATGCGCAACCAACCATCGTCATGCATAAGCACCTGGGTTGTTTGAAACTAAACTATGTTTATTCAAATTCAAGAATTTGTATGATAATATTTTTATTCAAATCAATCCTCCCTACATACAGATATTTTTAATAAAATTAACAAAATTCTTCTTTCTACTGATCTCCTTTTGGCGGACACGATCACCTGCTTCTCATCAGTTCTCATCCAATAAGCCTGTTCTCAGATCAACCAGATAGGACAACTAGAGCAGTAGAGCATATAAAATCATTAGCTTATGTTTAGGGTGTACCCATCAATATTGGTATGGGGAAAATGGGATGTAAGGGATGTAATGTAAGGTAGCTACATTAGGCTGTCCAAAAAACGAGCGGGGAATTTCTATTATCTGATCTGACCCAATTCATAAAATTACCCAGTCCTAACTAAATTTCGCTATAACTCAATGGCTTGTGCAAAAGTGCACGTACGGTTTGGCAATGGAGATTGAAAATTTGTTGCATATAATTTTTCTTGATCATGCTCAACAGTTGAAAAATATTCACTGTTTTGTAAAGGAGCATGAAAATCAATCATTTAATATAAATCGTTATGGGACTCATTTAATAATATGTCCGAGACCGAGAAGACGCTACGGATTTAATTTTAAAATAATACAAGTTATATAAAAGGCCACGGCTGCTTCCGCAGCTACCTCAAGCGCTTCGGGCACGAGGAAGAGGATGGGTGCCCTGAGTGCGGTGCCGGCATATTGGAGGACGCTCAACACGTCCTCTTCGAGTGCCACCGGTTCCACCACGAACGACAGACGCTAGAGGCAGTAGCTGGGGCTCGAATCAGCGTCGAGACCCCTAATTTTAGCGGATTCCAAGACATGGGAGGCGACCGCGGAGTTCGCCGCCATCGTAATGCGAACGTTGAGTGCCATAGAGAGAAGGCGGAAGGAGCAGACATAGTAGGAGCTGTGGGCTCGCATGCGAAGCAATGCTGTGTTGTGGTACAGCATGACGAAGGGCCCCTGCTTCACTATATTTCCTGAATTTCGGAGTCAAGTAATCTGTACTAGATTTAATTTATATAGAGCTTAATAAATATGTATACAAAAAAAAAAAAAAATACATACTGTAATGCCCAGCGCCAGACCTCTCAGCGCCGGCGTCACATATAATATTACATATATTACTATTGCTATGACTATTACACATTCCTATTACTATTATTTACTATTACTATATAAGAAAAAACAACATGGAGATTATCGAAAATAAAGACACAACCAACTTCTGGCGCAAAATTTAAGTATGCGCCCAAAAACCAGTGGGACCAATGAACGGTCACACTGACCAGTGAATTCGCCAGTGTGACCTGAGCACAGCCAACAACCAACCAACAACCACACTATAAGCTGGCACCCGGAACGCGTTACAGACCAAAGATACGCGCTAGCCCCAAATACAAGGAAGAACAGCTGGCGTTCAGCAATAAAAGCAGGGCCCTCAGACTGAATCGGGGCAGTCCATCTCGGAACAGCCTGGGTCTTACAACCCAAATATTTTTTAAAGTGGTTCTAGTACCAAAAGGTAGTCCTCTACTTGTACACTAGTCCACTAATACATTCCTTCCTACTTCCCAAACTCCTCGACTGAGCGTGTGTTTCACGTCACAGCCAACTTCTCTACTGAGAGTGTGTTTCACCTCACAGCCAACATCTCTACTGAGCGTGTGGTTCACCTCACAGCCAACTTCTCTACTGAGCGTGTGTTACACCTCACAGCCAACTTCCCGACTGAGCGTGTGTTTCACCTCGCAGCCAACTTCTCGACTGAGTGTGTGTTTCACCTCACAGCCAACTTCTCTACTGAGAGTGTGTTTCACCTCACAGCCAACATCTCTACTGAGCGTGTGTTTCACCTCACAGCCAACTTCTCTACTGAGCGTGTGTTTCACCTCACAGCCAACTTCTCGACTGAGCGTGTATTTCACCTCACATCCAAACTTCTCGACTGAGCGTGTGTTTCACCTCACAGCCAACTTCTCGACTGAGTGTGTGTTTCACCTCACAGCCCACTTCTCCACTGAGAGTGTGTTTCACCTCACATCCAAATTTCTCTACTGAGCGTGTTTTTCAGCTCATAGCCAACTTCTCTACTGAGCGTGTGTTTCACCTCACATCCAAACTTCTCTACTGAGCGTGTGTTTCACCTCATAGCCAACTTCTCTACTGAGCGAGTGTTTCACCTCACAGCCAACTTTCCTACTGAGCGTGTGTTTCATCTCACCCCCAAACCTCTACACTGAGCGTGTGTTTCACAGCTAACAGCCACGTGCGGCCGAGTAGCCAGTTCAGAAGGAAGACCCTGAAGGAAGACCCATAAAGAAGACCCGATACCTCGTCAAATTAATACCACAACCTGTAATTTTAAGAATAATAAAGATCCGATCTTATTGTACTGCTTAACCTACGCCTTCTTCTTGACCCGAGAGTTCCTACTTATAGTTACCACAACCAGAAACAAAACCAATTTCTGTGAGCCCCGGCGCGGCGAGCATACCCCGTCCGAAGCAACGTCACAATACATACAAAAACATTTCTGATGAAACACAAAACCAGTTGTAATACAATTTTCTAAATAAACAAATACTTGTCTGAAAAACAAAAACAAAAAATGTATATTCAATTTTTCTTCTTATCTTCTTTTCTTTTGAACGGTAGCAAAAACAAAAACCAAAAAAAAGGTACCACCATCAGCATCTACCCTCCCCAGATACCATTTCCCCCTAAATAAGGTTTCCCTTTGACTACCTAACGAAAAGGTATTCTGTGCGGGGACCTCTCCCTCCCTAGCATACAGCGCACCAGTAGACTTAGTCAACAAGAAAGAAACGGACCAATGGAGACTCTGTGTGGACTACAGATTGCTGAACAAGAAAACTGAGAAGGACGCATACCCAATGCCTAGGATGGACTTCATCTTGAATCAACTCCGGGAGGCAAAATATATCAGTACTCTGGATCTGAAGTCAGGATATTGGCAGATCCCAATAGAGAGACGAAGTCGACCGTATACCGCCTTTACAGCACCAGGACGAGGATTATTCCAATGGAAAGTAATGCCATTCGGACTAACAACAGTGCCAGCAACTTTTCAAAGAGCTTAGGACTCGGTAATCGGACCAGATATGGATCCGTTTGTCTTCGCATACCTAGACGACATAGTTGTAATCGGGCGGACGAAGGAAGAACACCAACAGAAACTGCAGGAGGTCTTGGAACGGCTACGAAAAGCAAATTTCAGGATCAACGAAAAGAAATGTAATTTCTTCCAAAGGAAGCTGAAATACTTGAGATATATGGTGAGCGAGGAAGGAATTCATAAAGATCCGGACAAAATAGCAGCGGTGAGGGAACTGGCAGCGCCAAGAACACTGAAACAAGTACATATCTAACAGTGCCCTTGCATACTGGAATTGTCCGGACCGATCTCTCACCTTTACAACAGCAGTAGTGAGAATGACCTGGTCAGTACTCGCAACATGACTAGAATAGGCTGTTTAAGGTTCAGAAGATGATGGCTGTTCTACAGGCACAGAACTAGGCGCAATTTGCTGTGGATCTACTCCGTATCGGTGAAGTAACGTGTTATGGGGCTTAGAGCATATTTCATATTTCATATTTCATATTGTTTATTGTTTAAAGTTTAACAACGTGCAGTTAAACTGTAGGGGGAAATATTAAATGAAAATTATTTGACGTAGGCAAGATACATGATAAACTTAAAATATAATTTAAAGTTATTACAAGATGTTATTTATTAGGATAGTTTTGACAGTGTTAGTACTAGAATCAAAGGAGAACAGATAAAAAAGTTTGTTATAGATTCGGCAAAGGCTACGGAAAGATTCCTGATCAGAGTAGTTAGAAAGACAGAGTTGAAGGTGGAGAGGAAAGTAATGCCTAGTTGGACGGGATGGGACAACAAAACTAATAAGACTGATAAGGGCAGATGATTCAACCTCACCAGAGAGAAGCTTGTGGAGAAAGAGAACTCCATGACAGATCCTACGGGTCTTAAGAGATTGGAGGTTAATAAGACGCAGCCTGCTTTCATAGGAAGGGAGATGTAACACAGGGTCCCAATTAAGTCCACGGAGTGCAAAGATGAGGAATTGCTTCTGTACGGATTCAAGCATATCTTGAAATTTTTGGTAATGTGGTGACCAGACACAGGAACCATATTCCAAGATCGGCCGGACCAGAGATACGTACAAGACTTTAGTGGTGTAAGGGTCTGTAAATTCCTTAGACCATCTTTTAACAAAGCCAAGAACTCCTTTGGCTTTATTCGAGATGGAGGAGATATGACAATTATAAGAAAGATTAGGAACAAAGATGATGCCTAGATCACTAACTTTGAACTGGCGTTCAAGGATACAACTATTAATGGAGTAGTCAAATAGGTATGGCTTGATGCGGTGAAATGTCGTGACATTACATTTGGAAATGTTCAGTGGAAGAACGTTAATGAGGCACCAGTTATTAAGAGCGTCAAGATCCGATTGCAGAGATAACGGGGACGCAGGGTCTTTATAGGAAAAACATACTTTAACTTCGTCAGCGTACATAAGGACACGGGAGTGAGATAATACTAGAGGAAGATCGTTAATGAACAAATTAAATAACAGGGGGCCCAGATGGCTACCTTGAGGTACACCCGATGTAACAAGGACTGGTTTAGAGAGAGAGGAGTTGAAGCGGACACGCTGAGAACGATTACTAAGATAAGAATTGGTCCAGAGGAGGAGATTAGTCGGAAACCCAAGGAGAGATAGTTTATGGATAAGGAGATTGTGATTAACAGAGTCAAAGGCTTTACTAAAATAAGTGTAAACTACAACAGTTTGGCACTGATTAGCAAATCCAGTAGTTACGAAGGAGGAGAATTCAAGGAGGTTAGAAGTAACTGAGCAACGTTTTACAAATCCATGCTGGGATTCCGAGAACAGGGAACTACAAAAGTGCTGCCGCTGAGAAGTAATGATTTTTTCAAAGAGTTTAGGAATGGCAGATAAATTAGATATACAACGATAATTATGTAGGACTCCTTCCAGATGATTGGAAAATCGCTTAACTCGAGCGACAAGGTGAAAAGTTTTAGAAGGGGCACGCAAAGAGAATCAGCACAAAGTTTAAGAACGGCACTGGGGACCAAATCCGGGCCAGTGGAGAACGAGAACTTACTCGATTTTAAATTGGTTAGCAGGCAGTTATAATCAATGAAGGGGGAATAGATACAATTTGAGCTCTTTAGCGGAAAAGGATAAGCGTACCTGGTACGATGGTCGGATGTGGAGGCCAGAATAGAGGGGAGGTTCATTGAGGGGACAGAGTAGCAACGTTGAAAAAAGGAAGCGAATAGATCCGCAATGTCACAATCATTGTCGCCAAAACTACCATTTAAGTGTAGAGATGAAGGAAATTGAGTGGAGTTACGTTTAGAGTTAACAAACCTGAAAAATTGTTTAGGATCGCGCTTGAAGTTAAGCTTACACTTGGCCAAGTACTTGTTATAGCATAACGTATTACATAGGGAAAATTTAGATTTAGCAATTAAGTATTTAGAAAAGTCCGATTGAGACCCGGATTTTTTAAATTTTTTATACATGCGGGATTTAAAATTCCTCAGGTTGATTACCCTCGGGGTGAACCAAATGGGGCCAGAAGTATTTTTCAAGGGGGTGACTAAAGGCACATAAGTAGAAAAGATGGAAAAAATGGTGGTATAGAATGCCTTAGTGGCAGGCTCTATTTCGCGGTAGTCGTCGAGGAATGACCAATCGATCTGGGACAGAGCTATATTCAGAGAGGGAAAATCGGCCTTTTTAAAGCAATAGATAGGCGAGGGCGAAGGAGTCCACGTAATGTTTGGGAGATTAAAATCCCCCAGGACAATAAGGCGATCGGAATCATTAAGTTGGGACGAGAGGGTCTGAAGATGAGCAGTGTGAAGCATATAGGTTGCGAATTCAGCAGACGGAGGGATGTATGAACAAGAAATGAATAAACTAAAAGAGCGCAGACGAATTTGAACTATGACTATTTCTAAATTGTTACACTCTTCGATGGAAAGGAGTAGAGAAGTTAAGTCAGAGCGAACCGCTATCAGAACTCCACCACCCCGAGATGGACGATCAAGTCTATATATGTTATACTTGTCTATAAAAATCTCTGAATCCGAAATTGAGGAATTGAGCCAGGTTTCAGTAAAAGCGATAATATCAGAATCAAAAGTTGCACTATAAGAATATAGTTTGCTGAGCTTACTGCACAGGCCACGTACATTCTGATATGAGATCCTTAGTGGAGGGGGGGAATTCAGTTTTTTGAAGCAGACGGAAGAGGAGTAGGAATTATACCAGCTCTGGGTTCAGGGGTACGCTTAGAAAACAGGTGACAAATCGTATGATTCGGCCAGAAGGAGGGATCAAGTAAACTATTTACGTGTTCATCCGGCACTAGAATTTTAAATGAAGCGATTCTACGTTTTTCTTTAAAGTTAAATTTGGTGACTTCAAGGCCAGAGGAATCATCAATATTGAGTTTAAAATAGATGTAGTCCCTAACGAGAACATCCGTAGTCGAGTCTAAGAGTCGGGACACAAAAATAGATTTCAGAGGAGCACGAGCAAGAAGAGTAGGTGGAGCGGTCACATGTTTAATAGGTAAGGCGGTAGTGGGAACAACCCGAGTGGCGAGTTCAGATAGAGCAGAAAGGTCCGAGGAGATGGCGATGAAAGCAGAAGTTGAAGGGGTCACATGTTTAATAGGTAAGGCGGAAGTGGGAACTACCCGAGGGGCGAATTCAGATAGAGCAGAAAGGTCCGAGGAGATGGCGATGGAAGCAGAAGTTGAAGGGGCGTCAACATCCATTCTATCAACGGTGTCGTCGGCATCAATTGAGGGCGATGGAGCACCAGCGACATGATCGTCATTAACAGTTGGCACCAGAGAGGCTGCAGGAGAGGGGCCGAGTGCAGCCATCCTCATCGAAGCAGGATCGTTATTGCCGTCGGTTTCCTTAGCACCAGAGTCGATCATGGCTGGCGAGGTTATTGGCGTAGCGGGCATATCGTTGACTGCAAGAGAATTGAGGGTTTTAGAACACGGCGAAGTACGAGTAACCTTTCTTCTCTTAGGAGACTCATTTATCATTTTTAAGTTTTTAAAATGAGTCTCCGTTGAGAGAAACTTATCCTGTAATCGCTGGAATTCGGAGTGGAGGCTGGCGAATTCATTATGAGTTTGTCTCATAAAGATTCGCATGTCGGCCTCCAGTGGCCTGCAATCAAAACAGGTCCAGTTGAGACCGCAGCGAGTCTTGACCACATCAAAAATGCGACCACCGTAGTGACCAAGACCCGCACAGGTAGCGTGAGCCGTATTAGTACACAACCAGCAGTAGATGAAGGTTTGACGGGTGGCCACCGTACGGGCAGCGTCGCACCGTTTAGCACAGCAGGAGCTCATTGTAAAAGTGATGAAAAAGAAATGTATCTGGAAAAGAAAGGTAAATTATAAGTCGGTGTGAGGCTGATGCAGTAGGTTAAGCGTGTGTTACACAATTCCGCGCGCAAGCACAAACACAACAGTCACAATAACAACAGGTGAACAGAGAGACACAGAGAGACAAAAGAAGAGAGTAAGCGCAGAGCGGCTGATAGCGCGGTGCGTGTGTGTTGGAGTGAGAACAGAAGAGAGGGTAAGATAAAAATAGAGAGCGGCTCAGAGAGAGCGAGTGCACCACACAAGCTAATAGCAACAACAAAACAGCTGCTAATGAGTAAGCGCGGAGCGGCTGAAAGCGCGGTAATGAGTAAGCGCGGAGCGGCTGATAGCGCGGTGCGTGTGTGTAGGAGTGAGGACAGTAGAGAGGGTAAGATGAAAATAGAGAGCGGCTCAGAGGGAGCGAGTGCACCACACAAGCTATTAGCAACAACAAAACAGCTGCTAATGAGAATGTACAGAGAAAGAGGAGTGCACAAAATGATTTGAAAATTGGTAATAAAATACACAATAGACGACAAAAGGCGTAAGCACTGATATCGACTAATTACCCACACGGTTATGTACACAGGGAGTAACTTAAATACACAATTACTTTCCTTTAAGCTATAGATTTAAAAATTTGTTGGTAGGAGCGAAGTAAAACACGACCGTCAGCAACGATGTATCGATAACGATTCGACATTTTGCTGCTTTGCACCTTGTCACTGTATGACCTGACCTCAAACAGTTTATTCCCAAGCGAAGTTGCTTGGTAATATCAAAACGTTGAAGAACAGGAAGCGCAGTAAAAGACTGAAAATTGCTCGTGGTATGGTTCCCCGCTTGACAATAACTACATTTCGAATCAACTGACCTACCCGTACCTTTCGGCCTATCAGGCTTTCTTTATGTAGGTCAAACTATGCCCAGCATGAACCTTTTAGGATTTTATGCCATTACTTTAATATACTTTACCATATTTTATCCCCTAAATTAACCTTTAAAAGTATATTGCTCAATATTTACCACTACCTGAATATAGCTATTTTATTTTCCTCTTATTTTTCCTCTTCCTCTTTTCCTCTCTAAATTAAATTCTTTTTAATTATTAATTAATTTTAATTCAACTCTATTAGCAGAACTATTGTTAATTTTCAAATAAATAAAACTATTAAAACTATTACAACTCGCCGATCCGTCTTTGCACATGAGAAGGAAGATTTTGTGTGTCCTTTATTTGTCTCTTTATTCTTCATTCCCTTATTTCGCGTTGACTCTTCAGCAGCTAGATGCTGATAGCGCCGATTCAACTGGGCTGCGCACTCGGACTAAGATGGTAATTTATCGTAATCCAGTTGCTCTTCGAACCGAGACTTCGTCGTGGGATCTACCTTAGACAACGCTATGTGAATTAACAACGCTCTATTTATATCTTTTTCACTTCCTATCGACTGCACCGAGGCATAGATGGCTGACACCGTATCAATGACGGACCTAAGGTTTGAAGCAGAAGGTTTTGTTGTGCTAGGCATGTCAAACAACTGCGATACGGTATTAGAGAAGATCAAATATTTTTTGTCGTAAACATTCAAACTATCAAGAGCCTTTTCATAAATTTCGTCACAGATTTGGAACGCCTTCACTGTTCCCAATGCATCATCATTCGCAATAAAACAATGACTTGTGCAGAGACGACGAAAATGCACTGTAGTTAAATGGTGTGCCATGCGAATTTCCACGAAAATGCTGGAGGCCGATGTCTGTGCTCGGTCGCCAATGAAAATCCGGAAGAATTTTTCCGGAACGAAATAGATTTTAGTCTCCGGTTCTCGATGGCTGTGGATAAAGATTTTTAGGAGCCGAAAAGCAAAAACACAAGTGCTCCCATTCAATGTATTTATTAGACTGGTCGCAGCCAGCGATCTCCAAAAAAACTACCCTGCTCCAAAGCAGAACCGAACTTAAATGCTGAGAGAGAGAGAGTACGCGAGAGCAGCGCGCGAGAACCAAACGCTTAGATAATAAATGTAATATCGTAATTCATGTCATCTCTTAATTCATGCCATATCGTAATTCACGTAATTTCGAAATTCATGATGTTCTCTTGCTGCTACAGCGATGTTTCCAGAATTGTCAAGGACAGAAATTATAGAGACGCAAAAATCAACCAACAAGCCTTTTGGTCTAATTTGAGCGAATTGTTAGATGTATGCATTGAAATAAAAGTAACTCATGTAGTTCTTGCTGGTGGTTTACATAGAAAAACTAGTAAAGAAAAAATCAAGGGCGCAGGTATTAAAGTTATGTGATAATCCACTAGCATTAAGCCTTGCAAAAAGACTAGTGAAAATGGGGGTGGATGCGTTGAAATGAAATGGTAACAAGCGGCTGTTAAATAGGAACATTATTTGTATGCACTAATGAGTCAATTGGTCAAAAAAATTTTAAATAAGCGTTTATCAGATCATCTGTACGTAGTGCTGTACCTTCTGTATAGCTTAGTCCTGATTTTTCAGTTATTCCAGTAATCAATAACATCAATAAAAAATTAAACAAGTGATGATTTTATAAAATGTCAAAAATAATTTATTGACAAGTATACAAAAAACGTTAAATTTCAAACGAAGATTGTCAGTTTGAAATAGAAAAAATTCTGGGTGGGAGCGTTAAGAAGAGCAGTAATTAAGGAAGGTATTGAAACAGGTTCCCCAATGGCTGGTCAAGGATTTGGTATCGTAGACGAAGAGCTTAACTTCAAGCGCGATCCTAAACAATTTTTCAGGTTTGTTAACTCTAAACGTAACTCCACTCAATTTCCTTCATCTCTACACTTAAATGGTAGTTTTGGCGACAATGATTGTGACATTGCGGATCTATTCGCTTCCTTTTTTCAACGTTGCTACTCTGTCCCCTCAATGAACCTCCCTTCTATTCTGGCCTCCACATCCGACCATCGTACCAGGTACGCTTATCCTTTTCCGCTAAAGAGCTCAAATTGTATCTATTCCCCCTTCATTGATTATAACTGCCTGCTAACCAATTTAAAATCGAGTAAGTTCTCGTTCTCCACTGGCCCGGATTTGGTCCCCAGTGCCGTTCTTAAACTTTGTGCTGATTCTCTTTGCGTGCCCCTTCTAAAACTTTTCACCTTGTCGCTCGAGTTAAGCGATTTTCCAATCATCTGGAAGGAGTCCTACATAATCCCTGTCCACAAAAAGGGCTCGAAATCAGATGTTTCTAATTATCGGTGTATATCTAATTTATCTGCCATTCCTAAACTTTTTGAAAAAATCATTACTTCTCAGCTGCAGCACTTTTGTAGTTCCCTGTTCTCGGAATCCCAGCATGGTTTTGTAAAACGTCGCTCAGTTACGTCTAACCTCCTGGAATTCTCCTCCTTCGTAACTACAGGATTTGCTAATCAGTGCCAAACTGATGTAGTTTACACTGATTTTAGTAAAGCCTTTGACTCTGTTAATCACAATCTCCTTATCCATAAACTATCTCTCCTTGGGTTTCCGACTAATCTCCTCCTCTGGACCAATTCTTATCTTAGTAATCGTTCTCAGCGTGTCCGCTTCAACTCCTCTCTCTCTAAACCAGTCCTTGTTACATCGGGTGTACCTCAAGGTAGCCATCTGGGCCCCCTGTTATTTAATTTGTTCATTAACGATCTTCCTCTAGTATTATCTCACTCCCGTGTCCTTATGTACGCTGACGATGTTAAAGTATGTTTTTCCTATAAAGACCCTGCGTCCCCGTTATCTCTGCAATCGGATCTTGACGCTCTTAATAACTGGTGCCTCATTAACGTTCTTCCACTGAACATTTCCAAATGTAATGTCATGACATTTCACCGCATCAAGCCATACCTATTTGACTACTCCATTAATAGTAGTATCCTTGAACGCCAGTTCAAAGTTAGTGATCTAGGCATCATCTTTGTTCCTAATCTTTCTTATAATTGTCATATCTCCTCCATCTCGAATAAAGCCAAAGGAGTTCTTGGCTTTGTTAAAAGATGGTCTAAGGAATTTACAGACCCTTACACCACTAAAGTCTTGTACGTATCTCTGGTCCGGCCGATCTTGGAATATGGTTCCCGTGTCTGGTCACCACATTACCAAAAATTTCAAGATAGTAGTAATAGTAGTATCCTTGAACGCCAGTTCAAAGTTAGTGATCTAGGCATCATCTTTGTTCCTAATCTTTCTTATAATTGTCATATCTCCTTCATCTCGAATAAAGCCAAAGGAGTTCTTGGCTTTGTTAAAAGATGGTCTAAGGAATTTACAGACCCTTACACCACTAAAGTCTTGTACGTATCTCTGGTCCGGCCGATCTTGGAATATGGTTCCTGTGTCTGGTCACCACATTACCAAAAATTTCAAGATATGCTTGAATCCGTACAGAAGCAATTCCTCATCTTTGCACTCCGTGGACTTAATTGGGACCCTGTGTTACATCTCCCTTCCTATGAAAGCAGGCTGCGTCTTATTAACCTCCAATCTCTTAAGACCCGTAGGATCTGTCATGGAGTTCTCTTTCTCCACAAGCTTCTCTCTGGTGAGGTTGAATCATCTGCACTTATCAGTCTCATTAGTTTTGCTGTCCCATCCCGTCCAACTAGGCATTACTTTCCTCTCCACCTTCAATTCTGTCTTTCTAACTACTCTGATCAGGAATCTTTCCGTAGCCTTTGCCGACTCTATAACAAATTTTTTTATCTGTTCTCCTTCGATTCTAGTACTAACACTGTCAAAACTATCCTAATAAATAACATCTTGTAATAATTTTAAATTATATTTTAAGTTTATCATGTATCTTGCCTACGTCAAGTTATTTTCATTTAATATTTCCCCCTACAGTTTAACTGCACATTGTTAAACTTTAAACAATAAACAATAAACAATAAACAAGAAGTCCTATGAAGAAGTTATCGTCTCTTTTATTCAGCAAGCGGTTAGCGCGACAAAAATAGTATCAGCAGAATAAAATCTATTAAAGCTTAAAGAAATTAATACATTAATGCTAAATTAATGCTCCATCCTCATTTTCCCAGTCTACCTCCACCCGTCCAAAAAACTAACTTCCTCTCTCTTAATCACCTGCCAGAATTTTAGAGGCTTGCGTAGTGTTCACCGATACCTGGTTAAAGCCGGAAATTCATCGCGAGCACCTCGCTGTAGGTCTTCCCGCACGCCTGCACTATGACCGCGTCGGGACGTGTGCGGCGTGCTGTCCTCGTCCTCTTCTCTACTTTTTTCCATCCGCTGTCCGGATTAGCTGGGCCCTCGGGCTTGCTCGTGGCGCTGGGCGTCGCCTCCTCCACCTGTGGTCGCATTGGCGGCTTGTTTCGCGACTTTTTGGTTGCGTTGGATCCTTTGGATCCTTTCGGCTGCGCTTGGTGCGCACGGGGCGGACCCGGCTCCGCTTCGGCTGCTCTGCTCGCCTCCTGGATGCTCGAGTGCAGCTCCTTTATGCGCACGAACAGCGTTTTCGTCGCCACGTTGATGTGGCGAGTGTTTTTGTCCATCATCCTGGTGGACACCTCTTCCAGGAGTTTTCCCAGCTCCTCGAGATTCTCGAGGCAGGATGCCTCCTGGCGCGCCTTACTCCTTTTGGGCGGCGTCTTCCGCTGCGAGCTCTCTGGGCTGGTGGGGTCGCGGGCTCTCTTAGGGGTCTCCCTGGAGTCCGTGACCGTGCTCTGCGCTGCTACTGGATCTGGGTCTGCCGAGGGTATCGGCGATCGAGGAAGTTTGCTACTCTTCCTAAACGCCGATGCGTCCATTGGCTCCATTTCGCACGGTCTGCACTAGGGGGTCCCGCGTTGGCCACGGATTTCCCCTTGGCTGATCGATGGGGGATATACCGCCCCTCCCCGGTCCCCGACGTCCCGTTGACCGGAACACCGCCTGGGCGCGGGATCGGAAATTGGTCGGTACCGTGACCTTTCACAGTTCCCCCTGTGCCAACCTGCTACGCCTGGGATTATGCTGTCTTGCTCGTCTCTCGCTCCGCCTAGGTGTATGCAATGAATTGCCCGATCGCGCAATTCGTTGCACACGGACAGTTGCTGGTTGCTACGATGTTATGGTAGCCGCTAGGTGCCAGCTGGAAGATTGTGCGCTAGCCAGCACTGCCGGGGCCACTCAGCTGTTCGGCAAGCTTCGAGAAAAGCGAGAAGCAAAAATCGCGCGTGGAAAACCTTGTTTTTGTCCACGGGCGTGGAAACTGTGCCTGTGTGTGTTCCCTCCGCCTCTCTTCTCGGAATGGTGCACCGCTTTAAGACTGGTAAAAGCGCTGGATGGATTTCCTCGGCGCAATGACAAGACTTGGTACGTACCCCTTCCCTTTGGACGTCACCTGATCACCTGTTTCGCTTTTTAGGGTGGCTCTATCGCTTGTATTATGGCAATCGCTGGAGGAATAACAAAACGCGTCCGTTCACTTTCACTCCACTTCACTCTCCCTCCGGGCTACTGAGGTAGGCGCGCATGTGTGTTTGTGTGTGTATGTGTGTGTGAGATTGAATGGCTATTGGTTATGTATTTTCCCATTCACTTTATGATAGAGAGAGAGAGAGAGAGAAATGGATTGAGAGGGGTGGAGTGGAAGTAGTGGGAAAACTATCATTTCACTCTCTCTCTCTCTCTCTCTTATTTGTATGTGAGAGTAGGAAATTGAGAGCCAGGTGTCCACAGTTGAATGTATTAAATCGTTGAACTCTCTCATAGTTGTATTGAATTTTCTGACCCAAGTATTTGACCACTTCTTTTGGTGGTTGTAAATTTCCAAAACTATCAAAGTAATGTATGATCTTTTTGTTTTTATTATATGCTACCCAATGAGTTCCGGGCGACGATGAGTCATCCAGATTGATTATTCCACACTCACGTATTCGAGGTGTTTTTGGAAGTGCATCTCTCATAAACACTCCACGAAAATGATTAATGTTTTTTTCAGCAAACTTCTGAATATCTAAATTTGTTAATGCTCTTTTGGGTAGCGAGCTTATTAGTTTTTTCTATTTTTATTTCCATATGGCATAAGATACAAACCATACCCCTTTCGATATTCACCCACACTAATGCTTTTATTCTTATCACTTTGATCTTTGTTTGTAGACAGTTTTTGTTTTGCTGATCTTGCGCTTTCAATTATCTTTGCAATGGTTGCACCACTTGAAGCAATAGTGCCTAGAGTACTGAGTGCTGTGAGAATGGGTACAAGCGGTAAGAAACCACCCATCTTTGGTACAGTTTTTACACGAGGACATTTAACATTTTTTGTACGTCCAATTGATTTTTTAATCGCTTTCTTTGCAACCTTAATAGCACTCAATATATCCAGGGGTTTTTCTTTTTTCAATGCTCTAGTACCGGCCCTAATAACATTTGATAATGTTCTATTGACTGCCTTCTTTGTCTTTCTCCTCCTACCTCGTGTTTTCGTACCCTTGCGCTTTCTTATACCCATACCGAATTTGTTCTTTGCCTTCATCATATTGGTTACAAGATAAGCAGCTGCTTTCTCTCCAAAAGTGCTATCTGACCCTCGCACACGTTCCCACGCTCTATTAAGTAATTGAGTATCTGCCTTGTGACGTTCACCTAAATCGTTGCTCTTCGCATATGCAATATCATGCACTCGGCAAGCTTCATCCAAGGAGTTTATTCCGCGATCACCACGCGCTAATCGTTTCTTTAACTTTGTGCCCGGACCACAGAAATTATATCCAGGAATGTGGGCTTCAAATGGTAGTATATTAATTAGTTTATTTACAAGACCACCACCACCACTATGTTTACTGCTTGATTTGTGACTGGAGTAATTATGAAAACGTCTCCCCATTATATGTAATGTTAAATCAATGAGTATTTATCGGTGAATGAAGTACATTGGGGAGTGAACATGCGTTTAATAAGACAAAAACAAAATATTTGCATTAGGAATATTGAAGGTGGTGGTGGTGGTGGTGGTGGTGCTGGTGATAGGTTTTCATCTAAATTACCTCCAAGACACAGTACCCTATTACCCAATACGATAAGAGCACTCGTTGTTGGTCCTTCCAATTGTGGTAAGACAAACATTATGCTGGGTCTTATCGAGAGTCCGAATGGTTTAAAGTTTGAGAATATTTACGTTTTTTCCAAGAGTTTATATCAACCCAAATACGAATACTTGGAGAAATTAATCAAAACAATTAAAGGTATGGGCTATCATACATTCGCACAAAATGAAACAGTTTTAGCACCCGGTGAAGCTAAAAATAACTCTATTATGATTTTTGATGATGTTGCATGTGAAAAACAAGATAACATTCGTTCATATTTCTGTATGGGTCGACACAAGAATATTGATTCCTTTTATCTCTGTCAAACATATACACATATTCCAAAACACCCTATACGTGATAATGCAAATATGATTATAATGTTTAAACAAGATGATTTAAATATGAGAAATGTATATCGTGATCATATTAATACAGACATGAACTATGAGACATTTTTGGAAATTTGTAAGAAATGTTGGGAGGATAAATACGGTTTCTTATTAATCAGTAAAGATGATGATATTGATAAAGGACGTTACAGAAAAGGATTCGATCAGTTTATAATTATTTAAATCAAATGTATTGAGAATATTTACAACAGTTTAACAACAGATGTCAGAATGTCGAGGTCATTAACGCTCTCGTTAAATGGAAACACTTCCGTTATAGAAACTAGTTATTTCCCGCAAATCGAACTGATGACGGGTGATTACGAATGTGCACTCATTGACTTTTATATGTACAATTCAATTCCCAATGTTGATGTTACGAACAATCTGTTTCATATTGGCGAGTATGTTATAACTATTCCCATTGGTTCCTATGAACTCAATGACATTGAAGAGGTTATTCAAAACCAGGGACCGCAAATAAGAGTTATGGGTTCAAAAAAATTGAGGCACAAAAAAGCCTCCCAAAAGGAAGGGGAAAATGGACATATGTTATTTTCGCACGGAAAATTCAAAAACAGGATAAACTTTTATTTGCCTTTTTTTTGTTTAAAATTATTTTTTAATTATTAAAATTAATTTATATAATACAAATAAAAAATAATTATTATAATTAATTTTAAAAAATAAAAATCAATTCATAACTTTTATTTTCAATTTTTATAATAAAAATTGAAAACAAAAATTATTTTTTTAATTTTTATTTTAAAATTGAAAATAAAAATTTAATTGAAATATTCTTTGAACCGAAGGAGCCAGATCATATATAGACCCATATATACGATCTACTCATTAATACCTTTCAGTTGATATATAACATGTATGTACATACATATGTACATATGTACATACATTTGTACAAACATATGTACATACATTTGTACATACATATGTACATACATTTATACAAACATATACATACATATACATTTAATTTAACAACTCAATGACTAATGCGCAGGCGCACATGCTCAAAACATTCCTCCAAAAGGTGCAATAGCTGCAGTAGCAGCAGCAGCAGCATATCATTACTAAATTAATCGGTAGCGTTTGTAGCGTAACCCACACCACCTACCTATTTTTATGTTTACTTACTCTCCCCTGAACACCTAAGCAGCTAAACACCAAACACCTTCATACCCATGCGCGACACTCACACAGCTCATACCTATTTCCATATATACACACCGCCTCCCAAACACTAGTAATAAGCTAATGCTTATGTTTAGGGTGTACCCATCAATATTGGTATGGGGAAAATGGGATGTAAGGGATGTAATGTAAGGTAGCTACATTAGGCTGTTCCATTTTTCTTCTTACCTTCTTTCCTTTTGAACGGTAGCAAAAACAAAAACAAAAAACAGGTACCACCATCAGCATCTACCCTCCCCCAGATACCATTTCCCCCTCCATAAAAATCCCCTTTAAGTACCTAACAAAAAGGTATTCTGTGCGGGGACCCCTCCCTCCCTAGCAATCTAGTGACGTACCATCTAATTTAGCCTCTAAGATCTGTCTGGGTTGCTACTGATCAGGTGTGAGTGTAAGCAAAGGTACACATGTTCAACACATTTCTTTATTACCCTCTTTACACACACATAATCAATCAATTAATGTGTTCACACACAAGAGTACCTGGTATGCCCTGATAACTTCATGTGGAGCACCATATGAAAAGAAGCAGAGAAACTTGTGTGCGATATATAAAGAAGAAACAGAAATATCATGTTTAAATCTAAACTACACTACCCTATTTATATAAAACGTGACTATTTTGCTTCCACCAGGTTTAACAAAGTCAACAGGATAATTATAAAAGGGGGTATGATTATTCACAGCATATTGCAGTACCTGCGTGAAATAGAAAAGGCAAGAAGAGGAATTGGGAATTGAAAAATTATTTTGAAAGCATAAATGTTGCAAACGATAAGAGTGAAATCTATGATAAGATGTTAGCCTTTGATAGAAAGCATGGCTAATTATTCGATTTAGAGGGTATGTCTGAAATTTCACTTAGTGGTGTAATTAATAACGAAGCGGTTGTAGTGCGATTAGATAGGCTATGCATAATACAAAATAAGTGAGTTGATGTGCTCGTATGGAGCAACTAATGCGTTTGGTGTGGGAGCAATATCCTCAATAAGATGAGTGGGTGAAATTATGAGGTTCTGGGCACAAAAAGACGATAACTCAAGGATACCTTTAGTTCAATTTGAAAGACCTTCACGAGTAAAAAACAACAATGTGAAAAGGAACCAGAGTAAAAAGATCAACACCAGCAGAAACAGCTCCTGCATCAGCTACATCAGCTCCAGAACCAGGTACAACAGCTCCAGAAACAACTAAAATATCAACTACAACAGATCTTTTAACAGGTACATCAACTCGTGTATCAGCTAAACAGCTCCTGTATCAACTAAAACAGCTCGTGTATCAGCCCTGTACCTGTACTGTACCTGTTCCAGCACCTGTAGCGTATCCAAACCAGAAATAACACTAGAAAGAACAGAAATAGCAAATTACCCCACTTTTGAAAATTTAATTTGTTTTTTGTTCTTTCAATCCCAGCTACAAATTGAGCCAGAATATACTACTTCATAGACATGTTCATACTTGTCATAAATTTAATAAAATTTGTAAAATAGACAATTATTTACAGGGAAATGACTACTTTTTCCATTTGAATAAACAGGTAAAACCAAATCTGCTTCCCAACATCTGTTATTGTTAGGAACATCCCTCCCTCTTCCTTCTAATGATTTCCTTTAGAAAGGTAAACAGGTATTCTATGGGAGATCCCTCCCTAACAAGCTGGCGAGGTACCAAGCTGTGGCTTGTCAACACAATGATCATTCAATAAGCCTGTTCTCTGATTTACTCGACTAGAACAGCCAGAACATTTAGCATATTATTGGGCTTTTCCTAAGACATTAGTATGTGGAAAATATACGGTAGCATTAGGCTCTCCCTAAAACGAGCTGAGGACTTTCTATTATCTAATCTGACCCACTTCATTCAATTAGCCAGTCACTTATACATTTAATTTAACAGCTCAATGACTAATGCGCAGGCGCACATGCTCAAAACATTCCTCCAAAAGGTGCAATAGCTGCAGCAGCAGCAGCAGCATATCATTACTAAATTAATCGGTAGCGTTTACACCCACACCACCTACCTATTTTTATGTTTACTTACTCTCCCCTGAACACCTAAGCAGCTAAACACCAAACACCTTCATACCCATGCGCGACACTCACACAGCTCATACCTATTTCCATATATACAGACCGCCTCCCAAACACTAGTAATCTCATACGCATGCGCAACCAACCATCGTCATTCATGAGCACCTGGGTTGTTTGAAACTAAACTATGTTTATTCAAATTCAAGAATTTGTATGATAATATTTTTATTCAAATCAATCCTCCCTACATACAGATATTGTTAATAAAATTAACAATATTCTTCTTTCTACTGATCTCCTTTTGGCGGACACGATCACCTGCTGCTCATCAGTTCTCATCCAATAAGCCTGTTCTCAGATCAACCAGATAGGACAACTAGAGCAGTAGAGCATATAAAATCATTAGCTTATGTTTAGGGTGTACCCATCAATATTGGTATGGGGAAAATGGGATATAAGAGATGTAATGTAAGGTAGCTACATTAGGCTGTCCAAAAAACGAGCGGGGAATTTCTATTATCTGATCTGACCCAATTCATAAAATTACCCAGTCCTAACTAAATTTCGCTATAACTCAATGGCTTGTGCAAAAGTGCACGTACGGTTTGGCAATGCTTCCGCAATGCTTGGCTGCTTCCGCAGCTACCTCAAGCGCTTCGGGCACAAGGCAGAGGATGGGTGCCCTGAGTGTGGTGCCGGCATATTGGAGGACGCTCAACACGTCCTCTTCGAGTGCCACCGGTTCCACCACGAACGACAGATGCTAGAGGCAGTAGCTGGGGCTCGAATCAGCGTCGAGACCCCTAATTTTAGCGGATTCCAAGACATGGGAGGCGACCGCGGAGTTCGCCGCCATCGTAATGCGAACGTTGAGTGCCGTATAGAGAAGGCGGAAGGAGCAGACATAGTAGGAGCTGTGGGCTCGCATGCGAAGCAATGCTGTGTTGTGGTACCGCATGACGAGGGGCCCCTACTCCACTATATTTCCTGAATTTCGGAGTCAAGTTATCTGTACTAGATTTAATTTATATAGAGCTTAATAACTATGTATACAAAAAAAAAAAAATACATACTGTAATGCCCAGCGCCAGACCTCTCAGCGCCGGCGTCACATATAATATTACATATATTACTATTGCTATGACTATTACACATTCCTATTACTATTATTTACTATTACTATATAAGAGAAAACAACATGGAGATTATCGAAAATAAAGACACAACCAACTTCTGGCGCAAAATTTAAGTATGCGCCCAAAAACCAGTGGGACCAATGAACGGTCACACTGACCAGTGATCGCGCCAGTGTGACCTGAGCACAGCCAACAACCAACCAACAACCACACTATCAGCTGGCACCCGGAACGCGTTACAGACCAAAGACACGCGCTAGCCCCAAATACAAGGAAGAACAGCTGGCGTTCAGCAATAAAAGGAGGGTTCTCAGACTGAATCGGGGCAGTCCATCTCGGAACAGCTTGGGTCTCACAACCCAAATATTTTTTAAAGTGGTTCTAGTACCAAAAGGTAGTCCTCTACTTGTACACTAGTCCACTAATACATTCCTTCCTACTTCCCAAACTCCTCGACTGAGCGTGTGTTTCACGTCACAGCCAACTTCTCTACTGAGAGTGTGTTTCACCTCACAGCCAACATCTCTACTGAGCGTGTGGTTCACCTCACAGCCAACTTCTCTACTGAGCGTGTGTTTCACCTCACAGCCAACTTCTCGACTGAGCGTGTGTTTCACCTCACAGCCAACTTCTCGACTGAGTGTGTGTTTCACCTCACAGCCAACTTCTCTACTGAGAGTGTGTTTCACCTCACAGCCAACATCTCTACACTGAGCGTGTGTTTCACAGCTAACAGCCACGTGCGGCTGAGTAGCCAGTTCAGAAGGAAGACCCTGAAGGAAGACCCATACAGAAGACCCGATACCTCGTCAAATTAATACCACAACCTGTAATTTTAAGAATAATAAAGATCCGATCTTATTGTACTGCTTAACCTACGCCTTCTTCTTGACCCGAGAGTTCCTACTTATAGTTACCACAACCAGAAACAAAACCAATTTCTGTGAGCCCCGGCGCGGCGAGCATACCCCGTCCGAAGCAACGTCACAATACATACAAAAACATATCTGATGAAACACAAAACCAGTTGTAATACAATTTTCTAAATAAACAAATACTTGTCTGAAAAACAAAAACAAAAAATGTATATTCATTTTTTCTTCTTATCTTCTTTTCTTATGAACGGTAGCAAAAACAAAAAAAAAAAAAGGTACCACCATCAGCATCTACCCTCCCCAGATACCATTTCCCCCTAAATAAGGTTTCCCTTTGACTACCTAACGAAAAGGTATTCTGTGCGGGGACCTCTCCCTCCCTAGCATACAGCGCACCAGTAGACTTAGTCAACAAGAAAGAAACGGACCAATGGAGACTCTGTGTGGACTACAGATTACTGAACGAGAAAACTGAGAAGGACGCATACCCAATGCCTAGGATGGACTTCATCTTGAATCAACTCCGGGAGGCAAAATATATCAGTACTCTGGATCTGAAGTCAGGATATTGGCAGATCCCAACAGAGAGACGAAGTCGACCGTATACCGCCTTTACAGCACCAGGACGAGGATTATTCCAATGGAAAGTAATGCCATTCGGACTAACAACAGTGCCAGCAACTTTTCAAAGAGCTTAGGACTCGGTAATCGGACCAGATATGGATCCGTTTGTCTTCGCATACCTGGACGACATAGTTGTAATCGGGCGGACGAAGGAAGAACACCAACAGAAACTGCAGGAGGGCTTGGAACGGCTACGAAAAGCAAATTTCCGGATCAACGAAAAGAAATGTAATTTCTTCCAAAGGAAGCTGAAATACTTGGGATATATGGTGAGCGAGGAAGGAATTCTTACAGATCCGGACAAAATAGCAGCGGTGAGGGAACTGGCAGCGCCAAGAACACTGAAACAAGTACATATCTAACAGTGCCCTTGCATACTGGAATTGTCCGGACCGATCTCTCACCTTTACAACAGCAGTAGTGAGAATGACTTGGTCAGTACTCGCAACATGACTAGAATAGGCTGTTTAAGGTTCAGAAGATGATGGCTGTTCTACAGGCACAGAACTAGGCGCAATTTGCTGTGGATCTACTCCGTATCGGTGAAGTAACGTGTTATGGGGCTTAGAGCATACTCGACATTTTGCTGCTTTGCACCTTGTCACTGTATGACCTGACCTCAAACAATTTATTCACAAGCGAAGTTGCTTGGTAATATCAAAACGTTGAAGAACAGGAAGCGCAGTAAAAGACTGAAAATTGCTCGTGGTATGGTTCCCCGCTTGACAATAACTACATTTCGAATCAACTGACCTACCCGTACCTTTCGGCCTATCAGGCTTTCTTTATGTAGGTCAAACTATGCCCAGCATGAACCTTTTAGGATTTTATGCCATTACTTTAATATACTTTACCATATTTTATCCCCTGAATTATCCTTTAAAAGTATATTACTCAATATTTACCACTACCTGAATATAGCTATTTTATTTTCCTCTTATTTTTCCTCTTCCTCTTTTCCTCTCTATATTAAATTCTTTTTAATTATTAATTAATTTTAATTCAACTCTATTAGCAGATCTATTGTTAATTTTCAAATAAATAAAACTATTAAAACTATTACAACTCGCCGATCCGTCTTTGCACATGAGAAGGAAGATTTTGTGTGTCCTTTATTTGTCTCTTTATTCTTCATTCCCTTATTTCGCGTTGACTCTTCAGCAGCTAGATGCTGATAGCGCCGATTCAACTGGGCTGCGCACTCGGACTAAGATGGTATATCGTAATCCAGTTGCTCTTCGAACCGAGACTTCGTCGTGGGATCTACCTTAGACAACGCTATGTGAATTAACAACGCTCTATTTATATCTTTTTCACTTCCTATCGACTGCAGCGAGGCATAGATGGCTGACACCGTATCAATGACGGACCTAAGGTTTGAAGCAGAAGGTTTTGTTGTGCTAGGCATTTCAAACAACTGCGATACGGTATTAGAGAAGATCAAATATTTTTTGTCGTAAACATTCAAACTATCAAGAGCCTTTTCATAATTTTCGTCACAGATTTGGAACGCCTTCACTGTTCCCAATGCATCATCAGACAGACACGACAGTAAGTGATTAAACTTTTCTACATTTGTTAGTGCTGGGTCGTTATGCACCAAACTCTCGAAAAGGCTTATAAAGTTTTTAAATTCGGCATGTTGGCCACTAAACTTGGGGAGATTCATTTTGGGCAAATGTGCACTCGCTGATCCTCGGGTTCTTTAAGTGCCGACATATACAGCGCCTTTGTGATGACACACATATCCTCTACCGATCCGCGTAGCTCGTTGTTGGGATTCAACAAATCCACGTCCGCCTGTATGTCCATCAACTTTTCGCAATAATCTTCGATCAGCTTTAGTCTGCATTTAATTTGAAGAGAGTCAACCCAAATGGTTTTTTCCTCAAATGTCGTCCTAATACGTCTAAGATCGCCCATCACTTTATCGTGTCTTTGAATAGCTGCCAATAACTTTTGGGAGACCTTTGCACCCCCTCCTTCTTTCACTCATGCTGACGCCTTTTTGTTAATCCACTTAAGTCAAAAAGTAATGTACTGTTTAATGATAATGTTTAACCAAAATAATGCAGTGTATACAAGAGAGGGTATGCCACTATCAAGCGAAACCAACGCAAAACCAACACAGGCGGAATTTCCAAACTAAAATCGGTACCGATTGGAATGGGTAAATGCAACGGCAGCAGCGAATAAATTAAAAATTATAATGCCGATGCAACCAACAAAGAGAAGTTTCCAAAAACAACGTATCGGCGTCAAAGGGTTAAGCGGAGAACCCAAGACAAATAATGACGCCAATGCACACAACCAAACGCCGCCTGATTATGCACAAATTGGCGCAACGCTAGCGTTAGCGAAGCAAACGAAGCACCATTAAGCGGTACTTCACAAAAGGAAATTGAAAACAGCGTCAATGACCGATGCTTCTCGATTAGCGAGTACAGGAAACCCTCGATAAGTATATGCACTTTTCCCAATTCCACCCAGTTTCCACATACAAATAAATATTTTTCTAGTTTCGGCTGTTCACTTTGGTTGATTATATTATTTTTGTTTTTATTTAATTGTTATTCCAATTCACAAAGTGCCAACAATTGAGAGGCCAACCGGTACTGAGAAACCTCACACAATGCACAAAATGGTGGCTTGATTAGAACAGTCAATTTGTTCACACTACAATACCTGTGAATCTGGCATAGAATTTCCAAATACGTTAATTTTTTGTTTAAACGATGACTTCAATCCAAACCAGCCATCTAGATAACTATTCGCAATAAAACAAACACCAATGACTTGTGCAGAG
Source organism: Drosophila helvetica (assembly GCA_963969585.1). Taxonomy (NCBI): domain Eukaryota; kingdom Metazoa; phylum Arthropoda; class Insecta; order Diptera; family Drosophilidae; genus Drosophila; species Drosophila helvetica. The sequence goes on along the minus strand of OZ018401.1, from coordinate 36,619,241 downwards.
ACGACGAAAATGCACTGTAGTTAAATGGTGTGCCATGCGAATTTCCACGAAAATGCTGGAGGCCGATGTCTCTGCTCGGTCGCCAATGAAAATCCGGAAGAATTTTTCCGGAACGAAATAGATTTTAGTCTCCGGTTCTCGATGGCTGTGGATAAAGATTTTTAGGAGCCGAAAAGCAAAAACACAAGTGCTCCCATTCAATGTATTTATTAGACTGGTCGCAGCCAGCGATCTCCAAAAAAACTACCCTGCTCCAAAGCAGAACCGATCTTAAATGCTGAGAGAGAGAGAGTACGCGAGAGCAGCGCGCGAGAACCAAACGCTTAGATAATAAATGTAATATCGTAATTCATGTCATCTCTTAATTCATGCCATATCGTAATTCACGTAATTTCGAAATTCATGATGTTCTCTTGCTGCAACAGCGATGTTTCCAGAATTGTCAAGGACAGAAATTATAGAGACGCAAAAATCAACCAACAAGCCTTTTGGTCTAATTTGAGCGAATTGTTAGATGTATGCATTGAAATAAAAGTAACTCATGTAGTTCTTGCTGGTGGTTTACATAGAAAAACTAGTAAAGAAAAAATCAAGGGCGCAGGTATTAAAGTTATGTGATAATCCACTAGCATTAAGCCTTGCAAAAAGACTAGTGAAAATGGGGGTGGATGCGTTGAAATGAAATGGTAACAAGCGGCTATTAAATAGGAACATTATTTGTATGCACTAATGAGTCAATTGGTCACAAAAATTTTAAATAAGCGTTTATCAGATCATCTGTACGTAGTGCTGTACCTTCTGTATAGCTTAGTCCTGATTTTTCAGTTATTCCAGTAATCAATAACATCAATAACAAATTAAACAAGTGATGATTTTATAAAATGTCAAAAATAATTTATTGACAAGTATACAAAAAACGTTAAATTTCAAACGAAGATTGTCAGTTTGAAATAGAAAAAATTCTGGGTGGGAGCGTTAAGAAGAGCAGTAATTAAGGAACAGGTTATTGAAACAGGTTCCCCAATGGCTGGTCAAGGATTTGGTATGGTAGACGAAGAAGTCCTATGAAGAAGTTATCGACTCTTTTATTCAGCAAGCGGTTAGCGCGACAAAAATAGTATCAGCAGAATAAAATCTATTAAAGCTTAAAGAAATTAATACATTAATGCTAAATTAATGCTCCATCCTCATTTTCCCAGTCTACCTCCACCCGTCCAGAAAACTAACTTCCTCTCTCTTAATCACCTGCCAGAATTTTAGAGGCTTGCGTAGTGTTCACCGATACCTGGTTAAAGCCGGAAATTCTCAGTTCTGAAGTTTTGGAAGGTCGGTACTCAACCTTTAGGAATGACCGTTCGTCTCGACGTGCAGGTGGTGTTCTGATTGCAGTGGACACTAACTTCACGTCGGAACATTTTACAGTCCAGATTCAACAAGAACTGGAATTCCTGTGTGTAAAACTGATTCTTCCCACTCTTTCAGTTTTTATTACATGCTCGTATATTCCACCTTCTTCGGATATCGCAATTTACGAGCAGCACTTGTCCGCCTTAAACGCTGTTTCTTCCTCGCTATCTGATAAAGATCATATGATAGTTCTTGGTGTCTTTAACTTACCAGGAACTGTTTGGTCTTCGGTAAGCGAGTCTAAAAACCTAGTGCCCATGTCACGACAAGACTTTATAGACGGCTTACTTGACTTATCCCTGTCTCAAGTCAACCATGTGAAAAATTCTCTGGGTCGATTGCTTAATCTGTGCTTTATAACGGATCCGACATTAGCGTTGTTAACCCGAGTCCCTGCCACGAAAAGAAGGATGAGATACCCTATCACCCAGATATGATAACCTCTGCCATATCATAAATGACCCTAAGGCACTGCAGCTAAGCTACTAATGAAAAAGCTCTGTTTAAATAATTCAAAAATGTTACATTGTCAAAAGATAAGCGATAATAAACCAATTTTCCGATATCATAATATTATAGGTCCTGCACGCTGCATCTGTTGTCATAAACTCAACGTTTAGGCCTTTTGTACCATAAGATATGATTTAATCGAGGGATTACGTACATTTCGCACTTTACCAGCACCTACTAACAAAATTTCTATTCCCTGTTCTAAAAATGTTCAAAATATTCTCTATTATTTTCGTAAAATTCACCAAGTTCAATCACTTTTTCAGAGTAAACCAGTATTGAGCCACAGTATTCTTTGTCCTTCACCAAAAATTTTCCTTTTTGAAAAGCGTTTTTTAAGTTTCTATACTTAGAAACTGAGGGAGTTACATATATCCATATCATCAAACTATTAATTGTGTATTACATTCCCAGCACAATAATTTTCTTCAATGCCTTTAACAAAGACTGGCCTACTATCTATGCTTGTTGAGCAATTAAAGCTATTTAATTTTCATAACGTACATACATACATATACGGCTGGTACAGGTAAAACAAAAATCCTGACAGATAGGGTATGAATGCTTTTTTCTGAATCGGAAGGTCTAAATCTAACAATACAAGCTATACATGCTTTTTGTCATAAACTAATCTCAATCTTTCCTATAGAAACTGGTATTGTCCCCAGTTGCACAACGAACGAATGTCAAGAATTGCATCCTATAGTGTTTGATAAAACTCTCCACAATGAAGCCATACAAGATGATACTTTATGTACGAAGAGAACAGCAAATGACTTGGAATAAATAAAAATAAATAATGCTCCAAATGAAATTTTCGATTAAAAAAAAAAAAAATTCGCTGAGATATTAAGTGAGGGAGTTAAAAGAGACCAAAATTAGTTGGTGCAATATTGCAAAACCCTATGTCATCCTTGATACTGGGATCCAGAAAAAAACAAATATACTCCAGCGTAACGCACTGGAATGATATCATATGGGAAGATTTAACTAAAGTACACATAAAATCAGATTTAAGTACATGAGATAAAAAAAGCGTTTCATCCATTATCATGAAAATCAAGCTAGAAGAATTTCCAAATGCATAAAAGTGTAAAAAATATTTAAATGAACTAGCAGATTGATCAATATATCTAAGATATACACTGATTTATATAGCAGCGAACAAATAAAAAAACGCATAACTTCAATAAATCAAAAATTAAAAAAATAGACCATATTCTATTTGACGAAGCGCAGGAAAATAGTGTAAGCCAATGGAAGATTTTAACAACCCTATATGATGAATATGATGGCAAGGAAAAACATACCTTGCTTTTAGTGGGAGATGTAAAGCAGTCCATCTACAGATTTCAGGGAGAAAATCATCACTTATGTATTCAATTATATACAGGAATATATTCGTGTAAAAACTGCCGGGATAGATTGGATATCATGCCAACTTGAGAAGTCATTTAGATCAACTCCGAAAACTGTAGAACACTCGAATTTATTTGAGCAGCGCAATAAAGCTTCAACGATGCTTTGGGTGCTCTTGGGTTAGTTACCCTGATACCAGGTAGGCTACTTGCTCAAGCAATATCTAAAACAAAAATCCATAACTGGTTAAGTGAGGGCCGTATTTTGGTTGCTAGAGATCGTCACATAAAACCAAAAGTCATCATGACATTGATCATATCGTAGACTCTGATTATATCATTAGCGAACTTAAAAAGGCGAACATAGCGGTTATTGGTTGGGGTTATTTCAGAAATATGGATTAAATAGCAGTGCAAGATTTGATAGCCTTGACTGCATTTTTAATTCTTCCACCAAATGATTTAGCTCTTGCAAACTCTTTAAAGTCATCGATATTTATTTAATATCGCATACAACCGCAAAAACAATCTTTATGGGAAAGACTGAAGGATTTCTCCCAAGATATTTATGATGAATTAAATGATATTCTAAATGTTTCTACTATAGAATCTTCTCTTTTAGTATTTACACATATACTTCGTGCAGGTAAGAAGAAATTTGCTTCAAGGCTGGGAGTTAAATGCTCTAAAATTATAGATGAGTTAATGAACTTATTATTGAAACTTGAAAATGAAAACACGACGTCACTTCAAGCATTTATCCAAAGGGTAAAATCGAATAACCCAGAGATCAAGGATCAAGATCAATGATATTGAATCAGGGTGTAATGCTGTATGAATAATGACAATTCACAAGTAAAAAGGTTTGCAAGCTCCGGTGGTGTTCTCAGTGGATACAAACACAGTTCCAAGAAATAGTGGGAGCATCATTTTGGTGCCATTTTGGTGATAATCTTGATAGCAAATGTCTGCTATATGATGCACTCACACGTGCTAAAGATGAGCTGTACATTTTAAGCACAGATCCAATACGAAAGGGTACTTGATATGACCTGATAACTTCATGAGGAGCACCATATGAAAAGAAGCAGAGAAACATCTGTCCGATATTTAAAGAAGAAATAGAAATATCATGTTTAAATTCAAACTACACTACCCTATTTATATAAAACGTGACTATTTTGCTTCCAAGAGGTTTAACAAAGTAAACAGGATAATTATAAACGGTGGTATGATTATTCACAGCATATTGCAATACCTGCCTGAAATAGAAAACGCAAGAAGAGGATTTGGGAATCAAAAAAATATTTTGAAAGCATAAATGTTGCAGACGACAAGAGTGAAATCTATGATGAGATTTTAGGCTTTGATGGAAAGCATGGCTATTTATTCGACTTAGAGGGTAAGTCTGAAATTTAACTTAGTGGTGTAACTAATAACGAAGCGGTTGTAGTGTGATTAGATAGGCTTTGCATAATACAAAATAAGTGAGTTGATGTGCTCGTAGGGAGCAGGTTATGCGTTTGGTGTGGGAGCAATATCCTCAATAAGACGAGTGGGTGAAATTATGAGGTTCTGGGCACAAAAAGATAACTCAAGGATACCTTTAGTTTAATTTGAAAGACCTTTACGAGTAAAAAACAACAATGTGATCAGGAACCGGAGTAAAAAGATCATCACCAGCAGAAACAGCTCTTGCATCAGCTACATCAGCTCCACAACCAGGTACAACAGCTCCAGAAACAACTAAAATATCAACTGCAACAGCTCTTTTAATAGGTACATCAGCTCCTGTATTAGCTAAAACAGCTCGTGTATCAGCCCTGTACCTGTATCCAAACCTGAAATAAAACTAGAAACAACAGAAACAGCAAATCAACCCACTTTTGAAAATTCTTTTTTTCTCGGTTCTTTAACACTTACCTCTTCTTAACGATCAACCTGTTTTATGACTTTTTGTCACGAGGCAAAGATTACCATAGTATGCCTACCCCACCCACGTATTGAGTCAGAACTATCACTCGGGATCGGGAGCATACTGAATTACCAACTCTCCCAACTAAAGATCAACATAATATGACTATCCCAGCTACAAATTGAACCAGAATATACTACTTCATAGACATGTTCATACTTGTCATAAATTTAATAAAATTTTTAAAATAAACAATTATTTACAGGGAAATTACTACTTTTTCCATTTGAATAAACAGGTAAAACCAAATCTGCTTCCCAACATCTTTTATTGTTAGGAACATCCTTCCCTCTTCCTTCTAATGATTTCCTTTAGAGAGGTAAAAAAGTATTCTATGGGAGATCCCTCTCTAACAAGCTGGCGAGGTACCATCTCATCTACTTTCCAACATACAATACATGCTGTGGCTTGTCAACACAATGATCATTCAATAAACCTGTTCTCTGATTTACACGACTAGAACAGGCAGAGCATCTAGCATATTATTGGGCTTTTCCTAAAACATTAGTATGTGGAATATATAAGGTAGCATTAGGCTCTCCCTTAAAGGAGCTGAGGAATTTCTATTATCTAATCTGACCCACTTCATTCAATTAGCCAGTCACTTATACATTTCATTTAACAAATCAATGACTAATGCGCAGACGAACATGCTCAAAACATTCCTCCAAAAGGTACAATAGCTGCAGCAGCAGCAGCATATCATTACTAAATTAATCGGTATCGTTTACACCCACACCACCTACCTATTTTTATGTTTACTTACTCTCCTCTGAACACCTTAGCAGCTAAACACCAAACACCTTCATACCCATGCGCGACACTCACACAGCTCATACCTATTTCCATATATACAGACCGCCTCCCAAACACTAGTAATCTCATACGCATGCGCAACCAACCATCGTCATGCATGAGCACCTGGGTTGTTTGAAAGTAAACTATGCTTTTTAAAATTCAAGAATTTGATCTTCTTTTGGCAGAAACGATCACCTGCTGTTCATCAGTTCTCATCCAATCAGCCTGTTCCCTGATCAACCAGATAGGACAACTAGAGCAGTAGAGCATATAAAATCATTAGCTTATGTTTAAGGTGTACCCATCAATATTAGTATGGGGAAAATGGGATGTAAGGGATGTAATGTGAGGTAGCTAGATTAGGCTGTCCAAAAAACGAGCGGGGAATTTCTTTTATCTGATCTGACCCAATTTATAAAATTACCCAGTCCTAACTAAATTTCGCTATAGAGATTGAAAATTTGTTGCATATAATTTTTTTTGATCATGCTCAACAGTTGATCATCAATCATTTATTAAATCTCGTTATGGGACTCATTTAATAATATGTCCGAGACCGAGCAGACGCTAATGTTTGGACGTTGACGTGCAATGACTGCACCATCAAGTGGCCCATGGGACACCAGCCGAATGCTGTTACGCGCGAATCCCAGGCCAAAACGCAGCCCTCCTCCCACCCAACCGACCGAGGGGCGCTGTCGCAAAACGCGCGACTCGTTAACCGAACCGATCGCGATCATGCAGGAAAGATAGATGTTAGACTAGTATTCGAGGAAAATTAGAACTAATCTTACTAAAGGAGTTAATCATGCATTAAAACTATCGTACACCACAACTACAATTACTAACTACGAGAAAGGTATGTGAGTATTAGTAATTTGAGAAGAGGAAGGGAATTAGTTGCCGATATAATATGGTAGAGGGAATTATAATCCGAGCATAAAACTCTAAAAGGTTCATGCAAGGAATAATTCGATCTACAAATCGGAAGGAACAAAGGTATATAATTTCTAGTAATTCTAATAGGAATCGTGAAGTTTATGCGGCTCAACAAGTCAGGGCTATCTACGTCACCCTTGATCAAGTTGTGCACAAAAATCACACCAAGCATTGTTCTACGGTTAACTAAAGATGGAAGGTTTATTAAAAGCGATCTACTAGAGTAAGACGGCAGTCTCACACTTGCATCCCAGTTGAGGCCGCGTAGAGCGAAAATTAAAAAGTTTTTCTGGACTGATTCTATACGGTCCTGGTGTACTTTGTACTGAGGGCACCATACACAAGAACCATATTCTAAAATCGGACGAACAAGCGATAAGGATTTAATTTTAAAATATTACAAGTTGTATAAACGTTTGATTACAAAAACTGGCAAATAGAGACATACACACACACAAACACACACACACACAAACACACACACACACACAAACACACACACACACATGCATACATACATACATATGCTCTACGGCGCGCCAGTGTGGGCAGTAGCCGCAAAGGTCAAGAGCTACATGCGAGGAGTGGAGGCTGTGCGCCATGAGGACAGCGTACTCTTTCGGGACCATTTTGGACGAAGTAGCGCTGGTCATCACTGGGCATGTTCCGCTCAGGGAGCTAATCCGGGAGAGTAAGGAGATCCACGCCGCTACGCAGGACAGGGCAGCGGACCCTCACGCCATTGCCGAGCTGAAGTTGGCCGCTAAAAGAAGTAGCGCCAAGAATTGGCAGACGGACTAGGACCGGTCAACCAAAGGGCGTTGGACCCACAGGCTCATCCCGAGCATAGCGTGCTGGGTCGGAAGGAGGCAAGGGCAGGTAGATTTCTACCTCACCCAGATGCTGAGCGGCCACGGCTACTTCCGCAGCTACCTCAAGCGCTTCGGGCACGAGGCAGAGGATGGGTGCCCTGAGTGTGGTGCCGGCATATTGGAGGACGCTCAACACGTTCTCTTCGAGTGCAGTAGCTCGGGGCTCGAATCAGCGTCGAGACCCCTAATGTTAGCAGATTCCAAGACATGGGAGGCGACCGCGGAGTTCGCCGCCATCGTAATACGAACGTTGAGTGCCATAGAGCGAAGGCGGAAGGAGCAGACATAGTAGGAGCCCACATCGCATGCGAAGCAATGCTGTGTTGTGGTACCGCATGACGAGGGCCCCTACTCCACTATATTTTCTGAATTTCGGAGTCAAGTAATCTGTACTAGATTTAATTTATATAGAGCTTAATAAATATGTATACAAAAAAAAAAAAAAAAAATACTGTGATGCCCAGCGCCAGACCTCTCAGCGCCGGCGTCACATATAATATTACATATATTACTATTGCTATGACTATTACACATTCCTATTACTATTATTTACTATTACTATATAAGAGAAAACAACATGGAGATTATCGAAAATAAAGACACAACCAACTTCTGGCGCAAAATTTAAGTATGCGCCCAAAAACCAGTGGGACCAATGAACGGTCACACTGACCAGTGATCGCGCCAGTGTGACCTGAGCACAGCCAACAACCAACCAACAACCACACTATCAGCTGGCACCCGGAACGCGTTACAGACCAAAGATACGCGCTAGCCCCAAATACAAGGAAGAACAGCTGGCGTTCAGCAATAAAAGGAGGGCCCTCAGACTGAATCGGGGCAGTCCATCTCGGAACAGCTTGGGTCTCACAACCCAAATATTTTTTAAAGTGGTTCTAGTACCAAAAGGTAGTCCTCTACTTGTACACTAGTCCACTAACTTCTCTACTGAGCGTGTGTTTCACCTCACAGCCAACTTCTCGACTGAGCGTGTGTTTCACCTCACATCCAAACTTCTCGACTAAGCGTGTGTTTCACCCCACAGCCAACTTCTCTACTGAGCGTGTGTTTCACCTCACATCCAAACTTCTCTACTGAGCGTGTGTTTCACCTCACAGACAACTTCTCGACTGAGTGTGTGTTTCACCTCACAGCCGAGCTTCTCTACTGGGCGTGCGTTTCACCTCACCCCCAAACCTCTACACTGAGCATGTGTTTCACCTCACTGCTCCACTGATGACCACGACCGACATTGACCAGCCCGCAGCCAACAGCCACGTGCGGCCGAGTAGCCAGATCAGAAGGAAGACCCGATACCTCGTCCAATTAATACAAAAACCTGTAATTTTAAGAATAATAAAGATCTGATCTTATTGTATTGCTTAACCTACTCCTTCTTCTTGATCCGAGAGTTCCTACTTATAGTTATCACAACCAGAAACAAAACAAATTTATGTGAGCCCCGGCGCGGCGAGCATACACCGGCCGAAGCAACGCCACAATACATACAAAATCATATCTGATGAAACACAAAACCAGTTGTAATACAATTTTCTAAATAAACAAATACTTGTCTGAAAAACAAAAACATAAAATTTATATTCCATTTTTCTTCTTACCTTCTTTCCTTTTGAACGGTAGCAAATACAAAAACAAAAAATTGGTACCACCATCAGCATCTACCCTCCCCAGATACCATTATAATAAGAATTCCTTTAGACTACCTAACAAAAAGGTATTCTGGGCGGGGACCCCTCCCTCCCTAGCAATCTAGTGACGTGCCATCTAATCTAGCCTATAAGATCTATCTGGGTCGCTACTGATCAGATGTGAGTGTAAGCAAAGATACACATGTTCAACACATTCTTTTATTACCCTCTTTACACACGCATAATCAATCAATCAATCAATTAATGTGTTCACACACAAGAGTACCTGGTATGCCCTGATAACTTCATGTGGAGCACCATATGAAAAGAAGCAGAGAAACTTGTGTGCGATATATAAAGAAGAAACAGAAATATCATGTTTAAATCTAAACTACACTACCCTATTTATATAAAACGTGACTATTTTGCTTCCACCAGGTTTAACAAAGTCAACAGTATAATTATAAAAGGGGGTATGATTATTCACAGCATATTGCAGTACCTGCGTGAAATAGAAAAGGCAAGAAGAGGAATTGGGAATTGAAAAATTATTTTGAAAGCATAAATGCTGCAAACGATAAGAGTGAAATCTATGATAAGATGTTAGCCTTTGATAGAAAGCATGGCTAATTATTCGATTTAGAGGGTATGTCTGAAATTTCACTTAGTGGTGTAATTAATAACGAAGCGGTTGTAGTGCGATTAGATAGGCTATGCATAATAAAAAATAAGTGAGTTGATGTGCTCGTATGGAGCAGCTTATGCGTTTGGTGTGGGAGCAATATCCTCAATAAGATGAGTGGGTGAAATTATGAGGTTCTAGGCACAAAAAGACGATAACTCAAGGATACCTTTAGTTCAATTTGAAAGACCTTCACGAGTAAAAAACAACAATGTTAACAGGAACCGGAGTAAAAAGATCAACACCAGCAGAAACAGCTCCTGCATCAGCTACACCAGCTCTAGAACCAGGTACAACAGCTCCAGAAACAACTAAAATATCAACTACAACAGCTCTTTTAACAGGTACATCAACTCGTGTATCAGCTAAACAGCTCCTGTATCAACTAAAACAGCTCGTGTATCAGCCCTGTACCTGTACTGTACCTGTTCCAGCACCTGTAGCGTATCAAAACCAGAAATAACACTAGAAAGAACAGAAATAGCAAATTACCCCACTTTTGAAAATTCTTTTGTTTTTTGTTCTTTCAATCCCAGCGACATGTTCATACTTGTCATAAATTTAATAAAATTTGTAAAATAAACAATTATTTACAGGGAAATGACTACTTTTTCCATTTGAATAAACAGGTAAAACCAAATCTGCTTCCCAACATCTGTTATTGTTAGGAACATCCCTCCCTCTTCCTTCTAATGATTTCCTTTAGAAAGGTAAACAGGTATTCTATGGGAGATCCCTCCCTAACAAGCTGGCGAGGTACCAAGCTGTGGCTTGTCAACACAATGATCATTCAATAAGCCTGTTCTCTGATTTACTCGACTAGAACAGCCAGAACATTTAGCATATTATTGGGCTTTTCCTAAGACATTAGTATGTGGAAAATATACGGTAGCATTAGGCTCTCCCTAAAACGAGCTGAGGACTTTCTATTATCTAATCTGACCCACTTCATTCAATTAGCCAGTCACTTAAACATTTAATTTAACAACTCAATGACTAATGCGCAGGCGCACATGCTCAAAACATTCCTCCAAAAGGTGCAATAGCTGCAGCAGCAGCAGCAGCAGCATATCATTACTAAATTAATCGGTAGCGTTTACACCCACACCACCTACCTATTTTTATGTTTACTTACTCTCCCCTGAACACCTAAGCAGCTAAACACCAAACACCTTCATACCCATGCGCGACACTCACACAGCTCATACCTATTTCCATATATACAGACCGCCTCCCAAACACTAGTAATCTCATACGCATGCGCAACCAACCATCGTCATTCATGAGCACCTGGGTTGTTTGAAACTAAACTATGTTTATTCAAATTCAAGAATTTGTATGATAATATTTTTATTCAAATCAATCCTCCCTACATACAGATATTGTTAATAAAATTAACAATATTCTTCTTTCTACTGATCTCCTTTTGGCGGACACGATCACCTGCTTTCATCAGTTCTCATCCAATAAGCCTGTTCTCAGATCAACCAGATAGGACAACTAGAGCAGTAGAGCATATAAAATCATTAGCTTATGTTTAGGGTGTACCCATCAATATTGGTATGGGGAAAATGGGATGTAAGGGATGTAATGTAAGGTAGCTACATTAGGCTGTCCAAAAAACGAGCGGGGAATTTCTATTATCTGATCTGACCCAATTCATAAAATTACCCAGTCCTAACTAAATTTCGCTATAACTCAATGGCTTGTGCAAAAGTGCACGTACGGTTTGGCAATGGAGATTGAAAATTTGTTGCATATAATTTTTCTTGATCATGCTCAACAGTTGAAAAATATTCACTGTTTTGTAAAGGAGCATGAAAATCAATCATTTATTAAATCTCGTTATGGGACTCATTTAATAATATGTCCGAGACCGAGCAGACGCTACGGATTTAATTTCAAAATAATATAAGTTATATAAACGGCCACGGCTGCTTCCGCAGCTACCTCAAGCGCTTCGGGCACGAGGCAGAGGATGGGTGCCCTGAGTGTGGTGCCGGCATATTGGAGGACGCTCAACACGTCCTCTTCGAGTGCCACCGGTTCCACCACGAACGACAGACGCTAGAGGCAGTAGCTGGGGCTTAAATCAGCGTCGAGACCCCCAATTTTAGCGGATTCCAAGACATGGGAGGCGACCGCGGAGTTCGCCGCCATCATAATGCGAACGTTGAGTGCCATAGAGAGAAGGCGGAAGGAGCAGACATAGTAGGAGCCCACATCACATGCGAAGCAATGCTGTGTTGTGGTACCGCATGACGAGGGGCCCCTACTCCACTATATTTCCTGAATTTCGGAGTCAAGTAATCTGTACTAGATTTAATTTATATAGAGCTTAATAAATATGTATACACAAAAAACAAAAAAAAAATACATACTGTGATGCCCAGCGTCAGACCTCTCAGCGCCGGCGCCACATATAATATTACATATATTACTATTGCTATGACTATTACACATTCCTATTACTATTATTTACTATTACTATATAAGAGAAAAAAACAAGGAGATTATCGAAAATAAAGACACAACCAACTTCTGGCGCAAAATTTAAGTATGCGCCCAAAGATACGCGCTAGCCCCAAATACAAGGAAGAACAGCTGGCGTTCAGCAATAAAAGGAGGGCCCTCAGACTGAATCGGGGCAGTCCATCTCGGAACAGCCTGGGTCTCACAAGCCAAATTTTTTTTAAAGTGGTTCTAGTACCAAAAGGTAGTCCTCTACTTGTACACTAGTCCACTAACTTCTCTACTGAGCGTGTGTTTCACCCCACAGCCAACTTCTCTACTGAGCGTGTGTTTCACCTCACATCCAAACTTCTCTACTGAGCGTGTGTTTCACCTCACAGACAACTTCTCGACTGAGTGTGTGTTTCACCTCACAGCCAACTTCTCTACTGAGCGTGTGTTTCATCTCACCCCCAAACCTCTACACTGAGCGTGTGTTTCACAGCTAACAGCCACGTGCGGCCGAGTAGCCAGTTCAGAAGGAAGAACCTGAAGAAAGACCCATAAAGAAGACCCGATACCTCGTCAAATTAATACCACAACCTGTAATTTTAAGAATAATAAAGATCTGATCTTATTGTACTGCTTAACCTACGCCTTCTTCTTGACCCGAGAGTTCCTACTTGTCAAAATGAGTCGGGGAGACGCTTATTTTGAATGAAGCTACATCCCTGGCATAAGAGAAGTTAAACTTCTCCACCTTTAAACCGTCGGCTTGTATATTGCTTTGAATAAAAGCAGTAACGTCATCTATAGTGGTGTAAGGGGCAAGCCGTGAGACAAATATTTGTCGTTTAGGTGTAGGTGTGATCACCACCAATCTTGGGTTTGGCACCACAGACCTTGTACCTGTGATGGCAATACCCGGTGGTCCGGGTCGTATGTTTGTTGGTGGGATCGAAGTGGACGGGATATTAGGATTGTTGGCGGACTCGACGGACACGGACGCTACGGAAATTTCTGGTTGTGCGTTCTCCGAAGTGATAAATTCGGCTGCCGAATTTGCATCACCAGCAGCTGTCGTTGCCCTTGGAATAGCAAACAATATCGGCTGCTGCACAATTGGAGTGGTCGGAGTCGGTTGTTCGGCAACGGGCGGCAGAGGGACAGTTGGGGCTTGCAGATCCCGCGGAGTGACCTTTTTTCGCCTAGGAGACTCATTCAGCAGTTGCAAGCTGCTTAACAAAGACTCCATGGCTAGGAGCCGATCGTACTGCTTTTTACAGCCTACGGTCAGCTCCTTAAAGCCATTCCGCGTCTGCCCCATAAACCTGGCCATCTCTATGTGAGCCCCCCGGCATGCCTCACAACAGTAGAACAAGCCATTATGTTTGGAAATTGCATCACCCACGAGGCCTGAGTACTCAGCGCACTTTGCGTGCATTGCTTTTCCGCAAAGATAGCAGGGGATACTCGGCTGAGCAGGGGTGACCACCTGTTTGCAGGTTTTTTTGGTACAGATAATAGGTGATTCCATTTTAAATACAATAAACAAAATGTATTTCAAAACAAATAGAAATCAGACCAGTGTGCCAGGCAAACGCTTAAAGTGGAATTAGTAAAAACTGAGCGGAGAGAAGAGAGCGGTTGCAGCAGCTGCAATGAGAGAGAGAGAGAGCGCTACTACACGGAAAGTATTGAGAGCGAGAGAGGAAGAACAGTTATTTATGTTTGGGTTATAGGGAGAGAGTGATGCTAAAGCACAGACTACAAGATGAGAGCGGGCTAAATTCAATGTGAGAGCGTACTTACGAAAAGCAACAACAAAAACACAATGTTAACCGACGCAAAAAAAAATTATTAAATTATGATTTACACAGTAAATAGGCATGCACTCGCGATTCAGGATAGACTTTAAGTTAGCAAGTTAATTTGTTAGTTCGCTAAAGGTTTATTTTGGACAAACACCGGTTGTTTATACAAAATAAGTGAAAAATGAGCGGAGCGCAATGAAAAAACGCGTCTGAACACTACGAGAGAGATAGACTTTTTGATAATTATGGGACACTAATTACCTTCCACACCTCCAGTCACACATGACCCTTTTTTTAGCTCCCGCCCACCTCCAAACTGATCTCATTTACCGCTAATTATGGGGTAGTTAAGTATCCCCCACCACATTCACTCACACATGACCTCTTCTTATCTTCCCCCCACCACCAAACGGACCCTTTTTTAGCTCCCACACCACCAAACCTGACCCTTTACCGATCATTATGGGTCATTAAAAATCTCCTACCGCCTTAGGCTACTAATGATTAATTGATTTAGAACCAACAGTTCGATCAGTCAGCTCTCACTGCGTTCGTTCATGTTTTCACTATGTCTCGTCATCAATGCTCGGAATGCAATTTGAACGTCACTGCTGTTCGCTGCTCGTCTTTGTGCCGCCGTGCGTTTCATTTGTCGTGCATAGACTTGCCTTCAGATGATGATAAGCTTTTAATAAATCTACCCAACCTGTTGTGGCAGTGTGATAACTGTGTGATCGCGAATGACTCGCACTCTAAAATTGATGAACTCAGTGACAAGGTGCGGAAGCTTGAAAGCCTTTATCGGGATCTCAAGTCCGATATTCAGGCTGGCCTCCCGAATAAGTTGAATAAGAAGGTGAAGACAGTTGCTTCTAGGAAAGATGTCAGCAATGCCTTACCGGTGACTGACTTGCTGTCTCCACGGCTAGTGGCCACCACCTCGACTGCGGTCATTGAACCGGGTTCAGCTGCCGCTCTCCCTTCTGATTCGGAGGGCTTCATAACAGTCCGAAAGAAAGAGAGGAAGAATCGGAGCAAAAAATCCTAAGCGTTTTGTTGGTGTTGCTCCGAGCTTCGAGCAATTAAATGTAGTGCAGAGCAGAAAATACCTGCATATCAGTAAATTTGCAGCCCCGACGGAGCCAGAGGCGGTGGTGAAATTTGTTGCCGATAAGCTCAAGGTGTCCGATGCCGGAATTTCCTGTGCGAAGCTGGTCAAGCGGGATGAGCCTCTATTCCTGATGGTCTTTGATGACAAATTCTGGCCTGTATCGGTAAGAGTTTCCCGCTTTGTGCATAGACAGAGGCCTGCAGCTGCTCTGACGGTTTTTAATCTGCTTACACTTGTGCCATTGCGGACGTCCACCCCGACTGAGGAAGTTCCAGTTCCATCCACTTAAAAAAACCCCCAGTGAGAGGTGCCTATGGTTTCTAGATCGCCGCGTCTCGACAGCATATTCTGCTTACACTTTCTCGCCTCTTCGCAGTTCGCAACGGCCCGCTGCATCATTTCTGGCATACCTCTGTGGAACAACAACATATACCGCTTATTCCCATTGCGCTTTGTGCGACATTCGTTCGGCTGCTGCTGGATCAGACAACGATGCTTTTGCTGACGCTCTTTCTCGACTGTGTTCGCTTCTTACGTCATCATCACAACAACATACGCCAATGCAGTTATTCGTGTGCTTTGCTTGCGCCGTCGCTGCACTCGACATTTGGGGAGAGTCAGCAGCCCGGCGCTCGCTCTTAAATGGAGCGCTCTCGTCGGTATCAACCCCTGGATTGTTATTCCCTACCACCGCCCTGACCAACCTACTGGACGAGGATGGTGTGCTGCTGTTTCAGACTGCGACGTGTGGTCCGGTTTTACGCACGAGCCTTGCGGTATGTGATGTTCCTGACACTCCTCTGGATCCTACTCTCGTGGCCGCTAATCGGACGGCACCGCCACTTCCTGGGACTATGCCGATGGTCCGCAACTGGTCTGGATGATATGAATCCGAAATGTATTAAACGTATACTTCCATATATAATTATGCCAATTTTACACATATTCAATACTGCTATAATGACGTCTACATTCCCTGAATGATGGAAAGAAGCTAAGATTATACCCAACCCAAAACCAAACTCAAAAGATTACAGACCAATATCAATTCTTCCAATGATATCGAAGGCTTTTGAAATGTTAATGGCTACACAAATCACTGAGTTTCTCACAGAAAACAACATACTAAATTACAATCAGTCCGGATTTAGGAGAAATAGAAGCTGCACAACTTCCATAATACAAATAGTTGAAGATATAAGAGAACGAATGGACGAGGGAAAAATCACATTCCTGACACCACTCGACTTCAGCAAGGCCTTTGATACCGTTGATCATAAAATCCTACTTGAAAAACTTATCAATGAGTGCAACTTCTCTACAACGGCTGTTAAACTAATGAAACGTGGTACACCTCAGGGATCAGTTCTCGGACCATTGCTATTTACTCTATATGTTAACGATCTGCCATCTGTTCTGTCTGAGTCCAATTGTCATATGTATGCAGATGATGTCCAACTATATGTTAGTCGACCTCTATGTGAATTAAATGAATGTATAAATGTGTGCAATAGGGAACTTGATAAAATTAACAAATGGGCCAATTCCGGTGGGCTTTCTCTCAACCCCCTGAAGTCAAAATGTCTTGCCATATACAAAAACAAAAAGAAGATTGACATTAATATACTGAGACGGCTTCAAATAGGAAATACACCAATTGAGTACTGCGAAAAAGCAAGCAACTTAGGGTTTATATTTAATAGATCATTATCATGGGTTGATCATGTAAACAGAGGGTTGGGAAGAACATATGGAGTTTTAAGATCACTTAAATTAACGCAACGCTTTTTGCCAACTCCAACCCGTATGATGCTTGCCAAAGCATATCTCATTCCAACTCTCATGTATGGCGTTGAAGTTTTTGGAAACTAGGAACCCAGTAGTAGACACAAATTGACAGTAGCATTTAATGATATAGCAAGATATATTTACGAATTGACTATGAGAGACAGAATAACAGACATAGCTTTTACAATATTTGAACTTGACTTTTTAAAATGGATGAACTTTAAAATACTAATATTGTTACATAAAATAATTTATACTAAAGAGCCGGCATACCTTTACCAGAAACTGAACTTCGTCAACTCCACAAGAACCAAAAACATAAAGAGTATTCGATACAAAACATTAAATTCAGAACGGCAATATTTTATACATGAAATTCGCATATGGAGCCAACTGCCCCATCGCATAAAGTCATTGAGCAACAAAAAAAAAAAAAAAAAAAAAAAAAAAACAAATTTAATAAATAAAGTAAATGAAAAAATTAAATTAACTTTTAAAGAATGAAAAATATTTTTTAGATTTAAGATAAAAACTATATTTAAACCATAACTGTATAGTGACTAGTGCATTAAAAATAAGTTTTCTTGTAGCACTGGGAATAATTTTAAATAAAATGAAAAATTAAAGATGGATGGTGCCAAATCCATCCGCATTTTCTTTCAAAACATTTCTGGTATGCGCACTAAGGCTCTAGCGGTCTACTTGGCAACATCTACAGGTGATTTCGACGTTATCATCCTTGTTGATACCTGGCTCAACGAAAACTTCTTCGACAACGAGTTCTTTGATCCCAACCTTTTCCAAGTGTTTCGTAAGGACAGACGCACCCTACGCTGTGATCCGATTTGTCTCCTTGATGGCGACTCTATCTTGGATCAGATTGGCGTGTCTGTTGCCGGTCAGTCGGAGACGCTATTTATCAGCGCTTCATATATTCCACCGAAGAACAGCTATGATGTTTACAGAGCGCACACGCAGAATATTGCCAAAATGTGTGGGAATTAACGAGACCGTCAGCATCTCTGCGTTGTTGGTGACTTCAGTTTGGGGTCGTTGGTATGGACCGCCGATCCGCAGTCGTCGGCTATGATGCCGAGCAATGTGCATTTGCTGCACGAAGTCCTTTTTTTAGATGACCTTTTTAGTATGGGCTTAACCCAAATTAATAATGTTTTTAATTGGTTAAATAAGATTCTAGATTTAATTTTGCTAGTGCGGATATTGATTGCTGCGTTGCATGTTGCGTGCTGCCTATTGCAGAATTTTACATGCATGACGTGCCATTGATATCCTTAGCTAATTTCTATAGTTACTCGCCATGGGCTGAACCCGATTCTGAATATTTTTTAACTGATGTAAGCTTGAATGCTATACGGGACGAAATTTTAAACGTAAACTGGGTTTCTGTTCTCTCGACGTTGAAAGGGGACTTAAAATGAATCCCAGGTCGTTCTGGCATTTCATAAATTCAAAAAGGCCGACGAGTGCTCTTCCTTTAGCTATGATCCTTAATAACTTGAGCTTAAATACTGATAGTGGCATAGCAAACCTTTTTGCTTCTTTTTTTAGCTCAAATTTTGAGCCATACGCAGTTTGGCATGAGTCTGATGTCTTAGACTCCATCCCTTCGGTGGTCAATATTGGCTCACTTGATGTATCGGAGGCGGACATTTTGGAGGCAATTGCTGATTTTGACAATTCGATTAAACCCGACAGTGATGGCATTTCTGCCTTCCTGCTTTGCAACTGTAATTTTGCTTTTTGTGAACCCCTTAAAATTCTCTTCGCAAATTCTTTGTTAACGGGTCGGTTTATTGCAGAGTGGAAGGCTGCCAAGATTACTCCCGTTTTTAAGAAAGGTAATAGGAATTGTATTTCGAATTATAAACAAATCGCCAAACTCAGCAATGTCTCAAAACTTCTTGAGCGCATTATTGCCAAAAATATCACTTTCCTCATGAAGTCGTACATTAGCCCAAATCAGCATGGTTTTATGACAGGTAGATCAAAGACCACTAATTTGGTAGCCTTCAGTAATTTTTGCACACATGCCTTTGAAGTGCACTCTCAAGTTGATGTGGTGTACACTGACTTTGCTAAGGCCTTTGACAAAGCCTCCCACTGTGCCCTAATAGCCAAGCTGTATCGGTTGGGGATTCATTCGAGCCTGCTTAGTTGGTTCATTTCATATCTGGAGCAGCGAGAGTCATCTTCATCAATGACATATGTCTCTGCCATCAAGCTTCTGAGCATTTGCTGTATGCCGATGATCTGAAAATCTTCCGTTCCATCAAAACTTTAGGGGACAGCGTGACCTGAATGGAGTCGTCCGTTGGTGCACACTTAATTCGCTCCCTCTCAATGTTGGCAAATGTTACTTTGTGTCCCTTAGCAAGTGTGTATTCAATGTTCAGGCCTCATATTCGATAGATGGCCATCCGCTTTTGAAGCTGACGGAAACACTTGACCTTGGATTCTTGTTCGATTCCAAGTTTCTTTTTATCGAGCATTTGAACTTCATTTTGCCAAAAGCCTATGCCATGTTCGGCTTTGTAACGCGTAATTCATCCTAGTTTAAGGACCCATATACGAGGCTGAGTCTTTATGCATTTGTTGCAGCATTTGTCGAGTCCAGTGCTGTCCTATGAGCGCCTGTCAGGAAACTTAGGGACCACGCACTTTTTTTTTTGTTGATCTCCACCGGACCAACTACGGGAATAATGAGCCATTATGTAGGGCGCTTCGTCAATATAATGCGCTGCCAGCTGCGATGCGGTTCGACTTTTGCCATGGGAAAGAATCCGTCAGACGGTCACTTTCTGATTTTTTCATGTTGAATAATTAATTTGTCATTCTTTCCTTGTTTAGTTTTTATTTTTTAAGATAGATATAAGTTAGTTTAGCCAATTAAGGTTTAACCGTTGGCGAGTAAATAAATAAATAAACATTATTACACTACTAAGATATACTTTCTTTACCTGTTAGTTTAATTTTCAAGGCTTGCTGCTCTTCGCTCTTGGACCTTGGTAACGCTAGCCAATTTTCTTCATATCCTTGGAAATTTGTCCTGTGCGGAATATGTTTTATCGCATTATTATTGAAGGATATTTCTTCTTGAAAGTTGCAAAATATTATATCTGCGATCGCTAAAGTTTCCGGAGTTGATATAAATGATTTCTCAAGATGGCATGATGTCCAAAATATCCCGGCAGTTTTTAAACGAAAATATTCCTGTATATAATTGAATACATAAGTGATGATTTTCTCCCCGAAATCTGTAGATAGACTGCTTTACATCTCCCACTAAAAAGAAAGGTATGTTTTTCCTTGCCTTCATCAAACATTTCATCATATAGGGTTGTTAAAATCTTCCATTGGCTTACACTATTCTCCTGCGCTTCATCAACAAGAATATGGTAAATTTGTTTGATTTTTGATTTATTGAAGTTAACTAGCACCCAGTCTTTATAATTTTCATCGCTGCGTAGATTTTTTTTTTGGTAAATCAGTTATTATATTGTAATCAAGAAAACCATTTCTTTGACTTTTCACTGTTATATAAATCAGTGTATATCTTGGATATATTGAGCAATCTGCTAGTTCATTTAATTATTTTGTTCACGTTTATATGATATGTTATTATGTTTTGTACTTTTTTTTATTAATTCTTTTGCATTTGGAAATTCTTCTAGCTTGATTTTTATGATACTGGATGAAACGCTTTTTTATCTCATGTACTTAAATCTGATTTTATGGATACTTTAGTAAAATATTCCCATATGATACCATTCCAGTGGTATCTTTTAATTCCCTCACTTAATATCGAAAATTTCATTTGGAGCATTATTTATTTGTATATATTCCAAGAAATTTGCTGTTCTCTTCGTACATAAAGTATCATCTTGTATCGCTTCTTTGTGGAAGCCTTCTTTACATTCGTTCGTTGTACAACTGGGGACAATAACAGTTTCTATAGGAAAGATTTAGAATGTATAGCTTGTATTGTTAGATTTAGACCTTCCAGTTCAGAAAAAAGCCATCAAGCCAAGCTTAGTCGTCAAAAACTTTATTATCAAGTAATTTCTCTAAATCTGCCATCAACTCACTGTCAAAACATACTGCCGACTTACTGAGAGTGCTATTATTACGGTCTTCCATCTCGCTTGCTGCAGCGTTGGTAAATGTAAAAAAAACAAATAAATTGTGTTTGTTCTATTTTCTAATAAAAGCCTTCATACCCTATCTATCAGGATTTTTGTTTTACCTGAACCAGACGTATATGTATGTATGTTATGGAAATTAAATAGCTTTAAGTGCTCAGCAAGCATAGATAGTAGGCCAGTCTTTGATAAAGGCATTGAAGAAAATTATTGTGCTTATAAAACCTAAAGAAAAGTTTTTAATTACAAAAAAAGTATTTTTAAGATATACTGAAGGTTTTTCTCAATCAATTGATTGGCATGAATACGCTGATGTAGATTTTTTATTTTTCCAGATATAGAAGAAGTTTTATCAGCACTTGAGCCCCAAATGGGCTGCATATTTGCCAGAATGTCAGGTAGTACTGGGAATGTAATACACAATTAATAGTTTGATGATATGGATATATGTATCTCCCTCAGTTTCTAAGGATAGAAACTTAATAAACGCTTATCAAAAAGGAAAATTATTGGTGAGTGACAAAGAAAGAGTTATTGAACTTGGTGAATTTCACGTAAATAATTAAAAATATTTTGAACATTTTTTAGAACAGGGAATATAAATTTTGTTGGGAGGGCTGGTAACGTGCGAAAAGTACCTAATCCCTCGATTAAATCTTATCTTATGGTACAAAAATGCCTAAACCTTGAGTTTATGACAACAGATGCAGCGTGCAGGACTTATAATATTATAATATTGGAAGATGGGTTTATTATCGAATATCTTTTGACGATGTAAAATGTTTGAATTATTCACAAAGAGCTTTTTCATTAATAGCTTAGCTGCAGTGCCTTAGGGTCATTTATGATATGGCAGAGGTTATCTAATATGCGTGATAGTTTATCTCATCCTTCTTTTCGTGGCATTGCACCTGCTCTGATTTTTAAGATAAGCCCATCAATAAGGATTATGCTTACTGAAATTATATTTGTTGTATTAATTTCTTTAAGCTTTAATAGAATAAATTCTGCTGATACTATACTAAAAATTGAAGCCAATATACATAGATTTATCATCAAGTTTAATACTGATGTACGTATTATTAATTCACTATTTGATGACACATTAACTCTTGATCAAGGTGACATAATATTTATTTTTCTAAAATCTATAGTACTGTTACTTTTATATTAATATTTAGGTTGCGTTAATAGTTAGGTTAGGTTAACCCGGACCCCCTTCAGCGAGGACTATCATAGGCCAATATGGCATAGGGATCCGGATGTAAATGGACCTTTACGGGGGTGTTGGTGAGGTTTGGAAGTCCTCGAGAATCGAGGTGTGTTTAGCAAAGGCAATTAATTCCCTCGGCGTCCTCTTGTGATGCCATCTCCGGTGCGCCTAGGTATCTTTTCCTTGCCCGTGAGAGAGCTGCGCAGATGAGATGTTCCGGGGTTTCGATAGCCCCGGCTTCATCACATTTCCTACAGCTGTTTCTGTTGGTGATGCCTAGCTTTGCTGCGTACGCTGCAGCCAGACAGTGACCTGTGAATATTCCCACTAGCAGTCTACAGTCTTTCCGTGGAAGGTGCAGTAGATAGTGAGCTAGTTTTCCATTGCGCTCTTTGCACATGGTTCTGTTCTCGGTTTATAGAGCGGCCTGCTTCTCTAGATCGCTTTGTAACATTCTAAGGGAGATAGGCACGTTTTCGATTCTTTCGTTCGCCAGCCCGACGCCTTGCTTAGCCAGAACGAATATCAACGAATATGTTCACCACGTTGTGTGGTCGCTCTGTAAGCTGAGCGACCTCTGCTGCCTTCTTGATGCGAAAACTTCCGCCTGGAATATGCTGCATCGGTCCGGTAGCTTATATGACACCCTTATTTCGGGGTTTTGTGCAATATAATCCCGCTCCTACTTCTCCTTCCCTCTTGGAGCCGTCAGTGTATATGTTGAGGTGCTGAGTCTGGTCCCGTCCTGTTTTCCAGTCTCCATGAAGGTATTAGTTTTTACTTTGAGGCACGTTTGGGGGACTATGCAGTCTGTAAGACTGTCCTTGCCAGTTGAATTGTGCCCGTATCCTTGGGATGATATGTTCCCCGATGCAATCAGTCACTGAGCTGGCTTGCCTGCAGTCAGCCGAGCGTGCATATCGAGGGGATCGATTCCGAGTATGGTTTCGAGTGCTATAGTTGGGGTTGACCTCAGCGTCCCTGTGATACATAGCAGAGCCTGTCGCTGGGTCTTTTCCATAAACTTGTGGTACGTCTTCTTTTCAGTTGCTTGCCACCACACTAGAACTCCATACAGCATAGTTGGTCACTACCGAAATGTAGATCCAGTGCATTAGAGCAGGTGACGGGCCCCATGTGCTGCTAAACATCTTCTTCTTCTTCTTCTTGGATGCATAAAGTGCAATGGTGGCCTTCTTCACTCTTTCCACTACATTTGGTTTCCATGCCAGCTTGCTATCCAGTACAGTGCCGAGGTATTTGACCTGTGTTGTTGGGGCTAGCCTTGCTTGGTTGAATTTCAGGGGGCTCCATGCCGGTATCTTGTACCTTTTTGTAAAGAGGATGAGGTCCGTCTTGTCCACGTTGATATCGAGTCCTACTTCGTCCGCCCACTCGCATATCTCCCTGAGTGTTCGTTCCATTATGGAGCTGAGAGTCGATGGACATACGCCCGTAATAATTATGCTTATGTCGTCTGCATAAGCTGTTATTTTTGGGGCCTTCCTCTCGAATCTCTTGATTAGGTCGTCGACTACCAGATTCCACAGGAGGGGTGACAGGACTCCACCCTGAGGTGTGCCTCTGTGCGCTCCCTTTACCGTGGAAGCGGTGCCCCAATCTGATTGCACCCGTCTACAACTCAGGAGGTTCTGTGGGTCGCTTCAAGGCGATCCATTATTGCGTTCGTGGCTACGTTGTTAAATGCTTCGGATATATCTACGAATACTCCCAGTGCATACTTTTTTTTGTTGAGAGCTTTCTCGACGGTAGCTACTAGCGAATGTAGAGCTGTCTCCACCGATTTATCTTTGGTTTAAGCATGCTGGTTGGTCGATATCAGTCCCCCCACCTCATTCCTGATGTGTCCATCTAGCAGCTTTTCCAGTGTTTTTAACATAAAAGAGGTAGGCTTATCGGTCTGTAATCCTTGGGACTAACATGGCTGCACTTTCCTGCCTTTGGGAGGAAGACAACTCTTGCTGTTCTCCATTGGATAAGGATATAGCCTGTTTTTAGACATGTCGAGTATATTGCGGAAAGCCATGGGGTGATCACCTCTTTGGTCGCTTGCAGCATGGCTGGGAATATTCCGTCCAGTCCAGGCTTTTATGCCCACAAAGGAGTCTATAGCCCATTGGATTTTCTTGTGGGTTATTAGATCTTTCGGGGGGGTTAGTTCCTCGGTTGCTAGGTTCTATTGTGTTGCGGCATCAGTGACATCGGTGCATCCCGGGAAGTGGGCCTCCATTAGTGCAGTCAGAGCCTCTTCGCTGCCTTCTGGCCACTGTCCGTTATTTAGTTTTAACTGACTCTGTATGGTGGGCTGCTTCGAGAGAAGCTTCCCGAGTCTTGCTGTTTCAGGCACTTTCTCTATGTTGGAGCAGAAGTTCCTCCACGAGCTACGTTGTGCCTTACGTATTTACGTTTGAAGAGTTCCCTGAGGTTATTCCTCTTGAGAGATATGTCCCGGTTGCACCAGAGTGGTTTGGTCCTCTTTCTTGTTCTTGATGGCGGACATGCTCATTTATAAGCAGCCTTCGGAGTGTATTTGAATTCGCACTTGAACTGAATGTACCTATGGTCCGAGAAGAATGGTCTTTCGAGGACTCTCCATCCAGATACCAAGGTACTTTTTCCCGTTACGAGGGTTAAGTCTAGCTTGTTGGACGTAGGTCCCACTACGTAGGTGTATTCCTCTGCCACGTTTGCTACATTTATGTTAGTTGATAGTATAAAGTCTAAGAGTGACTCACCTCGGTCGTTGATATCGGGGCTTCCCCAGACACTGTGGTGGGCATTGGCGTCCGTACCGATGATGAGTTGGTGGTCTTTGGAGTCGGCTTCCTCCACCAGACTCCTTAGCTCTTCAGGTGGTGCGGGCCTGTCGTATGCCATGTAGCAGGAGACTACCAGAAGGCGCTTCTAGTCACTCTCCAGCATCACCACTGCCAGGTCGTCTGTGCTGTAATGAGACATAAGGTAAGCGTGGATTCCCATTCTTACTAGTACGACGGTTCTATTCCTGCTTACCGATGTTGGGTAGAACGAGTTGTAGTTTGCGAACTTTAGTCCGGCCACTGTATTGCCTGACGCAATCCAGGGCTCCTGGACAAAAGCTATGTCAGTGGGCCCTTGCTCCATGGCAATGTGGAGCTCCGCCGACGCTACCTTGGTTTTATGCAAGTTGAGTTGCAGCACACTCAGTGTCATGGGCGGCTGGCTCAACTGCAAACGACGGGTTGACTACAATTGTCAGGTCACCGTCCTCATCTTCTTGAGAGTCTTCTAACGCCAGACCCTGGGCGGCCTCCACGATTGTGTCCAGTCCTTCTCCAGCTCGCCTGCCTGCAGGGTGTGTGTGTCTGTGTCTTCGGGGTGGCGCTTCTTAAGGTGCAGGTACACACTGCCCATGCCCCACGCCATTTTCCCGTATCTGGGGTAGAGGATGTCCTCTGCGTCTTTGCTGATCTGGAGGATCACATGCTGGCCCCCCTCGTTGGGTAGTGGTCTACCGGCGTGCAGTATATCCAGTCCGCTGTTAATACGTCAGGGTTCTGCCGCTGAAGGAGCTTCAGTGCATGGTCTCCTTGGATGGCGATGGGGAAGAATACATTCGCCTTTGGTATGGAAGGGATTAACTCCCTGTCCACCACCTCTAGCTTGGCCCCCTCCCACATCGCTTCTGGTTAGCAGACCGTCTGCGTCAGCCACTTCAGCGTCGGGTCGTCATTGCACCGCCGTCATCTTCCCGTTCTCATCACGTCTGTCGATGAGAGCCACAATCAGGTGTCTCCTGGACACATCACTGATCTTCGAAGCATTGACCGGTATTGGTGATGGGTGTTCTGCTCTCTTGGGCCTGCGTGGCCGCTTGCCCGACGGGGTGGCGGTATTGTCGGTCGAGCGCTGCCTCTTGGTAGCTGCCTCCTCCACCTTGTTAGCGTGTTTGCTAGTCAAAGCCTTAATCTGAGGCAACCGTGCGTATTATCTGTTGCCCACCTCCACCTTTAGCTCGGCCCAAGCTAGCTTGGATTTCTCCTCCGGGGAGATATCCGTCTTACCTTCGAGCTTGCTACAAATCTTCAATCTGCAACGGACAGTGCATTACTCTTGTCCAGGATAATGCAGTGCCCATTGCCCAGCCGGCACCCTCGGGGATGGTTCAGCTAGAGGGTTTTTGCCAATCTGCGTTAATGGTAAGTGCTTTAAATTAATCAAAAACTTGCCGTAGTGGAAGGAATTAACATTGATTTCGTTAGGCTAGAATTTTTAGTAACCTTTGCTTTTTTGTCACACTAATTTTTACAAAAATATTGATACCTTTTTTTAAAGATTCTTCTTCACATATCGTGCTAGCCGCTTGCTGAATTAAAGAGTCGATAACTTCTTTATTGGCTTTTCTTCATCTATCATACCAACACTTTGATCAGCCATTATGGAACCTGTTTCAATAGCTCCCTTAATTACTGCTCTTCTTAACGCTCCCACCCAAAATTTTTCTATTTCAAGGTGACCATCTTATTTTGAAATTTAACCTTTTCTTTTATACTTGTCAATAACTTATTTTTGACATTTTATAAAATCATTACTTGTTTTATTTATTATTGATGTTATTGATTACTGGAATAACTGAAAAATCAGGACTAAGCTATACAGAAGGTACTGCACTACGTACAGATGATCTGATAAACGCTTATTTAAAATTTTTGTGAGCAATTGACTCATTAGTGCACAAAAATAATGTTCCTATTTAACAGCCGCTTGTTCCCATTTCGTTTCAGCGCATCCACCCCATTTTCACTAGTCTTTTTGCAAGGTTTAATGCTGGTGGATTATCAAATAACTTTAATACCTGCGCCCTTTATACCTGATTTCTATACTTGTTTTTCTATATAAACCACTACATGGGTTACTTTTATTTCAATGCATACATCTACCAATTCGCTCAAATTTGACCAAAAGGCTAGTTGGTTGATTTTTGCGTATCTATGATTTCTGTCCTTGACAATTCTGGAAACATTGCACCGCATGTGATCACACAATGGACTGCCCGCCTTACTGTGATAATACACCTAGAAAAGTTTGTGGGAAAAGGAGGAACACAGTAACTGCAAAAGCTCTGTGAATAGAATATATACTGAATTTGATTTCACTGCTAATCAGTAAGCTCTTCATATAAAATCCAGAGCAGAGCGTACCAATAATAACGAGGGGGAACGTTGTGAGCCGCGTCTACGGCCGCGGCTCTACTTTATACCCGGTACTCAGTCAGTATACATGAATGTGAGCTTGTTGTAACTTATTACATGTTCGCAAAAGGGAAAAAGTTAATTTTAGCCAAAAAAAAAAAATAAATTTTGTCGATCCTTTTCTTAGATTTGTATCTATTAGATGTTTCCATTTTTGTTTACATACGTTTTTTACATCCGTCTTATCTACATGTCTAAATCTACTTCCTTAATATACATACACGGCTGTGTGCGAGAGAGAGAGGGAATGAGTCTGCGCTTGGAAGTCCACTGAAGTTTCATTTGTTCCTTCCGGCTATACTAATGATCCGATCTGATCCAACATTCTGATAGATATGGTCATTTGCTATGATTCTGCGATTTTATATTCCTCGTATCTTTAAAACTGTGCATGCCGCAGATTTTCGTCCTTTGAGTGGGCGGAAGGGGTCAGGGCGAAATTTTGAAATATGTCCACTTGTAACAGTGTGATAGGACAGAAGTCTGGATGCAAAATTAGGTTGCGCTAGCTTTTACAGTCTCTGAGCTATAGGCGCTAATGAAGACGGACGGACGGCCAGACAGACATAGCTATATCGACTCGGCTATTGATGCTGATCAAGAATATATATACTTTATGGGGTCGGAAACGCTTTTTTCTGGGTGTTACACACATCCACTTTTGGCACTAATCTAATATACCCCTATCTTCTTCGAGTACCGGGTATAAAAATTTCCATTAACTGATAAATGAATGAAGAAGAGGAAGACTTTAATTACTACTTTCCAATTTGATTTTATTTTTTTATTCAAGTAGGAAAAAAAAAATATTTTTCATTTTTAATATTATTGGTTGTGGTACATTCACATTGACTGCAGCATCCATTGTTCTGATATGAATATCTTCTGATTTTATTATTCTGAATGGCTCATCTTTTTGCCATACGTTGTGTCCAAA
This sequence comes from Drosophila helvetica, assembly GCA_963969585.1. Classification (NCBI taxonomy): domain Eukaryota; kingdom Metazoa; phylum Arthropoda; class Insecta; order Diptera; family Drosophilidae; genus Drosophila; species Drosophila helvetica. Next base: position 36,590,325 of record OZ018401.1, on the reverse strand, counting down.
ATCCTAACCTTATTGATGAAAATGTATACATTAGCAAATACATTCAGAATCACTTTAGAGTCAAAATATTTGCTGTAATTTATAATGAAAAAATTCAGAATGATTAGCTGTCAGAAACACTGACAAGAACAGAAACATGAGCTCTAGCTATTATTATAATTACACACAAAACAATAATAAAGATGAGTAAACTGTCAAAAGCATACTTTATATCTATACAATTTCCATGATATATTAGTAAATATAAATAATACGGTTGTAAACTAAATCATGTGTATGCTGCATTAGCTGATTCAAATATATGGCTATCATATCAATATCCAAGTTTCAAAATATTCTCTATTATTTACGTAAAATTCCCCAAGCTCAATCACTTTTTAGGGTAAACCATTATTGAGCCACAGTATTCTTTGTCACTCACCACTCATTTTAATTTTTGATAAGCGTTTATTAAGTTTCTATGCTTAGAAACTGTGGGAGTTATATCCATATAATCGAACTATTAATTGAGTATTACATTCCCTGTACTACCTAACATTCTGGCAAATATGCATCCTTTTTGGGGCTCAAGTGCTGATAAAAGTTCTTCTATTTCATGAAAAATGCTTATTGCAGTCTCTTGAAGATAATTTCTTGTCACTTTAAGAAGCTTTAGCAAATCAGCGTATTCATGCCAATCAATTGATTGAGAAAAACCTTCCGTATATCTCAAAATTACTTTTTTGTACTTAAAAACTTTTCTTTAGGTTTTATAAGCTGAGCACTTAAAGCTATTTAATTTCCATCATTTTTCAAGTATGCGTATGACAGCTACATCTGTAGATCCTGTTGGTTGGGAGCCTGTTGGTTGCTAGATGGTTGGTTTTTTGTAACCTTTATACAAACTTTAGTTCGGCTAGGAGCATATCTGATAAGTAGATTGATTGTCTTAATTACAGTATTATATCGGAAATTTATTCTGAAGTAAAAATGTACAAATTCAACTTCATGATTATCATATCTAAATCTCTTCTCTCTTACATTTGTCTATAACAAATTAGAAAGATTTGCAAAAAAATTTATAAACTCTGAATTAGGTTATATCCTGCCTTTATTTTGTCTACAATATGCAAAAAAAAAAAAAAAGACTTATATATGCAGGAGCTTTCACAGAAAAACTTCTCATTATATGGATATCTTCACTAAAACTATTCTGATATTATAGCTAGAATGACATTTCGGTCAATGTTTATACAGTTTCGGATGAATGCCAAAGATACATACATACATAAATACATACACGGCTGGTACAGGAAAAAAAAAACGTTTTTCTTGATTACAATAAAATAACTGATATACCAAAAAAAAATCTACGCAGCGATCATAATTATAAAGACTGGGTGCTATTTAACTTCAATAAATCAAAAATCAAACAAATTTACCATATTCTGTTGATGAAGTTGTGTAAGCCAATGGAAGATTTTAACAACCCTATATGATGAAATGTTTGATGAAGACAAGGAAAAACATACCTTGCTTTTTGGTGGGAGATGTGAAGCAGTCTATCTACAGATTTCAGGGAGAAAATCATCACTTATGTATTCAGTTATATACAGGAATATATTCGTGTAAAAACTGCCGGGATAGATTGGATATCATGCCAACTTAAGAAATCATTTATATCAACTCCGGAAACTTTAGCGCTCGTAGATAGAATATTTTGCAACTTTCAAGAAGAAATATCCTTCAATAATAATGCGATAAAACATATTCCGCACAGGAAAAATTTCCAAGGATATGAAGAAATTTGGCCAGCGTTAGCAAGGTCCAAAAGCGAAGAGCAGCAAGCATTGAAAATTAAACTAGCAGGTAAAGAGAGTAGATCTCTGTGTGAAAAGAGAACACTCGAATGCATTTGAGAAGCGCAATAAAGCTTCAAAGGTCAGGCAACGAAATGTACTAGTTGATTACATCATTAGCGAACTTAAAAAGGCGAGCATACCGGTTATTGGTTGGGGTTATTTCAGAAATATGAATTGGATAGCAGTGCAAGATTTGATAGCCTTGACTGCTTTTTTAATTCTTTCACCAAATGATTAAGCTCTTGCAAACTCTTTAAAGTCATCATTTATTTAATATCGCACACAACCGCAAAAACAATCTTTATGGGAAAGACTGAAGAATTACTCCCAAAATATTTATGGTAGATTCAATCATATTCTAATCTTTCTACTATAGAATCTTCTCTTTTAGTATTTACACATATATTTCGTGCAGGTAAGAAGAAATTTGCTTCAAGGCTGGGTGTTAAGTGCTTTAAAATTATTGATGAGTTAATGAACCAATTATTGCAATTTGAACATGAAAACACTTCAAGCATTTATCCGAAGGGTAAAAGAGAATAACCCAGAGATCAAGGATGATATTGAATCAGGGTGTAATGCTGTATGAATAATGACAATTCATAAGCAAAAAGGCTTGCAAGCTCCGGTAGCGTTCTCAGTGGATACAAACACAGTTCCAAGAAATAGTGGGAGCATCATTTTTGATCAGGCAGGAGTGCCATTTTGGTGATAATCATTATAAAAAATGTCTGCTATATGATGCACTCACACGTGCTAAAGATGAGCTGTACATTTTAAGCAAAGATCCAAAACAAAAGGGTTCTTGGTATGACCTGATAACTTTATGTGGAGCACCATATGAAAAGAAGCAGAGAAACTTGTGTGAGATATTTAAAGAAGAAACCGAAATATCATGTTTAAATCCAAACTACACTACCCTATTTATATAAAACGTGACTATTTTGCTTCCACCGGGTTTAACAAAGTCAACAGCGAAGAAGAATGACCCTGTAGTAGTATGATAATACGGGTTCCAAATCAATTAATCATTATTAGCCTAAAGCGGTAGTGGTGGGGGTGATTAATGATCGGTAAGTTGACAGGTTTGGGGTGTGAGGAGTTTTTTAATGACCCATAATGATCGGTAACGGGTTGGGTTGGGGTGTGAGGAGCTTTTTAATGATCCATAATGATCGGTAACGGGTCAGGTTTGTTGGTGTGTGGAGGTAAAAAAGAGGTCACGTGTGATTGAATGTGGTAGGAGATACTTAATGACCCCATAATTAGCGGTAACTGAGATGAGTTTAGAGTTGGGTCGGGAGCTAAAAAAAAGGTCATGTGTGACTGGAGGTGTGGAAGGCAATTAGTGACCCATAATTATCAAAAGGGTACACGTGCTCATGCGTGAGTTGTTTACAGGGTTGGGGGAGTGTGCTTGCACGATCATGTCTGTCGCGTGCTCATGTGAGTGGAGTTGGGGATAAGATAATTAATGACCCTACGATCATGTCTGTCAAGTGCTCATGTCTGACGGTGGTAAAGTAGCTGTCGTCGTCGTCGTCGGTGGTTTGTTTCTCAGGTACTCTTGTGTGTGAACACATTAATTGATTGATTGATTGATTGATTATGTGTGTAAAGAGGGTAATAAAAGAAATTGTTGAACTTGTGTACCTTTGCTTACACTCACACCTGATCAGTAGCAACCCAGATAGATCTTATGGGCTAGATTAGATGGCACGTCACTAGATTGCTAGGGAGGGAGGGGTCCCCGCACAGAATACCTTTTTGTTAGGTAGTCAAAGGGAATTCTTATTATAATGGTATCTGGGGAGGGTAGATGCTGATGGTGGTACCTGTTTTTTGTTTTTGTTTTTGCTGCCGTTCAAAAGGAAAGAAGATAAGAAGAAAAATGGAATATACATTTTTTGTTTTTGTTTTTCAGACAAGTACTTGTTTATTTAGAAAATTGTATTACAACTGGTTTTGTGTTTCATCAGATATGTTTTTTTATGTATTGTGACGTTGCTTCGGACGGGGTATGCTCGCCGCGCCGGGGCTCACAGAAATTGGTTTTGTTTCTGGTTGTGGTAACTATAAGTAGGAACTCTCGGGTCAAGAAGAAGGCGTAGGTTAAGCAGTACAATAAGATCGGATCTTTATTATTCTTAAAATTACAGGTTGTGGTATTAATTCGACGAGGTATCGGGTCTTCCTTATAGGTCTTCCTTCAGGGTCTTCCTTCTGAACTGGCTACTCGGCCGCACGTGGCTGTTAGCTGCGTGCTGGTTAATATCGGTCGTGGTCGTCAGTGGAGCAGCGAGGTGAAACACACGCTCAGTGTAGAGGTTTGGTGGTGAGGTGAAACACACGCTCAGTGAAGAGGTTTGGGGGTGAGGTGAAACACACGCTCAGTGAAGAGGTTTGGTGGTGAGGTGAAACACACGCTCAGTAGAGAAGTTGGCTGTGAAGTGAAACACACGCTCAGTAGAGAAGTTGGCTATGAGTTGAAACACACGCTCAGTAGAGAAGTTTGGATGTGAGGTGAAACACACGCTCAGTAGAGAAGTTGGCTGTGAGGTGAAACACACGCTCAGTAGAGATGTTGGCTGGTATGCATGTGTGTGTGTGTGTGTATGTCTCTATTTGCCAGTTTTTGTAATCAAACGTTTATATAACTTGTAATATTTTGAAATTAAATCCTTAGCGTCTGCTCGGTCTCGGACATTTTATTAAATGAGTCCCATAACGAGATTTAATAAATGATTGATTTTCATGTTCCTTTACAAATTAGTGAATATTTTTCAACTGTTAAGCATGATATAGAAAAATTATATGCAATAAATTTTCAATCTACACAGCCAACAAGTACGTGCACTTTTGCACAAGCCATTGAGTTGTCAAGCGAAATTTAGTTAGGACTGGGTAATTTTATGAATTGGTACAGCCTAATCTAGCTACCTTACATTACATCCCTTACATCCCATTTTCCCCATACTAATATTGATGGGTACACATTAATCATAAGCTAATGATTTTATATGCTCTACTGCTCTAGTTGTCCTATCTGGTTGATCTAAAAACAGGCTGATTGGATGAGAACTGATGAACAGCAGGTGATCGTGTCTGCCAAAACTAGATCAGATCATACAAATTCTTGAATTTGAATAAGCATAGTTTACTTTCAAGCAACCCAGGTGCTCATGCATGACGATGGTTGGTTGCGCATGCGTATGAGATTACTAGTGTTTGGGAGGCGGTGTGTATATATGGAAATAGGTATGAGCTGCGCGAGTGTTGCGCATGGGTATGAAGGTGGTTGGTGTTTAGCTGCTTAGGTGTTCAGGGGAGAGTAAGTAAACATAAAAATAGGTAGGTGGTGTGGGTGTAAACGCTACCGATTAATTAAGTAATGATAAGCTGCTGCTGCTTCTGCAGCTATTGTACCTTTTGGAGGAATGTTTTGAGCATGTTCGTCTGCGCATTAGTCATTGAGTTGTTAAATGAAATGTATAAGTGACTGGCTAATTGAATGAAGTGGGTCAGATAAGATAATAGAAGATCCTCAGCTCGTTTTAGGGAGAACCTAATTCTACCTTATATTTACCACATACTAATGTTTTCTGAAAAGTCCAATAATATGCTAGATGCTCTGCCTGTTCTAGTCGAGTAAATCAGAGAACAGGTTTTTTGAATGATCTGATGAACAGGTCATTGTGTTGATAAGCCACAGCATAAATTAGATATTGGAAAGTAGTTGAGATGGTACCTCGCCAGCTTGTTAGAGAGGGATCTTCCTTTCTAAAGGAAATCATTAGAAGGAAGAGGGAAAGATTTTCCTAACAATAAAAGATGTTGGGAAGCAGATTTGGTGTCACCTGTTTATTCAAATGGAAAAAGTAGTAATATCCCTGTAAATAATTGTTTATTTTAAAAATTGTATTAAATTTATGACAAGTATGAACATGTCTATGAAGTAGTATATTCTGGCTCAATTTGTTGCTGGGATAGTCATATTATGTTGATCTTTAGTTGGGAGAGTTGGTAATTTAGTATGATCCCGATCCCGAGTGATAGTTCTCATTCACTACGTGGGTGGGGTAGACATATTATGGTGATCTTTCGCTCGAGACAAAAAGTCATAAAACAGGTTGATCGTTAAGGAGGTGTGAGGCAAGTGTGAAAGAACAAAGAACAAAAGAATTTTCAAAATTGGGGTGATTTGCTGTTTCTGTTCTTTCTAGTGTTATTTCTGGTTTGGATACGCTACAGGTGCTCGAACAGGTACAGTACAGGTAAAGGGCTGATACACGAGCTGTTTTAGTTGATACAGGAGCTGATACAGTAGCTCCGGTTAGTGTTCACATTGTTGTTTTTTACTCGTGACGGTCTTTCAAATTGAACTAAAGCTATCCTTGAGTTATCGTCTTTTTGTGCCCAGAACCTCATAACTTCACCCACTCATACCAAACGCATAAGCTGCTCCATACGAACACATCAACACACTTATTTTGTATTATGCATAGTCTATCTAATCGCACTACAACCGCTTCGTTATTAATTACACCACTAAGTGAAATTTCAGACTTACCCTCTAAATCGAATAAATAGCCATGCTTTCTATCAAAGGCTAACATCTGATAATAGATTTCACTCTTATCGTTTGCAACACTTATGCTTTCAAAATAATTTTTCAATTCCCAATTCCTCTTCTTGCCTTTTCTATTTCAGGCAGGTATTGCAATATGCTGTGAATAATCATACCCCCTTTTATAATTATCCTGTTAACTTTGTTAAACCTGGTGGAAGCAAAATAGTCACGTTTTATATAAATAGGGTAGTGTAATTTGGATTTAAACATGATATTTCTGTTTCTTCTTTAAATATCTCACACAAGTTTCTCTGCTTCTTTTCATATGATGCTCCACATGAAGTTATCAGGTCATACCAAGAACCCTTTTGTTTTGGATCTTTGCTTTAAATGTACAGCTCATCTTTAGCGCGTGTGATTGCAACATATAGCAGACATTTGTTATAATGATTATCACCAAAATGACACTCCTGCTTGATCAAAAATGATGCTCCCACTATTTCTTGGAGTTGTGTTTGTATCCACTGAGAACACTACCGGAACTTGCAAAACTTTTTGCTTTTTAATTGTCATTATTCATACAGCATTACACCCTGATTCAATATCATCCTTGATCTCTGGGTTATTCGCTTTTACCCTTTGGATAAATGCTTGAAGTGACGTCGTATTTTCATGTTCAAATTGCAATAATTAGTTCATTAACTCATCTATAATTTTAAAGCACTTAACACCCAGCCTTGAAGCAAATTTCTTCTTACCTGCACGAAGTATATGTGTAAATACTAAAAGAGAAGATTCTATAGTAGAAACATTTAGAATATCATTTAATCCATCATAAAAAGCTTGGGAGTAATCCTTCAGTCTTTCCCATAAAGATTGTTTTTGCGGTTGTGTGCGATATTAAATAAATAACGATGACTTTAAAGATTTTGCAAGAGCTAAATAATTTGGTGAAAGAATTAAAAATGCAGTCAAGGCTATCAAATCTTGCACTGCTATCCAATCCATATTTCTGAAGTAACCCCTACCAATAACCGTTATGTTCGCTTTTTTAAGTTCGCTCATGATATAATCAACTAATACATTTCGTTGTCTGATCAAAGTCATGATGTCTTTTGGTTTTATATGACGATCTATATCAACCAAAATACGGCCCTCGCTTAACCAGTTATGGATTTTTGTTTTAGATATTGCTTGAGCTAGTAGCCTACCTGGTATCAGGGTAACTAACCCAAGATACCATACCTCAGTTTCTGATGGGAAGTTTGTCGTTGAAGCTTTATTGCGCTTCTCAAATACATTCGAGTGTTCTCTTTTCACAAAGAGATCTACTCTCTTTACCTGCTAGTTTCATTTTCAAATTGGACAAATTTCTTCATATCCTTGGAAATGTTTCCTGTGCGGAATATGTTTTATCGCATTATTATTGAAGGATATTTGTTCTTGAGAGTTGTAAAATATTCTATCTACGAACGCGAAAGTTTCCGGAGTTGATCTAAACGATTTCTCAAGTTGGCATGATATCCAATCTATCCCGGCAGTTTTTACACGAATATATTCCTGTATATAATTGAATTCATAAGTGATGATTTTCTCCCTGAAATCTGTAGATAGACTGCTTTACATCTCCCACTAAAAAGCAAGGTATGTTTTTCCTTGGCATCATCAAACAATTCATCATGTAGGGTTGTTAAAATCTTCCATTGGCTTACACTATTTTCCTGCGCTTCGTCAACTAGAATATTGTCTATTTTTTTGATTTTTGATTTTTTGAAGCTAAGCGTTTTTCTTATTTTTTCACATTATATAAATCAGGGTATATCTTAGATATATTGAGCAATCTGCTAGTTCAATTAAATATTTTTTACACGTTTATGTTTCTATGATATAGAAAAATATTATGTTTTATACTTCTTTTTATTAATTTTTCTGCATTTGGAAATTCTTCTAGCTTGATTTTTATGATAACGGATGAAACTTTTTTTTTATCTCATTTATTTAAATCTGATTTTATACTTTAGGTAAGTCTGCCCATATGATATCATTCCAGTACGTTACGCTGGAGTATATTTGTTTTTTTCTGGTTCCCAGTATCAAGGATGACATAGGGTTTTGCAATATTGCACCAACTAATTTTGGTCTATTTGGATTCCTTTACTTAATATCTCAGCGAATTTTTTTTTTTTTGTATTTAATCGATATTTTTGATATTCCAAGTCATTTGCTGTTCTCTTCGTACATAAAGTTTCATCTTGTATCGCTTCATTGTGGAGAGTTTTATCAAAAACAATAGGATGCAGTTCTTTACATTCGTTCGTTGTGCAATTGGGGACAATACCAGTTTCTATAGGAAAGATTGAAATTAGTTTATGACAAAAAGCATGTATAGCTTGTATTGTTAGATTTAGACCTTCCGATTCAGAAAAAAGCCTTCATACCTAATCTATCAGGATTTTTGTTTTACCTGTTCCAGCCGTATATGTATGTTTGTACGTTATGGGAATTAAATAGCTTTAAGTGCTCAGCAAGCATAGATAGTAGGCCAGTCTCTGTTAAAGGCATTGAAGAAAATTATTGTGCTTATAAAATCTAAAGAAAAGTTGTTAAGTACAAAATAGGTATTTTTAAGATATTCGAACGGTTTTTCTCAATCAATTGATTGGCATGAAGACGCTGATTTGCTAAAGCTTTTTAAAGAGACAAGAAATTATCTACAAGAGACTGCAATAGGCATTTTTTCCTGATATAGAATAAGTTTTATCAGCACTTGAGCCCCAAAAAGGATGCATATTTGCCAGAATGTCAGGTAGTACTGGGAATGTAATACACAATTAATAGTTTGATGATATGGATATATGTATGTAACTCCCTCAGTTTCAAAGTATAGAAACTTAATAAACGCTTATCAAAAAGAAAAATTATTGGTGAGTGACAAAGAATACTGTGGCTCAATAGTGGTTTACCCTGAAAAAGTGATTGAACTTGGTGAATTTTACGTACATAATAGAGAATATTTTGAACATTTTTAGAATAGAATTTTTAGAATAAAGTGCGAAATGTACCTAATCCCTCGATTAAATCTTATCTTATGGTACAAAACAGCCTAAACGTTGAGTTTATGACAACAGATCGGCGTGCAGGACCTATAATATTATGATATCGGAAAATATTTTTATTATCGCTTACCTTTTGACAATGTTACATGTTTGAATTATTTACACAGAGTTTTTTCATTAGTAGCTTAGCTGCAGTGCCTTAGGGCCATTTATGATATGGCAGAGATGATATCTGGATGATAGTTTATCTCATCCTTCTTTTCTTGGCATTGCACTTGCTCTGATTTTTAAGATAAGCCCATCAATAAGGAAAGCAGGACACAAGACTCCAAAATTGAGTCAAGTGCATCGGAGAAAATGTTTGTGCCTATCGTAACGTCAGTGCACAAATACAAAGCGGACCAATCAAAATTCCTAATGAGGTTATTAAGCTTCGCAAACTCGGCTTTACGAAAGCAGCGGACACATCGAGGTAGCCTACCCGACCGATCCAATGCGGTTGGTCCTATATCGAGCGACACTTCAAGTGTAGGATGGTAGGCGTCTTCAGGTATAGTGAGCGGAGGAACTCGGGTTAACAAAGCAATGGTCGGATCCATTACAAAGCACAGATCAAGCAATCGACCCAGGGAATTTTTCACATGGTTGACTTGAGACAGGGATAAGTCGAGTAAGCCGTCTATAAAGTCATGTCGTGACATGGGCACTACGTTATTAGACTCGTTTACCGAAGACCAAACAGTTCCTGGTAAATTGAATTCCCCAAGAACTATCATATGATCTTTATCTGATAGCGAGGAAGAAACAGAGCTTAAGGCGTACAGGTGCTGCTCATAAATTGCGATATCCGAAGAAGGTGGAATATACGAGCATGTAATAAAGACTGAAAAAGCGGGAAGAATCAGTTTTATACACAGGAATTCCAGTTCTTGTTGAATCTGGACTGTAAAATGTTCCGACGTGAAGTTAGAGTCCACTGCGATCAGAACCCCACCTGCACGTCGAGACGAACGGTCATTTCTAAAGGTTGTGTACCGACCTGCCAAAACTTCAGAACTTAGAATTTTCGGTTTTAACCAGGTCTCTGTAAACACAATTACATGGGATGCAAATGCGACGCTATCCCGATACAGAGTGCTGAACTTACCTCTAACATTCTGGTAGGTGATTAAGAGAGAGGAAGTTAGTTTTTTGGATGTGTCGACTGGGAAGATGAGGATGGAGCACTGGCCTGATTAGTATTAGGAGTTATTGGGGGCCTACTCTTCTTCTTTGCCTTAAACTCCTTTACCACCATGTTCTCTGGCCAAAATTTGGCAGAGCAAATGGTATCAAAATGAGTCGGGGAGACGCTTATTTTGAATGAAGCTACATCCCTGGCATAAGAGAAGTTAAACTTCTCCACTTTTAAACTGACGGCTTATGTATTGCTTTGAATAAAAGCAGTAACGTCATCTATAGAGTAAGGGGCAAGCCGTGAGACAAATATTTGTCGTTTAGGTGTAGGTGTGATCACCACCAATCTTGGGTTTGGCACCACAGACCTTGTACCTGTGATGGCAATACCCGGTGGTCCGGGTCGTATGTTTGTTGGTGGGATCGAAGTGGACGGGATATTAGGAATGTTGGCGGACTCGACGGACACGGACGCTACGGAAATTTCTGGTTGTGCGTTCTCCGAAGTGATAAATTCGGCTGCCGAATTTGCATCACCAGCAGCTGTCGTTGCCCTTGGAATAGCAAACGATATCGGCTGCTGCACAATTGGAGTGGTCGGAGTCGGTTGTTCGGCAACGGGCGGCAGAGGGACAGTTGGGGCTTGCAGATCCCGCGGAGTGACCTTTTTTCGCCTAGGAGACTCATTCAGCAGTTGCAAACTGCGAAACAAAGACTCCATGGCTAGGAGCCGATCGTACTGCTTTTTAAAGCCTACGGTCAGCTCCTTAAAGCCATTCCGCGTCTGCCCCATAAACCTGGCCATCTCTATGTGAGCCCCCCGGCATGCCTCACAACAGTAGAACAAGCCATTATGTTTGGAAATTGCATCACCCACGAGGCCTGAGTACTCAGCGCACTTTGCGTGCATTGCTTTTCCGCAAAGATAGCAGGGGATACTCGGCTGAGCAGGGGTGACCACCTGTTTGCAGGTTTTTTTGGTACAGATTATAGGTGATTCCATTTTAAATACAATAGAGAAACAAAATTTATTTCAAAACAAATAGAAATCAGACCAGTGTGCCAGGCAAACGCGTAAAGCGGAATTAGTAAAAACTTAGCGGAGAGAGGAGAGCGGTTGCAGCAGCTGCAATGAGAGAGAGAGAGCGCTACTACACGGAAAGTATTGAGAGCGAGAGAGGAAGAACAGTTATTTATGTTTGGGTTATAGGGAGAGAGTGATGCTAAAGCACAGACTACAAGATGAGAGCGGGCTAAATTCAATGTGAGAGCGTACTTACGAAAAGCAACAACAAAAACACAATTTTAACCAACGCAAAAACTAATTATTAAATTATGTTTTACACAGTAAATAGGCATGCACTCGCGATTCAGGATAGACTTTAAGTTAGCAAGCTATTTTGTTAGTCCGCTAAAGGTTTATTTTGGACAAACACCGGCTGTTTATACAAAATAAGTGAAAAATGAGCGGAGCGCAAAGAAAAAACGCGTCTGAGCACTATGAGAGAGATTGATCGATTGATTGTCGGGTAAGGCCGTGCAGAAGTCCCACCCAAGCGCTGCCTTTCGGGCGGGTAACCGGAGGATCCCCGGGTCCGGGACGGTTGTTTGACGCAGAGGCCACGCAAGAAGCCAAACCAAAGGCAGAGGGGAAGGTGTGGGTCGGTGACCAGAACCAAGGATACGGGACGGGCTGGAAGAGTGGTCGAAATTAGTGGATGAAGTATTCGAGCCTAGGTACTCACCTGGGCCGATGGGGGTCGAACAGTCCGGGGACAGCGTCCCATCTGAAAACGAATGGAAATCAGAAAACACTACGAGGAAAATAAAAAAAAATAAAAAAAAAAAATAATAAAAAAAATTTATAAAAGGAAGAGAATAGGATCGTCGCTACGATCAGCCATAGTAGTCACGAAATATTCCAGCCCCGAATGGGGAAGGGTATCGCAGAGAGGGAAGCAACGGGATCCCAGGCGAGAGCAATAAAGGGCAGTACCGTACGGCGGAACGAAGGGAATTGCAACATTGGGCAGGGCGGCTGCCACAATGCCAGCAATCGATCACTTGGAGAACACAGCCCAAAGAACAGACACGTGTCGAAAAAAAAAAAGGAAAAAAAGAAGGAAATGGAGAAGCTAATGGAGAGATATTTGGAGGAACAGGTCCGAAGCGTGGGCACAGGAGAGACTGGGGAACACCGCCAGCGACGGGCGGAGCCCTCGCGTGGTGAGCGGTGTGCTCGGCGGAACCACCTGTGAAGGCGCAGGATCGGCCTGTCCTGGCAAGGCAGGTCTCGTGCCCGGAGGCGAGAGCCCACGTCAACCGACCGCAACTCCAGCGGCAGCAGTCGATGCCCGAGGGGCGGCCGGCAGAGCAGCAGCGCTGGTACCAGGTATCAGAGGAGGAGTGGCCAGAGGCGGTGATCCGGGCCGTGGAGGAAACCCGAACCGTCGGTCGCCGCGTAAAGCGACTCGTGCGAGAGCGCGGGGGAAGGCCGAGGTGTTCGTGGAGACATGAATGAGGCTGAAAGGTTCAATGGAGCCGATAGGTGAACAGCACCAGCCGCGGTGACTCGCGAGCGATGGGATCCGAGCACCGACAGAGGGCGCCCTAAGGGAAACGGCAAGAGGGGCGCGCGAGTGGATGATATGATATTCTGAGGTTTTAAGTAAATGTGAACTGTTCGATTTGAGAGTTAAATCCAATCTGATCTTTATTTCTGGTATTGGTTCTTAAGTCTAATACAAAGTGTGGAGTCAGCTATTTTGAGTGGCCGGTAATCTGCTGACATGGAATGTGGCTCGCTGATGGAATTGGAGCGGATATTTGTATGTTTGTCGTATGGTGTCGTTGGCCGCTACTTTGTTGTGGTACGTTATGGTACCCGCGGGGGCTCTGGAAGGGCCAAGGGCCGGTGCTGGGGTGGTAACTCCTCCCCCCTCAGCCTGAACTACCGACCATAATGGAGGGATGGTTGGAGTGAGGGTTGTAGTCGGGGCAGCTGTGGTGTCGGTGCTGGTTTTCCTCGGTAGGCTTATGGCACATATTACGCCCACCAGTATTAGTCCAATTGCGGTATACGTTGCTGTCGTGTGTACCGTTGTCCCAAACTGTATCCTGGTGATTTCTCGATTTGTTTGGATGCTCTCCATTTTTAACTCGTGGATCCCCAATTCTTGGGTCGTTCTGTTTCGTTTCACCTTCTCTGTTTGAAGGATTTCCAATCTCCACCCTTCTACATCCAATTGTTCGTCCACATCCGCTGAAGGTTATGACCGCTGATCCATTGACAACCCTCTCTGGCCCGCAATCAGTGTGTACTTTGACGTTTTCTCCGTTGAAGATCGCTACGTACCCTTTCTCGGGTTCGAAGATTTCTCTGCGCAATCCAGTGTCCTTCGTCCCGCATTCCGCCGCCATTCCTCCCATCAGATTCCTCAAACACAGCTCATTGACTCTCTTTACCAATTTAGTACTCTTACACATAAACAATTTTCTGATTTGCATGCACTTTTACTATAATAGTGTATTTCCTGGATACTATATGCTACAAAATTTGGTGTTACTATGTATTCAGTTTTGTTAATGGGCAAGGCCGGTAGCCTTTTCAGGGTGTAGGTTTAATTTTTCAAAATTGGCATTCTCATCGCGAAAATGAAATCGGTGTTGCTTATTATGGCCCTTAGCTGGAGGAATTCATACATGTGTTCCTCTGAAGCTATCTGAACGCCCTATTCTTATAATTCTTGAATGATCTTCTGTGCCTCCTTATCATCTAAAATGAACCTCGGTATTACTCCAATTTTTGCGAGCAATATGCTTTCTGTTAGATCGCTAACCTTCACCATTAGCATATCTGCTGCCATTTGGATCTTATCTATGTACTCTATTCTATAAATTCTCCTCTCCTCCTCGACGAATGCCTTACTTATCCTGTTATTCCTATTGTTTATAAACGTGCTTACTCTAGCCTCCTCTTCGTTCATGAACTGCGTCAAATTCTTAAAAATGATACTGAACTTATTGTCTCTACTCTCCTGTATTTCTAGTACTTCTTCTATCTTTTTCTCTTGTTCCTTTACCTTCCTGATATCCTTTTCCAGCCGCTCTGCATCTTCGGCATCCATATTCCCTGTCACTGCCTTAACTACTGACCCTAGGCCGTTGATAAGTCCTTATTTTGGGGCTTACCTTCTCGAGTTTTCCCCTGATCTGGTCTAACTTTTGTTGGAGTGCCCTTACTACATCCCTCGTCTCTTCCTCCTCCTGCATCTTTCAGAGCGTCTCCTCCAATTGGTCAATACTTTCCTTAAACTCTTTTAGTTGCACCACGTGGACAAAGGTCTTGTAGGTTTTGATAATCCGAGCTGGCCCCATCTCGATCTGGGCTAAAGGCTCGTTTTCCTTTAGTCCGCGGATCTCGAACACCTTAGCCGCTGCCGCAGTCCATCTGAAATGTATCACTCGTTAGCTTCTGTTATTCTTTGGATTTTTTCCTTATGGACTTTTTGTGGCTTTGTTGTTGTCAGCGTTAGGTTTTTATCTACTGCCACCTTGTGTGTAGTGTCAACTTGTCCCTTCTATTTTCCTTTCTAAAGATCGTGTTCCCTGGCTCTAGTCCTCGTGGTTTCTGCCTGTCTGTGCTTGCCGCCTCTATTCTTCTAGCCTTCTGTCCTTCCACCATCTCTTTCACTCTAGGGTATATTTCTGCTTGGAACTCGTTGATTTTCTGGAGAAAATCATGTTCATTGTTGAAGACCACACTACTCCTGAACATGTGTGTTCTTCCCGTAAACAATTCTTGCGGCGTGAACTTTGTTGCCGAGTGAATTACATTGTTATACGTTATAAATGCTTCTGTCACTACCTCGTCATGTTTAACCTCCAGTTTCTTCTCTTTTCTCTGTTCCACTATTATCCTATATATTTCTGTAATTGTCGAGTGCAGTCTTTCTACAGTCGCATTGCTCGACGACTGTTCAAACGACGTCACGTGCAACTCAAGTTCGTATTGCTTACAGAAATCTTTGAATAAGTTTGAGGAAAACTCCACCTCTTGATCGCAAACTATCTTCTTAGGTACCCCAAATAGCGCCATAAAACTTATTTTTACGTTTACGCTATCTCTCACGGGAATAGTGTACCCCCAAGCATACCTGGAGAACTTGTCTATTACAGTTCGTAAATATTTTTTGTTTATAAAATACAAGTCGATATGCACTAACTCCATCGGACTGCCTGGCGTTTCCGTGACACTATACTTAATTTTCTGTGGTCTCCTGTCGTATTTGAGGACCTGGCACCTGTCGCATTTGTTTATCGTTTGCGTAATTACTGTCTTCATATTTGGGAAGTATACTTAAATTTTCATATGAGCCACTGTTTCCTCTACACCCCTGTGATTGCTTCTCTCGTGGTATCCTACCCGGAGTTCCTACTTCCACCACCACTTGGACGTTATAGTCGTAAAGTGGTTTTTCCGATATCGGGAACCCTAGGCACAAGTCTTCCTCCGCGGAGTTCCAACACATGTACTTCTGGTTGAATCCTACTCAATGCGTCAGCCACTACGGTCAGGGACCCTTTCTTGTAGATGATCTCATAGTTTTATTCTAAAAACTGAAGCTTCCATCTGACAAGCTTACAGTCTGGTTCCTTGATGCTCATTAACCATGTTAATGGCCTGTGGTCTGTTATTATTTTGAACTTTTGGCTGAATAAATAATGCCCGAAATGCTTTATTGCCCAAATAATGGCAAGCATCTCTTTCTCTATCGTGGCATAATTTATTTCCGTGTCGGACAATGTTCTGCTTGCGTACGCCAATGGTCTGTCCGCTCCCAGGTGTCCCTGGGACAGGACAGGCCCTATGGCGTAGTTGCTAGCATCTGTTGTCAAAATGAATGGTTTCTCAAAATCCGGGAATTGAAGAATGGGATCGTTGCACAGCAAAGTCTTGCATAATTCGAAGATCTTTTCGAATTCAGCATCGATCTGTTTCTTCCCTTTCAACTGTCTCGTCGGTGGCTTCGTTATTGCCGCTAGGTCTTTTATAAATTTCCTGTAGTACCCCAGAAGGCCTAGGAACGACTTAATTTGTCGTCTAGTCCTTGGCATTGGGAACCTTTTGATTGCTTCCACTTTCTTCGGGTTTGGTCTCACCCCCTCTAAGGTTACTACATGACCCAGGTATTCTACGTCTTTTCTCAAGAACTCCGTTTTATCTAGCTGAAGCTTGAAATTCGCTTCTTTGAGCCTTTCAAAGACTTTATTCAGATCGCACATATATTCTTGTAAGGATGCTGAGAATACCATGATATCTTCCATGTAAACCAGGCAGCAATTTCCTATCAGCTCTCCGAAAAGGTTATTCATCAACCTTTGAAAGGTGGTGGGAGCATTGCTTACCCCGAAGTGCATTCTAACATACTCAAAATGCCCCCCTTCGGCCGAAAAAGCTATCTTGGGTATGTCTTGTTCTTCTACTTCGATTTGATGGTATCCACTAGCTAAGTCTAGCGTTGAGAAGTATTTCGCCCTTCCAAGCCCGCCCAATACATCATTTATCATTGGCATCGGCTACCTGTCCTTTATCAACTTCTCGTTCAACTTCCTGTAATCTACTACCATTCTCCACTTCCCCTCCCCTGAGGCGTCCTTCTTTTTGGGGACTAACCATACCGGAGCACTCCATGGAGAATGACTGTGCCTTATTATCTTTTGATCTAAGAGTTTCCCGATTTGTCTTCTGACCTCCTGCCTTTCCGCGAATGCGTATCTATACGGCCTGGAGTACACCCGGATATCGGCCGCTGTCCTCACCTGGTGTTTCACTACGTTCGTGAAGGACAGGTCGTCACCCTCTCTATAGAAGGCTGACGGGTACTTGGTACACAACTTTCTTAGATCTTTAATTTCCTCTTCATTGGGGTGGTCTGTTCTGATTTTTTCGAACGGGACCTTCCCGCCGTCTGCACTCCTCTCGCCCTCTATGTTATTCACTTCTACATGATCGTCCGGGTTGAATTCGGAAACTACAAGGGGTTCTTCTAGGAATAATTGTTGTTCTTCTTCAGAGTAATTTGTCACCTCCATTGGGCTTTGAGCCTGTACTGCTCTGTATAGCCCTTCTGAAATTTACAAGCCTGCCTTTACCTTTGTTCTGTTAATCATGAAACCCCCATTCTGTAAATGCACCGGCACCTGTATGACTCTTTTTGCACTTGGTTCGATTGTATACAGTTCTGTCGTTCTGTATTGGGTCAACCATATTCGAGTTATTAGCCCTCGGGTGCACAATTGGCTCTTTTCTATGTCTATGACTGCTCCAATGTCGATGTCTATTAGGCCATCGAAAAATGTGTGGAAATGGAAGAGGAGCATCCTCATCTCTCCTACCCCTCCTAATTCCCTGAACATTTTCAGGAGAGTCTCCGCCTTCACTGAGTGCGATTGCATGACGGTTTTTATCTTTATTGGTTCTCTTAATGTTTTTGTCCTCTCCTTGGGTACCAGTTCTGGTCTTATAAACGAAAATGTCGACCCCGTATCTATCAGCAGTTTGATATTTTTTTCCGCTGTTAGTTTGACCATTATGTATGGTAGGGTTGGGCGGTTTTCTCCCCCTCCTAAATATCCTGAACTCTGCTCGAGGCTCCTTGGGGAAAATTTCCCGCGTCCTCTTGAATATTGTGCAACTGGCCTGCTGGTGCTTGGCCTCCTATTCTAGTCGCAGTACTGGGCGCATTCTGCGTTTGCTGCGTCCCATACGACTATCGAGTGTTGTTCGAGTTGTAAGACTGACTTGAATTGTTGGTCAGCCTTGACATCCTCGTTTTCCCACTCCTGTAAGCCTCCTGGGGCGCCTGAATTACTAGTTGATCCTGGCGATTATTCTGGCCGCACTGTCTTCCGCGGCTCTGCTGAACGTTTCCCCCATCTGGAGTTGTTATTCTGGTGGTTCCTATACGAACCTCTCATGTACCCTGTCGCGTTACCCTGCAAGTAAATACCTGGCCTAAAGGGATTTCCCCCCATTGTGGATAAAAAAAAAAGTTTAAATACAAAGCAGGTATTCGATATGAAGTATTATTTATTTGATTAAACTTGCAATGAATACAGTGAGAGATTAATACCCGCAAGGCGAGACGTAAGACGTGAATGCCACTCGGCAGATAATTAATAACTAACTTAAGAACCTAAACTCCCGAGCTGCGGACCCTTAGCTGCCAGCCACGGCGCTCGTCGCTGTCCAGCAAAAGTGCTGACCTTGCGCCTCGTGTGTGGTGTCCAGTGGCGGCCGGCATCCGGCGACCGCGACGACGGCGATCCCACGGGTGACGAAACTGCTTATCTTGCAATATCGCAGACTTCGTCCAACCCAATGGACAATTCAGTTAACTCTTGTTAACTTACATACCCGAAACCTGGCCATCCCCCCATATCGGGCATTGGACATTACATGCCGAATGGCTGCTGCGGGTTTCCTTACCATTGGTACTGCGACCAGAAGTCTGCTGCACCGTGCCCCACTGGCGTTTGCCCTTCCTGTTTCTTTTGGGTCTGCATTGCTGTTCCCTTGGCCTTCCTGCTCTGGGTCTGCATTGCCATCTTGGCCCTTCCTTCCTGTTCTGGTTCTTCTGTCCCATATACGCTTCTTTCCCTGCAAGCTACCTCGTATGCTTTAGCGATATCGGTTATGTTCATATTCCTAATGGTCACTCCAATCGGTCCTTACAACGCTGAGATGAACACATTTAGTGCCATCTCCTCCATTTGACCTTCTCCTTCTTCATCAGTGCACTCGGCTCCTTAGCCTTATACACCTTGACAGGCGCCCTTCTCAACTCTAGTCTTTATATCTAAATTCTTTCCCTTAATATGGTTAAATTCAAAAATCAAGTCTTGCTCTGTTCTCTTCTCTCTGAAATGGGACGTCAACTTGTTCTTAATGCTGTCCCAATTCAATTCCACCTCTTCTAGATCCAAGACTTTATCTGCTTCCCCTACTATCTTGCTCCTCACCGCTCTGAGGGCTATGATGCCTATCGCTGACTTCTCTTCTCCCTTGATAATCGACAATATTTGGTCCACCGCTGTTATGAACCCATCTTATTTCTCTCCTCCTCCTTCATACTTCGGTATGATCTCCACCAAGTCTACTATCTTGACTGCCTCAAGCAGATTTGGCGTCTCTCTCGGTTGGGTCATCTCTACTTGGCCCTGCTCTTTTTCACTATCTTCTGCCAGTCTCGCGTCTAACGGGATGAGTCTCTGACTGCTGCTGTTTCTTGGCATACAGTCCTCCTATATTATTGACGTTTGGCCTGCTCTATCTCACTTCTTATTTCTCCCTAGTGTGTATATACTACGCGTATATGTGTCGTGTATGTGTAATGATATATCCTATTTTAATTGCCTACTTGTGTATGCGTATTCTTATAGTAATTGTGTACTTGTGTATATTCTTATATAGGTTGTGTACTTGTGTGTGTGTATGCTTAAACTAGCTGTGTACTTGTGTGTATGCTTATATATTATTTGTAAACGTGTATGATGTGTATATGTGTATATTCTTATAGCAAGATGTGTTTTCTGTACTTAAGCTGATACGTTTCTTGAGTGTTTTGTCCTCAATCCGTGTTGTGAAATGGAGCTCTGTAATTAGTTGTGATAAGTATGTTTCTTCAAAAAATATTGTTTCATATTGTGGCGTGATGTGAAATAGATTTGTTCGTTTTTGGCCTGTTCTATGGCTTTTCATGCCCTTTGCCTTCATTTGTTTAATTTTTTCTTTCTTATTTTCTTGCATGCCGAAACTAGCTGTGATGCTGTGCGTTACAGCATTCACAACCAAACGCTGACGGTCATGTCTCCCCAGTAGTATTTCCTTTCCTGTCACCGCTACACTAGGCGCTGCACTGCTCGCTGCAGCACTTTGCCCTACGCATGTGAGTGACCGGAATAATATGTTCTTATTTCCTAAAGTATATCTCACGTGTATTTCTGGCTACCAACGAATATTGTTCGTTACAACACCGCAGCTCTAGTCGATACTTCGCCCTTTATTTTCGATCCGGCCCTGTCTTTTCTTTATTCTTTGTGTGCATGTGTGAGTGTATAATTCCGACAGCCCATCGTTTCGCCGCTCCGCTGTCGCACCCGACGGTCCGACCACTCGGTCTATGCCTAATCTGTTCGACCCCGTCGGCGCGGCGAGCCTCCTACCATCTACCGTTCCAACAGCCGACGGCTCGACCGCCGCCACGATCGCCCGTCGCCCCCAACCGCTCGATCGATTATGTTGGTTTGACACCGAACCGACCGCAACTGCAACCGTTCGAACCGTCGTCTGCCCCGCACCTCTTCGGCGGCCCTATTGGAATTAATTCCATTAAATACACATATAACACACACACATGTGCCATGCACTCCACTGAAATATACACTAACCACATATACACATATATATGTGTACACTTTTTCATATATTTGCACCGCATTTTCATGAATTTATTTTTATTTTCTTTCCTTTATTCACATATCGTTATCATATCCCCGTATTACTTCTTTTATTTTTTCATATATATACTTCTGGCCACTTCATTTTGCCATCGTTTCACACCTAGCCGTTTCATTTCATATTCTTTTACTTTATTTGCTCATACTCTCCTCCATTTCACATCACTCTACTCACACGTCTCCTTCTTACAGTATTACTATAATTGCTCTCCTCCAGAGCATCCTCTGCGTGGTTTTCTCTCGCTGTCTCGGGTCCTCCGGGGTCCTGATTCCTCCAGTTTTCCCGTCCGTAAACGAGAGTATCCGACTGCGGCAGTTATGATAATAGTTGAGTTGAATGTGAGTAGTTATCGCGATCCAGGTTGTGATTATGATATTCTGAGGTTGTAAGTAAATGTGAACTTTTCGATTTTAGAGTTAAATCCAATCTGATCTTTATTTCTGGTATTGGTTCTTAAGTCTAATAGAAAGTGTGGAGTCAGCTATTTTGAGTGGCCGGGAATCTGCTGACATGGAATGTGGAACGCTGATGGAATTGGAGCGGATATTTGTATGTTTGTCGTATGGTGTCGTTGGCCGCTACTTTGTTGTGGTACGTTGTGATACCCGGAAGGGGAAGACCAAGGGCCCGTGCTGGCGTGGTAGCTCGCGCGTTTTGAAATATGGAACCCATCGGTGACAAGAGAAGGCCGTACGGCGGTTGGGCCGGAAAGAAGACAGAAAAACCAATGTTTTTCGTTACTGAAGAAAGAAAGCGAAACAGTCAAGTGCGGAGTCAAACCAAGTAGAAGTGCAACGGAGTAACGCGGAAAACAGGTGATACGGAAGACATCGACGGAACGATCTCCACAGACAGGCTCGGAGAGCAGTCCGAAAGGCCCTGATCAGAGGTGAAAGTTAAAGAGCCAATCCATTCAGTGCGGAGCTGCGAGCGGTGGACAGAGCGGTAGCCGAGTCGGAAAGCCCAGCCGTTGCACAAAGGAGCCACGAGGAGAGTTGCGTAGTTGTGCGGGCGGACAGAGCGATAGCCGAGTCCCCCCAGCCGTTGCACTATGTGGAATTTTGCCACTTTTTCTGGCCAAAACCCATTTTTAAGAAGTCGTTAAAATTAAATATTTTTAACCGCTATGTACCAGAATAACATTAGTCTTCAATGTTATGTAGTCGAAATTTTAACAGAGCGAACCACTGTTAAGTTAACAGCTGTCAAAAACAGCTGCTTGCTAGCGATGTGCAAGTTTTCATGCAACGATTAATTTTTCTCTAAGTTGAAGGAGCTAAAAAACTGGTAACTGACCAATTTAAGTGCGATTTTTACAATGTATTCGAATTGAAGAGGCTTGTAATATGTATTTTTGTTTTTGAACTGTACAAATACTCTTTATATTTCCTGTAATTGTTAATCGTTTACGGGTATCATTTTGTGACAAATATTAGTCTTTCAAGAGGCGTACAAAATGAGTCCAACCTATTCCAACCATAAGATTTAATACATATTGTAGAGAATTCAATTCTCTTTTAAATGCATATCATATTAATGTGCACTTTTGCGCACTTTCTCTGAAATTTGATATTTTAGGCCCTAACCTAAGTTTGTCAAATTCAGAGTTGTTACCCATGCGGCCATGATTATGATCTGATCTGATCCAGATTCAAGGCTCTGATAGATATAGCTATTCTTAATGGTTCCGCGTTTTTAATTTCATCGAATATATAAATTTTTGGATGCCATAGATTTTCGTTCTTTGTGTGGGCGGAAGAGGGCGGGGCGAAATTTTGAAATACACTTGTAATAATGTGATATGACAGGATATTGGATAAAAATTTTGATTGACCTAGCGTTTATAGTCTCGCAGATCGAGGCGCTCAACGAGAGGGAACGATGCATTTCGAAATGGTTTTCTTCAACACAGATTCAACACTTGGATAAATATAGTCATTCCCTATGATTCTGCGTTTTTAGTTTTCTCCTAACTTTAAAATTGTGCATGTCACAGATTTTCGTTCTTCGAGTGGGCGGAAGGGGGCGGGGCGAAATTTTGAAATACTTTTGGAGCAGTGTGATAAGACAGGAGTCTGGATACAAAATTTTGTTGCTCTAGCTTTTATAGTCTTTGAGATCTAGGCGCTCATGAAGACGGTACTCTCGAGTACCGGGTATAAAAAGGGCTGCCACGCCCATTTTTTCAAAATAACTTTCTTTTGTTATTAGAAACTTATATTAAAAAACCAAACCAAAAAATATTGTTTCGTTTGGAAGTTATTAATTAATGCCAGAAAAAGTGGCAAAATTCCCCATAGTGCGTTGCCCCAAAGGAGCCATGAGGAGACCCGATTGGTGACGAGTTGTGCGGGCGGACAGATCGATAGCCGAGTCAGAACCCCTAGCTAGAGTGCCATCGGAGTAGTGGTCGGTACAGGTACCACTGAGAAACCCCAGCGAATGATATAGCCATAAGATAACCGTAAGATAGCCAAAAGATACCAATAAAGCGAAGTACTCTTAGAATACCCAACCCGAGTGTATTTCTTGCTTGTCGCCGGGGCAACAAACAAATTAGTTGCAGCAGCCTATCGACCGCTGAGCAAGCTTAGCTGACTTTTAACGGAAGAAAACTGTTCGTTACAGTAGAACGAACCCTGTTCTTGATCGGTATCTCGTGCAGTCGTAGATTACGTGTTCCGGATCATCGCTCGCATTAGCAGACGTAGGACACTCGGGGGTATCTTCGTGTTTGAACCTATGAAGGTACTTCCTGTAACCTCCTTTTCCCGTCAGGAATTGGGTGAGATGATAATTCACCGCTCCGCTTTTTCGATCCATCCATGTTTCAATGTTTGGTACATATTTGTGGGTCCAGTGTCCATTACCGGTGGTGTCCCACCTTGCCTGCCTTCTTTCGATCGATGACCTCCTTTCTTCTGCTTTGACGGTCTCTGCCTACGCTATGTCTGTGCACGCTTCATATACCTTCGTCATCTCCGTCGCCATTATATCCACCGGTATCATGCCCGCGAGTACCAAGGATGCATCATCCGACTCAATCCTATACCCAGACACGACTCGAAGAGCGCATAGCCTGTAGGGGACTGACATTTTCCTTCGGAGGCTCTTGTTGCTACTTAGTATGGACGACCACACCAGCGCCGCGTATAGTAAGACCGAGGTCACTTCTCTCGCCAGGAGTAACCTGCGACCTGGTTTGGGTCCACCAATATTAGCATCCTTGAGAGGGCTGCCTGCGTACTGGAGGCTTTTTGGTAGCGTATTCGATATGAGCGCGGTAGCTTAGTCTGTTGTCCAGCATCACGCCTAGGTATCTTATTGACCCCTGTGACTTGATCGTCGCATCGCAAACTTGAAATGTCGCGAATTCCACCTTCTTCCGACTCGTGAAAACCACAGCCTCCGTTTTGTGGCCAGCCAAGTCTAATCCTGCGTTTTCCATCCAGTTGGACACGATGCGGACTGCCTCGTTGGATCTCCTATCCTGGATCTCCTTGGCCACCACAATCAGGGCTAAGAGTTCGCAGAGTTCAATGCATTGCGGATGTCCAAGGTTACCTTCGATCGCTCTGGATGCTATCTCGGTGACCGTTGATTTGGCCGTCCGGAAACCATACTGGGATTCTGATAGGGCTTCCTTCTCCTGGATCACGACTAGCAGTCGGTTGTATATGATTCTTTCCAGAATTTTGCCGACGGTTTCCAGCAAGCATATTGGATCAGACGCTGCAGTTTCCACAGAACGAGAAATCTCCTTCCCGTAGGCATCTGTTGAACGTGTCAACAAAGACATCTGGTCAGGTTGTTGCTCCGAACTTTAAGGCCATGTTTTGGATCCCATCCGGTCCTGGTGCCTTCTTATATCCAGTTCTTTTGACGGCTGATCTCCTTGGTGACGACCTTATATGCCGTTCCCCTGGCGTTTCCCGCCCTGGCATCCAGTTCACGTTGCGCAGAGACTTCTAGAAGGTTTCCACGTCCAGGCAGTCATCCTTCCATTTGGGGCCGGTAGTCTTTGCTCGCCGTCTGTTCTGTGCTTCTCCGCAGTCGAAATGGATCGCCTGATGGTCACTAAACGTGAACTCCTTGCTTACCCTCCAAATAGATCTCCTACAGAGTGAGCCACTCATGAACCTCATGAACCGAGGATGGAACCTCGCCCCGCCTTGAAGTATGTAAGCTTCTGTCCGTCGTTTGCAAGTATAATGTCCAAGGAGGCAAACTCCTCCAGTAGACACGTGCCTCTGGCGTTGGTTTCCCTGCTGCCTCCTTCTACGGACCACGCAATGAAGTCCCCTGCTATTATTAGAGGGGCTCTTTCGCGCGTGTCTTCCACTATATCTGCCAGCATCCTTTGAGAGCGCGCGAAATTATTTTCCTGACCATGCAGCTATTTTAAGCGCCACTGCTTTTTTTTTTCACACAGTTTAAACATCTTACATCTGGCTGCTCTGAAAAGCTGATAAATGCAGCTATAAATCGGACCCAAACACCTTGTACATGCAGCTTACCGCCTGGAAGCTATTAAAACTTCAAATTCAAAGTTAATAATTGATTATGTGAGGCTACCTCGCACGAAAAACATGCAAAACAGGGCTGTCCCAGGTGCTAAATCTCATAGAAAATCATATTTTGGCCGGGTTTTGAGAGAGGTAGCCTCCCTTAAATCGACCTAGAAGCCAAACGCCTCAAAAGGTAAAGGAATATTCAATGAACAAATACAAAAAAGATCTCGGAAAAATTTGATGAAGGTTTTTTGTAAAGACAGGTCAGAGGTGAAAAAAACCCAAAAATGAGGTACTAATGAATCCATATACTCAGCTGCACTCCACATTTTAATAATTTTCAATTTTACGCTACCTACATGATGTTGATGGTTATTAATGAATGGGCAGGTTAAGCTTGTTGCCTTTGACCAGATTTTTTTGACCAGATTTTCTAACCTGGCTTTTATTATGCCCAAGTTCGATACATTCATAGGTATATATATATTGCATTCCTTTTTTTTTTCTTTTGGGAATGTCTAAGGAGAATATTCAATATTGCGGAATTTCTAATCCGTCATAATGTAGATATTCTGCCCGAATACAGAAACATTACACGAGCAAAACTAAAGGCAGTGCCGGAATCAACAATAACTACGGAGATATCAGCGGAAGTAAAACTTCAAGACCTGATGGCGCAAACTGCGAAACAGATGCTGTGATGGATCTTCTGGGCAAGGTGAATATAAGCAAGCAATATCCACAGACGATAAAACCATAACAGATTCTAGCATGTTTATGGTTTCTTTTGTAACCCTGCGGCTTAAATCGGATACATCGGAATACGCCAAAGGAGTTAATAAAGTCCACAGTAAAAGATATTAAGAACCAGATTTCTAATATAAGGCCGGTAAAAATAATCAAGGAAGAAAAAACCATTCATGTCAATTCTTAATTTTTCCTTACAATGAACTTAATACTTAACGAACTTACTAATACTAAATCTACCTTAAAATGTGCATTTTGCAAAAAAAAACCAAAAAGGATTTTAAAAATTTGTATGATGCCATAGTTGAAGAGCGTTCAGTATAGCAGCGTACTAGTGGGTAGCACTGTGGCAGCACTCGATCCCGCTTTCGCGATCCACACTTCGCTCTCTCGCCACTAGTTTGTAAGCTCGAGCCCACAAGTTAAGCAATTCGTGCTTGCACCCCCGTTTCGATCGGCCACATATGCGCTACGTTTCGTGCATTTTCATCCTACATACATACCTATATACTTATACATACCCACGGGAACAAGTGTCAAATACATCCGAAATACATATACATATATTGAAGACAACCTCTGCCCACCGACTTCTTATTTCTCCGTACTCAGCGTTGGAATCGCACCCGATCCGCCCTCCTACAAACATTGGTCCTTCGAGCCGGATCTTCCCCCAAACCAAAAAGGAGAAGTCCATCCCAGCAAGCATCGGCGGATCGTCCAGGAGTCAAAGATAAGTACGATCCATCCTAAGCCAACAACAGTGCAGTGCTTGTGTGTTTCCAGCCCAGTCCGAGTCCCGTGAGACCTGTATATACAAACATCGGTCGATCCATCGCTACATAATTGTGCACTTCTTTTTGCGCCCTCCCTTTCGGCGGCGGCATATTATCGGATATTCCGGCCGTTCTCCGATCTTCTGTTCCGTGATTCCGTGTTTTCTGTGTTCTGTGGTCTATGCCTGCTCCTCTGCCATTGTGCATCCGAGTTATTTACAAAATAAAGTGAATCCAGCCCGTATATACATATATGTATATACATACATACATATGTACATACATGGACGCATATTAGCTGCCGCCAGCAACACAAATCCAATTTAATACGGGCATCACATAACCATCCAAACATACATATGTACATATCTGCACAATATCTTTATATATATAAATAAATATAAAATTCCTACAGTCCACTCCTAATATTTTCCAAATACACGTACCTTTATGCTCGTTGTGTTTTTTTTTGGCATACATGCATACAAATACATAATCATCACCACATACATATATACCGTGCACTGCAGTCGCATAAGCCTCGGTACATAACGCTCATACCCAGCCATACATACATACAAGCAGCAATAGCGGTGCCTTCTCCTCGTTTTGCTTTCGTTTTTCCACCGCTGCTCGCGTTGTATTTGTTGGGAGAGCATATTATCGGTACCGCTCTTGAGCATAAGGGAGCGCCAAGTGACGCGCTACCCTGTATTCCGCGGGTATATCGTTTTCAGCTGTGACTCGTCAAGTGACGCGCTACCCTACCTTCTGCGGGAGGCTCACCTCCTTGGGCGGGTGCTGTGGGAATAGGGCCTCCACAATGCGACGGCGCACAGTGGGACATCAGACGAAAAGAGGTGGCAAAAGTCGAAGACTTTTTTGAGAATTCCCCAGAGCTTTCAAAAATATAATTTTCAAGATAATCAGACTTTTAGTTTAGGAGATATGAGCATTCAAAGTTAAAATTTATTTTATTGTACACAAATGTATTCAACTTTTTTTCACTTGCTGCATCTCTGAGGATGAATTAAAAGTAAACTACGTTACGTATGATCCTTTTCTAGGTGTTTCCATTTAGGTATATTCATAGTTATTATTAATCAATAAAAACGTATTCTGTTGCATGGACAGTAATGAAGAAAAACGTATTTTAAAAACCATCTAATTTTTTAGCTGTTTTTCAACTTTGACTTGACTTTACAAAAAAACTTCATCAAATTTTCCCGAGATATTTTTTGTATATGTTCATCGAGTATTCTTTTACTTATGTTCTAAATCCCTTTTTGCGATTTTGGAGCATTTGGCTTCTAGGTTGATTTAAGTGAGGCTGCCTCGCACGAAAAACAGGCAAAAAAGGGCTGTCGCAGGTGCTAAATCCCATACAAAATCATATTTTGGCCGTTTTTTTTAGCGAGGTAGCCTCACTTAAGTCGACCTAGAAACCAAACGCCCCAAAATCGCAAATAGGGATTTGGAACATAGGTAAAAGAATACGCAATGAACATATACAAAAAATATCTCGGGAAAATTTCATGAAGTTTTTTTGTAAAGTCAGGTCAAAGTTTAAAAACGCCCATAAATTAGGTACTAATGAATCCACATGCTTACGTACACTCCATATTTAAATAATTTTAAATTTTACGCTACCTAAATGATGTTGATGGTTAATAATGAATTCATATATATATAAAAAATTTTGCATTCCTTTTTTTGAGCACTCTAGTCTTTTTTTTACTTCTAAAGCATCCAGTTGCGTATAAGTTGCAGTGAATACAATTTGTGAACATAATTACCGTAAAAATGGCTATGGATAATAAAGTTATAGGAGATATATAGAACTTCAAGCACATTAAACGAATTTCTGGAATCTGTTCTCAATGAATTGAATTTACCACTATTAATTTTAATATTAAAAAGAAATGGGAGGGTGCATTCCGTAAAACTGACTTTTTTAATATCAAAAACGCAAACTGGTTGATTGGAAACAGCTTGCTATATGATGGACCTTCCACCTCCACAGGACGAGACACAGGAAGACCAACAAAAACCTTGGATGACTGTTCAGATTATACAAGAAAGAGAAAACTTGTAGATGCAACATGTCATATACGTATGGATCATTTATCAGAGGCACTGTCAATCAAATAAAACAAGAGGTCGTGTATTACAAAAGCTGTTTCTAATGCAAGTCCTGAGAGACTTGACAGGATCAAGGATAGCATCCTCACGCCACCAAATTCACAACCGAGGAAGTACACATTTCAAAAGGCTTTAGCATTGTTTTTGGATTTGGGAATGTCTAAGGAGAAATATTGCGGAATTCCTTAATCCATCATAATTTAGATATTCTGCCTGAATACAGAAACATTACACGAGCAAAACTAAAGGCAGTGCCGGAATAAACAATAACTACAGAGATATCAGCGGAAGTAAAACTTCAAGACCTTATGGAACACACTGCGAAACGGCTCATTGAGAGTTTACCTCACCATCAGATTGAGAGTCTTCCGCATAATCTCACATTGCTCAGCAAATGGGGCTGTGATGGATCTTCTGGGCAAAGTGAATATAAGCAAGCAATATCCACAGACGATAAAGCCATAAGAGAGTCTAACATGTTTATGGCTTCTCTTGTAACCCTGCGGCTTAAATCGGATACATCGGAATATTGGAAAAATCCGCGACCGTCGTCTGCTCATTATTGCAGCCCTATATTATTCAAATACGCCAAAGAATCTTCGGAGTTAATAAAGTTCACAGCAAACTATATTAAGAACCAATTTTTTCTTACAATGATTGATGGAAAAGTACTTAACGAAGTAACTAATACTAACTCTACCTTAAAATGTGCGTTTTGCAAAAAAACCCAAAAGGATTTTAAAAATTTGTATGATTCCATAGTTGAAGAGGAAAATTTGGAATATGGTATTTCCCCATTGCATGCAAAAATAAGATGTATGGAGTTCATCTTAAAACTTGCATATACCATTCCGCGAGAGGGAGAACCTTTTGACAAAAGCACGAAACTTACTCCTACGCTTCATAAAATTTTGACACATGGTCAAATTTTAATTGAATATCAGAGCTTACCAATTGGAGAGATGTCAGAGGAAGCACAGCAAGCGAGAAACAAGGATTACAAGAAATACAGGTACATGAATACGTGCAAGATATCACGAAAAACCCAAAACAGGGATCTTTTCAACATGTTAGCAGCCTCTTCAGATCCATATATTTCATCCATTAGACATGTGAGATCTCAAAAAATTGCGCTCCTTGCACATGGTACTCGAGATTCTGCAGGTGGTGCTACTTCTCCACCTGCTTTCGGTCTGCAAGTCGCTTTGTAGTCGCTTTGTAGCGTCCTTAGCCCAGCCGTTGCACAAAGGAGCCACGAGGAGAGTTGCGTAGTTGTGCGGGCGGACAGAGCGATAGCCGAGTCCCCCCAGCCGTTGCACTATGTGGAATTTTGCCACTTTTTCTGGCCAAACCCCATTTTTAAGAAGTCGTTAAAATTAAATATTTTTAACCGCTATGTACCAGAATAACATTAGTCTTCAATGTTATGTAGTCGAAATTTTAACAGAGCGAACCACTGTTAAGTTAACAGCTGTCAAAAACAGCTGCTTGCTAGCGATGTGCAAGTTTTCATGCAACGATTAATTTTTCTCTAAGTTGAAGGAGCTAAAAAACTGGTAACTGACCAATTTAAGTGCGATTTTTACAATGTATTCGAATTGAAGAGGCTTGTAATATGTATTTTTGTTTTTGAACTGTACAAATACTCTTTATATTTCCTGTAATTGTTAATCGTTTACGGGTATCATTTTGTGACAAATATTAGTCTTTCAAGAGGCGTACAAAATGAGTCCAACCTATTCCAACCATAAGATTTAATACATATTGTAGAGAATTCAATTCTCTTTTAAATGCATATCATATTAATGTGCACTTTTGCGCACTTTCTCTGAAATTTGATATTTTAGGCCCTAACCTAAGTTTGTCAAATTCAGAGTTGTTACCCATGCGGCCATGATTATGATCTGATCTGATCCAGATTCAAGGCTCTGATAGATATAGCTATTCTTAATGGTTCCGCGTTTTTAGTTTCATCGAATATATAAATTTTTGGATGCCATAGATTTTCGTTCTTTGTGTGGGCGGAAGAGGGCGGGGCGAAATTTTGAAATACACTTGTAATAATGTGATATGACAGGATATTGGATAAAAATTTTGATTGACCTAGCGTTTATAGTCTCGCAGATCGAGGCGCTCAACGAGAGGGAACGATGCATTTCGAAACGGTTTTCTTCAACACAGATTCAACACTTGGATAAATATAGTCATTCCCTATGATTCTGCGTTTTTAGTTTTCTCCTAACTTTAAAATTGTGCATGTCACAGATTTTCGTTCTTCGAGTGGGCGGAAGGGGGCGGGGCGAAATTTTGAAATACTTTTGGAGCAGTGTGATAAGACAGGAGTCTGGATACAAAATTTTGTTGCTCTAGCTTTTATAGTCTTTGAGATCTAGGCGCTCATGAAGACGGTACTCTCGAGTACCGGGTATAAAAAGGGCTGCCACGCCCATTTTTTCAAAATAACTTTCTTTTGTTATTAGAAACTTATATTAAAAAACCAAACCAAAAAATATTGTTTCGTTTGGAAGTTATTAATTAATGCCAGAAAAAGTGGCAAAATTCCCCATAGTGCGTTGCCCCAAAGGAGCCATGAGGAGACCCGATTGGTGACGAGTTGTGCGGGCGGACAGATCGATAGCCGAGTCAGAACCCCTAGCTAGAGTGCCATCGGAGTAGTGGTCGGTACAGGTACCACTGAGAAACCCCAGCGAATGATATAGCCATAAGATAACCGTAAGATAGCCAAAAGATACCAATAAAGCGAAGTACTCTTAGAATACCCAACCCGAGTGTATTTCTTGCTTGTCGCCGGGGCAACAAACAAATTAGTTGCAGCAGCCTATCGACCGCTGAGCAAGCTTAGCTGACTTTTAACGGAAGAAAACTGTTCGTTACAGTAGAACGAACCCTGTTCTTGATCGGTATCTCGTGCAGTCGTAGATTACGTGTTCCGGATCATCGCTCGCATTAGCAGACGTAGGACACTCGGGGGTATCTTCGTGTTTGAACCTATGAAGGTACTTCCTGTAACCTCCTTTTCCCGTCAGGAATTGGGTGAGATGATAATTCACCGCTCCGCTTTTTCGATCCATCCATGTTTCAATGTTTGGTACATATTTGTGGGTCCAGTGTCCATTACCGGTGGTGTCCCACCTTGCCTGCCTTCTTTCGATCGATGACCTCCTTTCTTCTGCTTTGACGGTCTCTGCCTACGCTATGTCTGTGCACGCTTCATATACCTTCGTCATCTCCGTCGCCATTATATCCACCGGTATCATGCCCGCGAGTACCAAGGATGCATCATCCGACTCAATCCTATACCCAGACACGACTCGAAGAGCGCATAGCCTGTAGGGGACTGACATTTTCCTTCGGAGGCTCTTGTTGCTACTTAGTATGGACGACCACACCAGCGCCGCGTATAGTAAGACCGAGGTCACTTCTCTCGCCAGGAGTAACCTGCGACCTGGTTTGGGTCCACCAATATTAGCATCCTTGAGAGGGCTGCCTGCGTACTGGAGGCTTTTTGGTAGCGTATTCGATATGAGCGCGGTAGCTTAGTCTGTTGTCCAGCATCACGCCTAGGTATCTTATTGACCCCTGTGACTTGATCGTCGCATCGCCAACTTGAAATGTCGCGAATTCCACCTTCTTCCGACTCGTGAAAACCACAGCCTCCGTTTTGTGGCCAGCCAAGTCTAATCCTGCGTTTTCCATCCAGTTGGACACGATGCGGACTGCCTCGTTGGATCTCCTATCCTGGATCTCCTTGGCCACCACAATCAGGGCTAAGAGTTCGCAGGGTTCAATGCATTGCGGATGTCCAAGGTTACCTTCGATCGCTCTGGATGCTATCTCGGTGACCGTTGATTTGGCCGTCCGGAAACCATACTGGGATTCTGATAGGGCTTCCTTCTCCTGGATCACGACTAGCAGTCGGTTGTATATGATTCTTTCCAGAATTTTGCCGACGGTTTCCAGCAAGCATATTGGATCAGACGCTGCAGTTTCCACAGAACGAGAAATCTCCTTCCCGTAGGCATCTGTTGAACGTGTCAACAAAGACATCTGGTCAGGTTGTTGCTCCGAACTTTAAGGCCATGTTTTGGATCCCATCCGGTCCTGGTGCCTTCTTATATCCAGTTCTTTTGACGGCTGATCTCCTTGGTGACGACCTTATATGCCGTTCCCCTGGCGTTTCCCGCCCTGGCATCCAGTTCACGTTGCGCAGAGACTTCTAGAAGGTTTCCACGTCCAGGCAGTCATCCTTCCATTTGGGGCCGGTAGTCTTTGCTCGCCGTCTGTTCTGTGCTTCTCCGCAGTCGAAATGGATCGCCTGATGGTCACTAAACGTGAACTCCTTGCTTACCCTCCAAATAGATCTCCTACAGAGTGAGCCACTCATGAACCTCATGAACCGAGGATGGAACCTCGCCCCGCCTTGAAGTATGTAAGCTTCTGTCCGTCGTTTGCAAGTATAATGTCCAAGGAGGCAAACTCCTCCAGTAGACACGTGCCTCTGGCGTTGGTTTCCCTGCTGCCTCCTTCTACGGACCACGCAATGAAGTCCCCTGCTATTATTAGAGGGGCTCTTTCGCGCGTGTCTTCCACTATATCTGCCAGCATCCATTGAGAGCGCGCGAAATTATTTTCCTGACCATGCAGCTATTTTAAGCGCCACTGCTTCTTTTTTTCACACAGTTTAAACATCTTACATCTGGCTGCTCTGAAAAGCTGATAAATGCAGCTATAAATCGGACCCAAACACCTTGCACATGCAGCTTACCGCCTGGAAGCTATTAAAACTTCAAATTCAAAGTTAATAATTGATTATGTGAGGCTACCTCGCACGAAAAACATGCAAAACAGGGCTGTCCCAGGTGCTAAATCTCATAGAAAATCATATTTTGGCCGGGTTTTGAGAGAGGTAGCCTCCCTTAAATCGACCTAGAAGCCAAACGCCTCAAAAGGTAAAGGAATATTCAATGAACAAATACAAAAAAGATCTCGGAAAAATTTGATGAAGGTTTTTTGTAAAGACAGGTCAGAGGTGAAAAAAACCCAAAAATTAGGTACTAATGAATCCATATACTCAGCTGCACTCCACATTTTAATAATTTTCAATTTTACGCTTCCTACATGATGTTGATGGTTATTAATGAATGGGCAGGTTAAGCTTGTTGCCTTTGACCAGATTTTTTTGACCAGATTTTCTAACCTGGCTTTTATTATGCCCAAGTTCGATACATTCATAGGTATATATATATTGCATTCCTTTTTTTTTTCTTTTGGGAATGTCTAAGGAGAATATTCAATATTGCGGAATTTCTAATCCGTCATAATGTAGATATTCTGCCCGAATACAGAAACATTACACGAGCAAAACTAAAGGCAGTGCCGGAATCAACAATAACTACGGAGATATCAGCGGAAGTAAAACTTCAAGACCTGATGGCGCAAACTGCGAAACAGATGCTGTGATGGATCTTCTGGGCAAGGTGAATATAAGCAAGCAATATCCACAGACGATAAAACCATAACAGATTCTAGCATGTTTATGGTTTCTTTTGTAACCCTGCGGCTTAAATCGGATACATCGGAATACGCCAAAGGAGTTAATAAAGTCCACAGTAAAAGATATTAAGAACCAGATTTCTAATATAAGGCCGGTAAAAAAATTCAAGGAAGAAAAAACCATTCATGTCAATTCTTAATTTTTCCTTACAATGAACTTAATACTTAACGAACTTACTAATACTAAATCTACCTTAAAATGTGCATTTTGCAAAAAAAAACCAAAAAGGATTTTAAAAATTTGTATGATGCCATAGTTGAAGAGCGTTCAGTATAGCAGCGTACTAGTGGGTAGCACTGTGGCAGCACTCGATCCCGCTTTCGCGATCCACACTTCGCTCTCTCGCCACTAGTTTGTAAGCTCGAGCCCACAAGTTAAGCAATTCGTGCTTGCACCCCCGTTTCGATCGGCCACATATGCGCTACGTTTCGTGCATTTTCATCCTACATACATACCTATATACTTATACATACCCACGGGAACAAGTGTCAAATACATCCGAAATACATATACATATATTGAAGACAACCTCTGCCCACCGACTTCTTATTTCTCCGTACTCAGCGTTGGAATCGCACCCGATCCGCCCTCCTACAAACATTGGTCCTTCGAGCCGGATCTTCCCCCAAACCAAAAAGGAGAAGTCCATCCCAGCAAGCATCGGCGGATCGTCCAGGAGTCAAAGATAAGTACGATCCATCCTAAGCCAACAACAGTGCAGTGCTGGTGTGTTTCCAGCCCAGTCCGAGTCCCGTGAGACCTGTATATACAAACATCGGTCGATCCATCGCTACATAATTGTGCACTTCTTTTTGCGCCCTCCCTTTCGGCGGCGGCATATTATCGGATATTCCGGCCGTTCTCCGATCTTCCGTTCCGTGATTCCGTGTTTTCTGTGTTCTGTGGTCTATGCCTGCTCCTCTGCCATTGTGCATCCGAGTTATTTACAAAATAAAGTGAATCCAGCCCGTATATACATATATGTATATACATACATACATATGTACATACATGGACGCATATTAGCTGCCGCCAGCAACACAAATCCAATTTAATACGGGCATCACATAACCATCCAAACATACATATGTACATATCTGCACAATATCTTTATATATATAAATAAATATAAAATTCCTACAGTCCACTCCTAATATTTTCCAAATACACGTACCTTTATGCTCGTTGTGTTTTTTTTTGGCATACATGCATACAAATACATAATCATCACCACATACATATATACCGTGCACTGCAGTCGCATAAGCCTCGGTACATAACGCTCATACCCAGCCATACATACATACAAGCAGCAATAGCGGTGCCTTCTCCTCGTTTTGCTTTCGTTTTTCCACCGCTGCTCGCGTTGTATTTGTTGGGAGAGCATATTATCGGTACCGCTCTTGAGCATAAGGGAGCGCCAAGTGACGCGCTACCCTGTATTCCGCGGGTATATCGTTTTCAGCTGTGACTCGTCAAGTGACGCGCTACCCTACCTTCTGCGGGAGGCTCACCTCCTTGAGCGGGTGCTGTGGGAATAGGGCCTCCACAATGCGACGGCGCACAGTGGGACATCAGACGAAAAGAGGTGGCAAAAGTCGAAGAATTTTTTGAGAATTCCCCAGAGCTTTCAAAAATATAATTTTCAAGATAATCAGACTTTTAGTTTAGGAGATATGAGCATTCAAAGTTAAAATTTATTTTATTGTACACAAATGTATTCAACTTTTTTTCACTTGCTGCATCTCTGAGGATGAATTAAAAGTAAACTACGTTACGTATGATCCTTTTCTAGGTGTTTCCATTTAGGTATATTCATAGTTTCATTCTGTTGCATGGACAGTAATGAAGAAAAACGTATTTTAAAAACCATCTAATTTTTTAGCTGTTTTTCAACTTTGACTTGACTTTACAAAAAAACTTCATCAAATTTTCCCGAGATATTTTTTGTATATGTTCATCGAGTATTCTTTTACTTATGTTCTAAATCCCTTTTTGCGATTTTGGAGCATTTGGCTTCTAGGTTGATTTAAGTGAGGCTGCCTCGCACGAAAAACAGGCAAAAAAGGGCTGTCGCAGGTGCTAAATCCCATACAAAATCATATTTTGGCCGTTTTTTTTAGCGAGGTAGCCTCACTTAAGTCGACCTAGAAACCAAACGCCCCAAAATCGCAAATAGGGATTTGGAACATAGGTAAAAGAATACGCAATGAACATATACAAAAAATATCTCGGGAAAATTTCATGAAGTTTTTTTGTAAAGTCAGGTCAAAGTTTAAAAACGCCCATAAATTAGGTACTAATGAATCCACATGCTTACGTACACTCCATATTTAAATAATTTGAAATTTTACGCTACCTAAATGATGTTGATGGTTAATAATGAATTCATATATATATAAAAAATTTTGCATTCCTTTTTTTGAGCACTCTAGTCTTTTTTTTACTTCTAAAGCATCCAGTTGCGTATAAGTTGCAGTGAATACAATTTGTGAACATAATTACCGTAAAAATGGCTATGGATAATAAAGTTATAGGAGATATATAGAACTTCAAGCACATTAAACGAATTTCTGGAATCTGTTCTCAATGAATTGAATTTACCACTATTAATTTTAATATTAAAAAGAAATGGGAGGGTGCATTCCGTAAAACTGACTTTTTTAATATCAAAAACGCAAACTGGTTGATTGGAAACAGCTTGCTATATGATGGACCTTCCACCTCCACAGGACGAGACACAGGAAGACCAACAAAAACCTTGGATGACTGTTCAGATTATACAAGAAAGAGAAAACTTGTAGATGCAACATGTCATATACGTATGGATCATTTATCAGAGGCACTGTCAATCAAATAAAACAAGAGGTCGTGTATTACAAAAGCTGTTTCTAATGCAAGTCCTGTTAGACTTGACAGGATCAAGGATAGCATCCTCACGCCACCAAATTCACAACCGAGGAAGTACACATTTCAAAAGGCTTTAGCATTGTTTTTGGATTTGGGAATGTCTAAGGAGAAATATTCAATATTGCGGAATTCCTTAATCCATCATAATTTAGATATTCTGCCTGAATACAGAAACATTACACGAGCAAAACTAAAGGCAGTGCCGGAATAAACAATAACTACAGAGATATCAGCGGAAGTAAAACTTCAAGACCTGATGGAACACACTGCGAAACGGCTCATTGAGAGTTTACCTCACCATCAGATTGAGAGTCTTCCGCATAATCTCACATTGCTCAGCAAATGGGGCTGTGATGGATCTTCTGGGCAAAGTGAATATAAGCAAGCAATATCCACAGACGATAAAGCCATAAGAGAGTCTAACATGTTTATGGCTTCTCTTGTAACCCTGCGGCTTAAATCGGATACATCGGAATATTGGAAAAATCCGCGACCGTCGTCTGCTCATTATTGCAGCCCTATATTATTCAAATACGCCAAAGAATCTTCGGAGTTAATAAAGTTCACAGCAAACTATATTAAGAACCAATTTTTTCTTACAATGATTGATGGAAAAGTACTTAACGAAGTAACTAATACTAACTCTACCTTAAAATGTGCGTTTTGCAAAAAAACCCAAAAGGATTTTAAAAATTTGTATGATTCCATAGTTGAAGAGGAAAATTTGGAATATGGTATTTCCCCATTGCATGCAAAAATAAGATGTATGGAGTTCATCTTAAAACTTGCATATACCATTCCGCGAGAGGGAGAACCTTTTGACAAAAGCACGACAGCTAAGGAAAAACAAAACAATAGGAAACAAATTATTCAAGAAAAATTATTTGAAAAACTATCACTGAAGGTGGACTGCCCCAAGCAAGGATATGGAAACACAAACGATGGAAACTCATCACGGACATTCTTTGAAAAAGTCGAAATTACTGCAGAAATAACTAGTGTGGATATTGACATAATCAAAAGATTGGGTGTCATTTTGAATGTTTTAAACTGCAAGGAAACAATTAACATCCACAAATTTGGTGAATATGCCTCGAAGACTGCAGAGCTGTTACAGGAAAAATATCCTGAAAAGAAACTTACTCCTACGCTTCATAAAATTTTGACACATGGTCAAATTTTAATTGAATATCAGAGCTTACCAATTGGAGAGATGTCAGAGGAAGCACAGCAAGCGAGAAACAAGGATTACAAGAAATACAGGTACATGAATACGTGCAAGATATCACGAAAAACCCAAAACAGAGATCTTTTCAACATGTTAGCAGCCTCTTCAGATCCATATATTTCATCCATTAGACATGTGAGATCTCAAAAAATTGCGCTCCTTGCACATGGTACTCGAGATTCTGCAGGTGGTGCTACTTCTCCACCTGCTTTCGGTCTGCAAGTCGCTTTGTAGTCGCTTTGTAGCGTCCTTAGGGAAACAGGAACGTCTTCGATTCAATTGTTTGCCAGCCCGACGCCCTCCTTTGCCAGAGCGTCCGCCGCTTCGTTCCCGTCGATGCCCTGGTGTCTGGGAACGCAATAGATCCGCACTGACTTGGTCGTGCTTAGTGTGTCTAGTGCCTCCCTGCTTGCCAGGACATTTCTGGAACTAACCGCGGACGACTGCATGGATCTTATCGCCGTTTGGCTGTCAACGCATAGATTGACCACGTTATTCGCTCGTTCGCTCTGTTGAGCGACCTCTGCAGCTTTCTTGATAGCGAAGACTTCCGCCTGGAATATGCTGCTTTCCTTCGGAGGCTCTTGTTGCTACTTAGTATGGACGACCACACCAGCGCCGCGTATAGTAAGACCGAGGTCACTTCTCTCGCCAGGAGTAACCTGCGACCTGGTTTGGGTCCACCAATATTAGCATCCTTGAGAGGGCTGCCTGCGTACTGGAGGCTTTTTGGTAGCGTATTCGATATGAGCGCGGTAGCTTAGTCTGTTGTCCAGCATCACGCCTAGGTATCTTATTGACCCCTGTGACTTGATCGTCGCATCGCCAACTTGAAATGTCGCGAATTCCACCTTCTTCCGACTCGTGAAAACCACAGCCTCCGTTTTGTGGCCAGCCAAGTCTAATCCTGCGTTTTCCATCCAGTTGGACACGATGCGGACTGCCTCGTTGGATCTCCTATCCTGGATCTCCTTGGCCACCACAATCAGGGCTAAGAGTTCGCAGGGTTCAATGCATTGCGGATGTCCAAGGTTACCTTCGATCGCTCTGGATGCTATCTCGGTGACCGTTGATTTGGCCGTCCGGAAACCATACTGGGATTCTGATAGGGCTTCCTTCTCCTGGATCACGACTAGCAGTCGGTTGTATATGATTCTTTCCAGAATTTTGCCGACGGTTTCCAGCAAGCATATTGGATCAGACGCTGCAGTTTCCACAGAACGAGAAATCTCCTTCCCGTAGGCATCTGTTGAACGTGTCAACAAAGACATCTGGTCAGGTTGTTGCTCCGAACTTTAAGGCCATGTTTTGGATCCCATCCGGTCCTGG
Organism: Drosophila helvetica; assembly: GCA_963969585.1. NCBI lineage: Eukaryota > Metazoa > Arthropoda > Insecta > Diptera > Drosophilidae > Drosophila > Drosophila helvetica. The sequence goes on along the minus strand of OZ018401.1, from coordinate 36,549,942 downwards.
TGCCTTCTTATATCCAGTTCTTTTGACGGCTGATCTCCTTGGTGACGACCTTATATGCCGTTCCCCTGGCGTTTCCCGCCCTGGCATCCAGTTCACGTTGCGCAGAGACTTCTAGAAGGTTTCCACGTCCAGGCAGTCATCCTTCCATTTGGGGCCGGTAGTCTTTGCTCGCCGTCTGTTCTGTGCTTCTCCGCAGTCGAAATGGATCGCCTGATGGTCACTAAACGTGAACTCCTTGCTTACCCTCCAAATAGATCTCCTACAGAGTGAGCCACTCATGAACCTCATGAACCGAGGATGGAACCTCGCCCCGCCTTGAAGTATGTAAGCTTCTGTCCGTCGTTTGCAAGTATAATGTCCAAGGAGGCAAACTCCTCCAGTAGACACGTGCCTCTGGCGTTGGTTTCCCTGCTGCCTCCTTCTACGGACCACGCAATGAAGTCCCCTGCTATTATTAGAGGGGCTCTTTCGCGAGTGTCTTCCACTATATCTGCCAGCATCCATTGAGAGCGCGCGAAATTATTTTCCTGACCATGCAGCTATTTTAAGCGCCACTGCTTCTTTTTTTCACACAGTTTAAACATCTTACATCTGGCTGCTCTGAAAAGCTGATAAATGCAGCTATAAATCGGACCCAAACACCTTGCACATGCAGCTTACCGCCTGGAAGCTATTAAAACTTCAAATTCAAAGTTAATAATTGATTATGTGAGGCTACCTCGCACGAAAAACATGCAAAACAGGGCTGTCCCAGGTGCTAAATCTCATAGAAAATCATATTTTGGCCGGGTTTTGAGAGAGGTAGCCTCCCTTAAATCGACCTAGAAGCCAAACGCCTCAAAAGGTAAAGGAATATTCAATGAACAAATACAAAAAAGATCTCGGAAAAATTTGATGAAGGTTTTTTGTAAAGACAGGTCAGAGGTGAAAAAAACCCAAAAATTAGGTACTAATGAATCCATATACTCAGCTGCACTCCACATTTTAATAATTTTCAATTTTACGCTTCCTACATGATGTTGATGGTTATTAATGAATGGGCAGGTTAAGCTTGTTGCCTTTGACCAGATTTTTTTGACCAGATTTTCTAACCTGGCTTTTATTATGCCCAAGTTCGATACATTCATAGGTATATATATATTGCATTCCTTTTTTTTTTCTTTTGGGAATGTCTAAGGAGAATATTCAATATTGCGGAATTTCTAATCCGTCATAATGTAGATATTCTGCCCGAATACAGAAACATTACACGAGCAAAACTAAAGGCAGTGCCGGAATCAACAATAACTACGGAGATATCAGCGGAAGTAAAACTTCAAGACCTGATGGCGCAAACTGCGAAACAGATGCTGTGATGGATCTTCTGGGCAAGGTGAATATAAGCAAGCAATATCCACAGACGATAAAACCATAACAGATTCTAGCATGTTTATGGTTTCTTTTGTAACCCTGCGGCTTAAATCGGATACATCGGAATACGCCAAAGGAGTTAATAAAGTCCACAGTAAAAGATATTAAGAACCAGATTTCTAATATAAGGCCGGTAAAAAAATTCAAGGAAGAAAAAACCATTCATGTCAATTCTTAATTTTTCCTTACAATGAACTTAATACTTAACGAACTTACTAATACTAAATCTACCTTAAAATGTGCATTTTGCAAAAAAAAACCAAAAAGGATTTTAAAAATTTGTATGATGCCATAGTTGAAGAGCGTTCAGTATAGCAGCGTACTAGTGGGTAGCACTGTGGCAGCACTCGATCCCGCTTTCGCGATCCACACTTCGCTCTCTCGCCACTAGTTTGTAAGCTCGAGCCCACAAGTTAAGCAATTCGTGCTTGCACCCCCGTTTCGATCGGCCACATATGCGCTACGTTTCGTGCATTTTCATCCTACATACATACCTATATACTTATACATACCCACGGGAACAAGTGTCAAATACATCCGAAATACATATACATATATTGAAGACAACCTCTGCCCACCGACTTCTTATTTCTCCGTACTCAGCGTTGGAATCGCACCCGATCCGCCCTCCTACAAACATTGGTCCTTCGAGCCGGATCTTCCCCCAAACCAAAAAGGAGAAGTCCATCCCAGCAAGCATCGGCGGATCGTCCAGGAGTCAAAGATAAGTACGATCCATCCTAAGCCAACAACAGTGCAGTGCTTGTGTGTTTCCAGCCCAGTCCGAGTCCCGTGAGACCTGTATATACAAACATCGGTCGATCCATCGCTACATAATTGTGCACTTCTTTTTGCGCCCTCCCTTTCGGCGGCGGCATATTATCGGATATTCCGGCCGTTCTCCGATCTTCCGTTCCGTGATTCCGTGTTTTCTGTGTTCTGTGGTCTATGCCTGCTCCTCTGCCATTGTGCATCCGAGTTATTTACAAAATAAAGTGAATCCAGCCCGTATATACATATATGTATATACATACATACATATGTACATACATGGACGCATATTAGCTGCCGCCAGCAACACAAATCCAATTTAATACGGGCATCACATAACCATCCAAACATACATATGTACATATCTGCACAATATCTTTATATATATAAATAAATATAAAATTCCTACAGTCCACTCCTAATATTTTCCAAATACACGTACCTTTATGCTCGTTGTGTTTTTTTTTGGCATACATGCATACAAATACATAATCATCACCACATACATATATACCGTGCACTGCAGTCGCATAAGCCTCGGTACATAACGCTCATACCCAGCCATACATACATACAAGCAGCAATAGCGGTGCCTTCTCCTCGTTTTGCTTTCGTTTTTCCACCGCTGCTCGCGTTGTATTTGTTGGGAGAGCATATTATCGGTACCGCTCTTGAGCATAAGGGAGCGCCAAGTGACGCGCTACCCTGTATTCCGCGGGTATATCGTTTTCAGCTGTGACTCGTCAAGTGACGCGCTACCCTACCTTCTGCGGGAGGCTCACCTCCTTGAGCGGGTGCTGTGGGAATAGGGCCTCCACAATGCGACGGCGCACAGTGGGACATCAGACGAAAAGAGGTGGCAAAAGTCGAAGAATTTTTTGAGAATTCCCCAGAGCTTTCAAAAATATAATTTTCAAGATAATCAGACTTTTAGTTTAGGAGATATGAGCATTCAAAGTTAAAATTTATTTTATTGTACACAAATGTATTCAACTTTTTTTCACTTGCTGCATCTCTGAGGATGAATTAAAAGTAAACTACGTTACGTATGATCCTTTTCTAGGTGTTTCCATTTAGGTATATTCATAGTTTCATTCTGTTGCATGGACAGTAATGAAGAAAAACGTATTTTAAAAACCATCTAATTTTTTAGCTGTTTTTCAACTTTGACTTGACTTTACAAAAAAACTTCATCAAATTTTCCCGAGATATTTTTTGTATATGTTCATCGAGTATTCTTTTACTTATGTTCTTAATCCCTTTTTGCGATTTTGGAGCATTTGGCTTCTAGGTTGTTTAAGTGAGGCTGCCTCGCACGAAAAACAGGCAAAAAAGGGCTGTCGCAGGTGCTAAATCCCATACAAAATCATATTTTGGCCGTTTTTTTTAGCGAGGTAGCCTCACTTAAGTCGACCTAGAAACCAAACGCCCCAAAATCGCAAATAGGGATTTGGAACATAGGTAAAAGAATACGCAATGAACATATACAAAAAATATCTCGGGAAAATTTCATGAAGTTTTTTTGTAAAGTCAGGTCAAAGTTTAAAAACGCCCATAAATTAGGTACTAATGAATCCACATGCTTACGTACACTCCATATTTAAATAATTTTCAATTTTACGCTACCTAAATGATGTTGATGGTTAATAATGAATTCATATATATATAAAAAATTTTGCATTCCTTTTTTTGAGCACTCTAGTCTTTTTTTTACTTCTAAAGCATCCAGTTGCGTATAAGTTGCAGTGAATACAATTTGTGAACATAATTACCGTAAAAATGGCTATGGATAATAAAGTTATAGGAGATATATAGAACTTCAAGCACATTAAACGAATTTCTGGAATCTGTTCTCAATGAATTGAATTTACCACTATTAATTTTAATATTAAAAAGAAATGGGAGGGTGCATTCCGTAAAACTGACTTTTTTAATATCAAAAACGCAAACTGGTTGATTGGAAACAGCTTGCTATATGATGGACCTTCCACCTCCACAGGACGAGACACAGGAAGACCAACAAAAACCTTGGATGACTGTTCAGATTATACAAGAAAGAGAAAACTTGTAGATGCAACATGTCATATACGTATGGATCATTTATCAGAGGCACTGTCAATCAAATAAAACAAGAGGTCGTGTATTACAAAAGCTGTTTCTAATGCAAGTCCTGTGAGACTTGACAGGATCAAGGATAGCATCCTCACGCCACCAAATTCACAACCGAGGAAGTACACATTTCAAAAGGCTTTAGCATTGTTTTTGGATTTGGGAATGTCTAAGGAGAAATATTCAATATTGCGGAATTCCTTAATCCATCATAATTTAGATATTCTGCCTGAATACAGAAACATTACACGAGCAAAACTAAAGGCAGTGCCGGAATAAACAATAACTACAGAGATATCAGCGGAAGTAAAACTTCAAGACCTGATGGAACACACTGCGAAACGGCTCATTGAGAGTTTACCTCACCATCAGATTGAGAGTCTTCCGCATAATCTCACATTGCTCAGCAAATGGGGCTGTGATGGATCTTCTGGGCAAAGTGAATATAAGCAAGCAATATCCACAGACGATAAAGCCATAAGAGAGTCTAACATGTTTATGGCTTCTCTTGTAACCCTGCGGCTTAAATCGGATACATCGGAATATTGGAAAAATCCGCGACCGTCGTCTGCTCATTATTGCAGCCCTATATTATTCAAATACGCCAAAGAATCTTCGGAGTTAATAAAGTTCACAGCAAACTATATTAAGAACCAATTTTTTCTTACAATGATTGATGGAAAAGTACTTAACGAAGTAACTAATACTAACTCTACCTTAAAATGTGCGTTTTGCAAAAAAACCCAAAAGGATTTTAAAAATTTGTATGATTCCATAGTTGAAGAGGAAAATTTGGAATATGGTATTTCCCCATTGCATGCAAAAATAAGATGTATGGAGTTCATCTTAAAACTTGCATATACCATTCCGCGAGAGGGAGAACCTTTTGACAAAAGCACGACAGCTAAGGAAAAACAAAACAATAGGAAACAAATTATTCAAGAAAAATTATTTGAAAAACTATCACTGAAGGTGGACTGCCCCAAGCAAGGATATGGAAACACAAACGATGGAAACTCATCACGGACATTCTTTGAAAAAGTCGAAATTACTGCAGAAATAACTAGTGTGGATATTGACATAATCAAAAGATTGGGTGTCATTTTGAATGTTTTAAACTGCAAGGAAACAATTAACATCCACAAATTTGGTGAATATGCCTCGAAGACTGCAGAGCTGTTACAGGAAAAATATCCTGAAAAGAAACTTACTCCTACGCTTCATAAAATTTTGACACATGGTCAAATTTTAATTGAATATCAGAGCTTACCAATTGGAGAGATGTCAGAGGAAGCACAGCAAGCGAGAAACAAGGATTACAAGAAATACAGGTACATGAATACGTGCAAGATATCACGAAAAACCCAAAACAGAGATCTTTTCAACATGTTAGCAGCCTCTTCAGATCCATATATTTCATCCATTAGACATGTGAGATCTCAAAAAATTGCGCTCCTTGCACATGGTACTCGAGATTCTGCAGGTGGTGCTACTTCTCCACCTGCTTTCGGTCTGCAAGTCGCTTTGTAGTCGCTTTGTAGCGTCCTTAGGGAAACAGGAACGTCTTCGATTCAATTGTTTGCCAGCCCGACGCCCTCCTTTGCCAGAGCGTCCGCCGCTTCGTTCCCGTCGATGCCCTGGTGTCTGGGAACGCAATAGATCCGCACTGACTTGGTCGTGCTTAGTGTGTCTAGTGCCTCCCTGCTTGCCAGGACATTTCTGGAACTAACCGCGGACGACTGCATGGATCTTATCGCCGTTTGGCTGTCAACGCATAGATTGACCACGTTATTCGCTCGTTCGCTCTGTTGAGCGACCTCTGCAGCTTTCTTGATAGCGAAGACTTCCGCCTGGAATATGCTGCATCGGTCCGGTAGACCTTATTTCTGGGTCTGTGCAGTATAGGCCCGCTCCTACTCCTCCGTCCATCTTGGAGCCGTCTGTATATATGTTTAGGTGTTCAATCTTCCGATTGAACTGTGCCCGAATCCTTGTGGCAACATATTACCTGATGCAATTATAATATTTCCAGAAAAAAAAATTTTTTTTTTGTGAAATCAGATTGAGCTAAAAAAAATTATGTAAAATAATTATGTATAGTAAAATTTACCATTAAAATACTTTATCGATCCAAAAAAATTTTAATTCAGCACATTACATAGGAAAATATGCACCGGCAACAAAGTTGAACTTTGGCTTTTTATAGGTAAGCTTCTAAACAATGTAGCGCTACGTAATATTGTCTTCTAAATTTTGGAAGATTTATCTGTTTATGCTGTTTATTTCATGAAGATATCTTTATTCGTTCAGAAGTTATTAATTTAGCAAGCTGAAATGGCAGAATGTCCCATTGTGTGGTGGTGGCCAAGGCCAAGATCTTCATGCGACAACTTTGGGAGTTAAAGCTGGACTGGGATGACAAATTACCGCTGCAGCTCCAACACGAATGGAAAGACTACCGTGAAGACCTACAAGAATTGAATGAGATGCAGATTCCCCGACATATCTCTGATGGCAAGTTTCCAGTTACCCAAGAACTACATACTTTTGTAAACGCATCAGAACGAGCCTGTGGCGCATCAATATACGCACGCGCTACATACAAAAACAACCAAGTGTCAGTACGACTGCTCTGCTCCAAGTCACGTGTGGCACCGACAGCCAAGCAATCAATATCACGGTTAGAACTTTGCGCTGCAGTCCTTGGTGCTGAACTCACACACCGAGTCCGAACGGATCTTCATATGGACATCAACACGGTTTCAGGATGTTTCTGGACTGACTCCACCATTGTGCTTTCCTGGAAAAACGCACCGGCATCGACATAACATACGTTTTTGGCAAATCGAATAGCCAAAATACAGGCATTGTCTAACCAACGACAATGGCGTCATGTTTTGTCGACCAATAACTCAGCCGATATACTGTTAAGAGGAATTGCAGCCAATGGATTAACAAATCAAAATCTGCAGTTATACCGACCACGGATCCCGAGAGAAATGGCCGACTGCACCAATCAGTGAGCATACTAATCTCGAGAGAAAGGCGAAGCATGTCAGCTTGCCAATCGCACCCAGCGCACATGCAGACATAGGAACTCATCTTACAAGCTTCAACGCATTGTAGCATACATGTTACGCTTTTGCTGCAAAACCAATAGAGCGGCTACAACGACACTCTGCATAGGAGAACTGAACAGTGCTCGCGCTATAATCTTGCGAACTATCCAGCAAGTCGAGTTTACCGCAGACTTAAGGCAGTTACAACGCCATAAGTCTGTGGACAAAAGGAGCTCGATCATATCGTTATCTCCCATACTAGGAGAAGGTGGGCTCATCCGAGTTGGCGGTAGACTAGAAGAAGCTCTACTTCCGTACAACGCTAAACATCAAATTCTACTGCCATACAATGATCCGATAGTCAAAATGATTATGCGAGAACTCCATGAGGAGAACATGCATTGCGGTACCCAAGCCCTAAGGGCCATTGCAGGACAACAGTATTGGATCATCAACGACAAAACGATGGCTAGTAACATCATTCACAGCTGTGTTAGATGCACCAGAGCCAGACCAAAGCTAATGCACCAGATTATGGGAAATCTTCCAGCACAAAGAGTCATACAAGCACGACCATTTCTGAATGCAAGCGTTGACTACTGTGGACCGATTGCGATCCACCATAAGATCCGAGGAAAAAGGCCAGACAAGGCATACATCGCCGTGTTCTGCTGCGTTTCCGCAAAGGCAGTGCACCTAGAATTGGTGAGCGACCTAACCACAGATGCATTCTTGGCAACTCTCCGTGGATTCTTAAGCAGGCATGGGAAATGCCAGACTATTCATTGCAATAATGCAACCAACTTCATAGGTGCAAACAATCAGCTAAAGGAATTAAAAGAAGCCATCTTCAGCGAAAAAGCACTTCAGCTAATAACGGATCACTGCAACAAATGACAAGTGGACTTCAAATTCATTCCTACCCGAGCCCCATCCTTTAGAGGCCTACGAGAAGCTGTGGTTAAATCAGCAGAAAGGCAGCTGATCAAAAGAACAAACACAGCATACTTGGCATTTGAAAGTGAAGCAATTCTCAATTCTCGACCCATTACTCCAATGCCAAACGATCCAACTGACATAACAGCGCTCACCCTAGAACACTTCTTGATTGATGATCCATTGACAACACCATCCACCATCCAACGTCAACACTGAGCATCAAGAAAAAACACTGGTATGGCGCTGGGAATTGGTCTCGCGCTTAAAACATTCATTCTGGAAACAATGGTCTACGGAATACCTCCAAGAACTACAAACACGGCACAAGTGGAAAACCGCTTCACCAAACGTGCCCGAAAGACTACTTGTTTTGGTGAAAGAAGACAACCTTCCAGTAATAAAGTGGCCAATGGGTCGCATCATTAAGACCTATCCTAGACAAGACAACCAGGTCCGAGTGGTTGATGTTAAAACAGCATCAGGCGTATACAAGCGCTCCATCACTCGTCTAGCGCCGTTATTTCCAGAAGACGTGGCGATCAAACGCTCCAACACCGTCATCAACGACATTGCAAGGCCTGATGAGCCACAACCACAGCGCAGAAAGGCAGTTGCACCTTCACTAATATCAACATTGCTAGTGATGCTAATAGTCAATAAATGTAACAAAATTCGCAAACCAACCTGGAATATTCTATGAGAAAATTGGAACCACAAGAATGACAAAGTCTGAATGGACCATGATCATATACTATGACTTGGATCCATATTGGAAAGATATGCAAGTAATGTCCACCGGAATTTCCGAACTAAGACACATGTGCCCTTAACTAAAAAATGTCCCAGCGTGCAACTCCATAGTTCAACATTTTCAACATTTGTATAATGAGCTACAAACAGGAAATATTTTAATGAAAACCTCTCGACAACGCCGATCACTGCTTGATATAGTAGGAAACGTGGCAAACAATTTGTTCGGTGTTCTTGACTCAAAATACGTTGAGAAAATGGCCGAAGTAATAGAAAAGGTAAAAACAAACGAAGACTTTCTACTACATCTACTGCGAAATCAAACCTCGATTGTCGACTCCACAATCAATGTCGTCACAAAAGATAAGTCAGCAACGGGCAACCGCCTGAAGGTATTGGAACGGCAAGTGGATACCATCAACAGAGAAAGAGGAACATATCACGGCGATCATCTAACTCAGGCATACCTAGGACTCACAGCACAATTAACTCTGTTGACAACGAGTCTTCAACGTATGCAGTCCGATATAGCTGATGTACTAATCGGTATTCACCATCGGACAATAAGTCCTACGCTATTTTTTCCTGAATAATTAAGAGATCAACTAGACCAAATACGGGATCATTTGCCACCCGATCAAATGCTGCCGGTTACAATAGAGAATGTCATTCATCTATACAGAATCATGCGGCCCGAAGGAACACCAACTGCAAACCACGTTGTATTCAAGGTAACGCTACCTCTAGTTTCAACAGTTAAGCTTGAAACCTTCAGCATCATTCCGATTCCTACCTGGGACTCAACAAGTTGGAGCTTGTTTGATCTCAAAACAACTGTAATTACAGTAAACACACATCGAGATCAGTTCATGGGCTTTACTCCAGAGGAATTTCGACGCTGCTTCAAACTGTCAACGAATTCATCTGTTTTGATCATCAAACGGTCTTTAACATTGATAATCACTGCGAGTTCCAGTTGTTTAACAACAAACCATCAGCATTATGTCAAGTCATTCATTCAAAGGCTGACATGTTGTGGACAAGAACTCAGCAACCGAAAAAATGGATTTTTGCGACACACGCTATAATGACACTTCAGGCAGTCTGCAACGGATCTCCATCAAACATACAGTTGGAAGGAACTGGCTTACTATCGCTATCTCCTGGATGTACTGCTCGCAAATAAGCATCAGCACCTTCAGCACTACAAACAGCGAGTTAAAATCAACCTACACTCGATTTGGAGACATAAGTTCAGCGGTGACATCTCCTTCACCACCAATGGTACACCTGCAGAACCAGACATCAGACTATCTTCAAGAACTTGATGATCTACGCCATGATACATACATACATAGCAATGCAGACATATTATGTAATACACATGACACTTTTACCAAAACAACAACTTCACCCGGTCGACAGGAAATATCACGACTCATCATTATAGCTGAGTCAACAATAAACCGCCTCGGCAGCGAATTCTGCTGACAATGCGATCATTCCTCAGAAGACATCATTGCTGACCATCACAATTGCCCAAATTGAGCGCCAGCCAATAAAATCATATTACATCAATATTAATTTCACATTAATTATAATTTTTACCATTTTATCACGGCAGTCTCACTCTAATAGATCGCTTTTAATAAACCTTCCATCTTTAGTTAACCGTAGAAAAATGCTTGGTGTGATTTTTGTGCACAACTTGATCAAGGGTGACGTAGATAGCCTTGACTTGTAGAGCCGTATAAACTTCACTATTCCTGTTAGAAACACTAGAAACTATATACGGTTGTTTCTTCCGATTTGAAGATCGAGTTTTTCCTTGCATGAACCTTTTAGAGTTTTATGCTTGGATTATAAATACCTCTACCATATCATATCTACAACTAATTCCCTTCCTCTTCTTATATCACTATTACTCACATACCTTTCTCGTAATTAGAAATTGAAAGTGTACGATAGTTTTAGCGCGTCATGCGGCAACACCCCTCGGTTGGTTGGGTGGGAGGAGGGCTGCGTTCCGGCCTGGGATTCGCGCGTAACAGCATTCGGCTGGTGTCGCATGGGCCACTTGATGGTGCAGTCATTGTATATCAACGTCCAAATAATTTACAAAATAATTTACAGCCCAATTTCACCCCAGTGCTCTCCTGCCATGGTTGAAAAATTGACTAGTCACTAGTGACTTTGTTAGTTTTTTACGCTAGCGTAAAAAATACATAGCTTAGCTTAGCACGAAGTTTTGTTGAAAATATAATATAATTTTTTAGGTAGGAACTTACATTTTTTCATGCATATCTATATATTATTAGAAATAAGATAGAACTCTTAAATTTCATACCCGATACTCAAAGGTTAGCAATGTTTAATAAACATACTAATGTACACATACATACGATATATTCGTGTTGTATAGATTCGTGTTACAGTTTAATGGTATGGACGCATATCTCTCTACCGCTTTCACTGCATGCCTTCCCATAATGCTGTCTCTGTTTGTGCAGCTAGTTAAACTTTAAAGTCTGATATCATACAGCTATTATGACTGACTCATGGAATTAATACTTTTTAAGTCAGTCAAAAGCAAAAAAGTCAGTCGAAAACAGATCTAGCTATTAACAGTTAGCCGTTTCTCGTTGTCAAAAAAAAACTGTTATTTACAGACCCTTTGAGCAAAGACTCAGAGAAGAACCGCTCACATCGGTTTCTGAGGAAATCGGTCTCTGCTCAGCCAACAACCCTTTTTTCGTTTACCTTTTTCTCTGCCTGATTCATTGACCGTTTCGTTGCGAGGGAGAAAAATAGAAGTCTTTTGCGTTTATGTGCGTATATTATGTGTTATTTTACGACGCCGCTATTAAAGCCTACACCCATTACTTGTAGAGATTATCACACTTTTGGAAGATGTTCGCCCACAATATAAAAAATTACTTATTTTGCATATAATGGATTTGATAATTTTGTTATATATATACAACACAAGAATATACTGAGCGAATGTACATATATAAAAATATTAATGTCTTTCATACCTAACTTCTCGTTAGAAAATTGGACCGTAACGATTATAATTTTTATACAAAAAATTATGCAATAAGAATTATTTTTTAATTAAAAAAAATTTTTTTTTTAATTATTAAAATTAGTTTATATGATAAAAATAAAAAATAATTATTATAATTCATTTTTAAATAAAAAATTAATTCATAACTTTTATTTTCAATTTTTATAATAAAAAAAACATACATATTTACATACAAATGTACACACATATTTACATACTAATGTACATACATACATACAAATGTATATACATATGTACATACATGTTATATATAAACTGAAAGGTATTAATGAGTAGATCATTTATATGGGTCTATATATGATCTGGCTCCTTCGGCTCAAAGGATATTTCAATTCAATTTTTATTTTAAATAATAAAAAAATAAAAGCTATTAATTTTTTATTTAAAAATTAATTATAATAACTATTTTTTATTTGTATCATATAAATTAATTTTAATAATTAAAAAATTATTTTTAACAAAAATATTGATTTTGAAAATAAAGTTAATAATAATAAAATAAAAAGAATAAAAAGTTTATCTTGTTTTTGAATTTGGCGTGCGAAAGTAACATATGTCCATTTTCCCCTTCCTTCTTGGAGGCTTTTTTGTGCCTACATTTTTTTGAACTCATAACTCTTATTTACGGTCCCTGGAAAATTGTCTGTAAGGTATTCTGCGTCACATCAATAAGCAGCACTCAGCGAGCGAGGAAGTCTTTTTCGTTTGTATGCGTGGACCGTTGATCATGTTCATTGTCATGCATAATCCAATAAGCCCACTACAGTTCTAACTAATAAGGTGACTTGAGCATACAGGCATAAGTCATGGAGTTTCCCAATTACCGTCTCTAATAACATCTTACTTTCAGCTCTATTTTGATGATTAAAGGCCATCGCGAATGAGTAACGCATTTGACGGGAGTGGAATGATCCATGACATCTTCGCCTATCTCTCTCGTGGTGATCAGACGTGTTTTTTCTTTGCGCTCCGCTTATTTTTCACTTATTTTGCCTAAAAGGCCGGTGTTTTTTCAAAATCAACATTAATAAGCCTCCAAACTAACCTTCTATTAGAAATTCTATCCTGAACCACGACTGCATGCGTATTAATTCTGTACAAACATAATATAATAATTATACCCGGTACTCGAAGAGTAAATGGGTATTTTAGATTTATTGAAAAAATTGATGTGTGCAACACCCAGAAATAAGCGTTTCCGAACCCCATAAAGTATATATATTCTTGATCAGCATCAATAGCAGAGTCGATAAAGCTATGCCTGTCTAACCATCCGTCTGTCCGTCTTCATGAGCACCTATATCTCAATGACTATATATGCTGGAGCAACCAAATTTTGCATCCGGACTTTTGTCATATCACACTGTTACAACTGTAATTCAAATTTCGCCCCGCCTCTTTCCGCCCACACAAAGAACGAAAATCTGTGGCATGCAAAATTTTGATGATACGAGAAAAGTACAAATGGAGAATCACAGAAAAAGACCATATCTATCAGAGTGTTGAATCTGGATAAGATAGGATCATATATATAGCCGAAATGAAGAAAACCATTTCGAAATTCATCGTTCCCTCTCGCTCTCTCTCATACATCGATAAGGGTGCTATGCCCATTCGCATTTTTTGACGCCTCGATGTCAGAGACTAGAAGAGTTAGATCAACCAAACTTTCTATCCAAGCTCCTGTGATATCAAACCGAGATCAGTTTATTTCGCCCCGCTTCTTTCCGCCCACGCAAAGGACGAAAATCTGTGCCATGTACAATTTTGATGATACGAGAAAAGTACAAACGGAGATCAGAGTGTTGAATCTGGATCAGATCAGATCATTAATATAGCCACAATAAAGGAAACCATTTCGAAAGGCATCGTTCCCTCTCGCTCTCTCTCACACACCGGGGTGGGTGCTATGCCTGATCGAATTTGACGCCTAGATCTCAAAGACTATAAGAGCTAGATCAACCAAACTTTCTATCCAAGCTCCTGTGATATCAAACCGAGACGAGTTTGTTTCAAAATTTGGCCACGCCCCGTTCCGCCCTCACAAAGGACGAAAATCCACAATTTTTAAGATACGAGAAAACCAAAAACGCAGAATCATGGAAAATACCCGTATCTACCAGATTGCCGAATCTGGATCAGGTCAGATCAGATCATTACTATAGCCAAAAGGAATAAATAAAATTTCAGTGGCTACGAAGTGCCTTCCAAGCGCTTACTCATTCCTTCTCTCTCTCGCACACATACCGTATACATACGTTAAAGCGTATATGTAGTATTGAAATATGCGCTTCTCGCGTATTAAAGAGCGAACGACGTCTGTATACACAAATGGTTTATTCAGAACTAAAAAAATGAGATATGTACATGCATGCATACGAATAAGAATTCAAAGGAGAGGCGAGAGATAACATAGGCTCTCGCTGTTCATGTACATTATGTTTATTAGCGTTGCCACACAGATCATGTTATGGTTACAATTCAAATTTCAACACTTTTGCTTAAACATAATATTATGTTATTACAATGTATTAATCAATTAATCCAAGCGATTTTACAAATCCGCAAATGCTTTTGCTTACATAATCTTTTGGTTAATACATCGGCAACGTTTTTCTGTGTGGATACGTATTCAAGTTTTATCTCTTTACTTTCTACTTTGTCTCTAACAAAATGATATTTTTAATCTATATGCTTTGTGCGTTTATGGTGAATAGGATTTTTCGCAATATGATGCGCACTGAGGTTGTCACCATAGATGGTCATAGGCTCTTGATTTGAGTATCCAATCTCTTGCAACAGCCCTTGTAGATATACTGCTTCTCTAGCAGCTGTTGATAGCGCCACATACTCTGCTTCCGTGCTGCTCATGGCGACGACACTCTGCTTAGCTGATGTCCATGAAAACGCACTACCAGCTAGGAAGAAAACGTATCCAGAATATGATTTTCGGTCCAGCTTGTCGTTGGCCCAATCAGCATCGGCGAATCCTTTTACTGGCGCTCCAGACTTTTGGTAAATGATGCTCATATTCATAGTGCCGCGCAAATAGCGCAACACATGCTTAGCTGCAGTTTCGTGCTCCACATGAGGGTCTTGGTTTCGCTGTGATAGTTTGCTTACAGCATGAAGAATGTCGGGTCGGCTCAAAACTGCTAAGTACATGAGCGAACCAATTAGTGATTGATAATATGTCATATTTACCTTTGCACATTCTTCATTTTTACAACCAACGTGAAAACCTGGGTCAAGTGGTGTTGCGACTGGACGGCAATCCAGCATACCGAAAGTATTCAAAACGCTTTCCATATACTTTGTCTGGCATAACTTGAGGGCACCTTGTTTGCCGTCTCGATGAATTTCCATGCCTAGGAAAAAGTTGAGCTGGCCTCCATCTTTCATCTCAAATACGGATGCGATCTTTTGCTTGATCGCGCTGACGTCCTTCTCTTTAGGACAGATGATTATCAGGTCGTCGACGTAAACTGCTATATAACTGAAGCCTTGTTGATTCTGTTTGACGTATAGACATTGCTCGTGTTGACTTCTTTTAAATCCCATGTTAACCAGCACCTCGTTCAATGTGTCATTCCAGACACGTCCGGACTGCTTCAGCCCGTAGATAGCCTTTTGAAGTTTGAGTACCTTTTCCGGGTTCTGCTCATCTATAAAGCCTGAGGGTTGCTTCATATAGACGACTTTACCGTTGAGATACGCGTTAGAGATATCCACCTGATGCATGTGTAACTGCTTTTCTGCAGCGATCGCAAATAACATTCGGATTGTCTCATAGCGTAACACTGGAGACATTACGCCAAACTGCTGGCTACATCCTTGTGCCATAAGTCTCGACTTAAACCTTTCAATGTCACCGTTTTTGTTGCGTTTGATTCTGAAGACCCATTTTGAGCCTATGGTCTTTTGTCCCGGCGGAAGATTAACAGGAGTCCATGTATTATTTAACACGAGTGCATCAAATTCCTTTTGCATCGATTTTTTCCATTCTTCTGCATCGTGGCCATGCAACGCATCTGCAACGGTCCGTGGAGTTTCAATGTCATCGGAGCAGCTTAGATTGTTGAGAACATTGTACTGTTTCTTTGGTCTGCTAGGTTGACCAGTACGAATGATTTTTGGCCTTCCTGGGCCACGTATTTGTGGGATGTCTTCATCTGAGCTTTGGCTCTGTTCTGGATCGCTTGCACTTACGAAGTACTCCTCCTCCTCATCATCGCTGTTGTCAACGTTGCCTTCCGTTTCGTCTTCGGGCTCATCAACAGTTTGTACCTGCACAGGTTCTTCGTTTGACTCAAAGCGTATGATAATTTTAGCAAGTTCCTCAGTCTGATCTTTATTTTCGTGAATATCATTTACTTTATTGACGAACTCACCCTCCACAATCTTGACGTCTCGGCGTTCCACTACTATTCGCTTTTCTGGGTCATATAATCGATATGCTTTTGCTGCAAAAGAGTAGCCAACAAAAATGTACTCTTTTCCTTTGGCAACAAATTTGCCTTTTTTTGTTTTGTCCAGTGCAAATGCGCGTGAACCAAATATTTTCAGATGGTTTACCGATGGTTTGCACTGATTCCAAGCCTCGAAGGGGGTGCATCCATTTAACGCTCTAGTCGGACATCTATTTCGCGAATAGACTGCAGTGTGTACTGCTTCGGCCCACAAAAATGCATTTAAATTTGCGTGAATTAACATACTCCTGGCCATTTCAACGATTGTACGATTTGCGCGCTCAGCAACGCCGTTTTGCTGAGGTGTGTAAGGTACCGTTAATTCTCTTTTTATTCCGCACGTGCTTAACAAATTTGTAAATTCATTGTTTATGTACTCAGTACCATTATCGCTACGCAAAGCTTTAATTGTTTTTTCGGTTTCAAACAAATCTTTATTGCAACAGATATGCGATGTTGCTCCACTGTCGATACACCAAGAATTTTTTCGATGTGTAGAGACGCAGCTGTGCATTAAACAGTTAGATCTCTCATCCCTTGCGCACTGTTTCGAATTCTCTTTATTGCTTTTGCACTCAGATGCGCGGTGCCCGCTTTGTTTACATTTGTAGCATTTGCCTCGAAACTCGCGATGCTCGTTGGATTTCTTGCCGTCTCGTTTGCTGTCTGGCGACTGGCGCCGTAATTCTCCGAACGCGAACCGTTGTTTTTTTGAGTCTGTGTGTGTGCGTACACAGCCTGTAAAGCAAGTTCACGATCGTCTCTTTCATTTTTACGTGCTCCTTCTTCAAGTATTTTTACTTTTACCGTTTCAAACGAGGGCAGAGTGTCGCGTGTTTCTATCGCCACGACGAAATTTTCCCAACCGCTGGGCAAGCTTGACAACAACATTATTACTTTTAGCTCGTCTTGAATTTCGATATTAAGCTCGGCTAACTTTTCAGTAATTTCCACGAAAGAGTTTACATATTGTACCACGTTATCACCGTTTTGCATATTTTGCCGCAAAAGTTTTTGGTATAACTGTACCTTTCGCACTGGTCCCACTGACACATGAACATCGCGTAATTTTTGCCACGCTTGCTTCGACGTTTTGCATGACTTAATGTGCATCAACTGCGTTGGTTTTACATTTAATATAATGCATGCCAGTGCCTTTTGGTCAAACTTGTCCCACTGTGCCAACTGTTCTTCCTCCTGTGGCCTTTCGATTTTACCACTAACATGTGTCCACAACTCCGTTGTGATCAATACACTACGCATGGACATTGACCACACATCGTAGTTGTCTTCACCCAATTTTTCAATTTGCAGAGACGCACACATTTTGTTTTAATTGCCACACGTCACTTTCTAACTGGTGCACGATTTATTTGCAATTGCATCAAACAAAATGTTAACTTGCAGTTCAACCACGGTTTTTTATACACGCTTAAAATGTATTGTATACACGCCCGATCTTTCGGTGATCTGGGCCCATAACCTATTGAAATATGCGCTTCTCGCGTATTAAAGAGCGAACGACGTCTGTATACATAAATGGTTTATTCAGAACTAAAAAAATGAGATATGTACATGCATGCATACGAATAAGAATTCAAAGGAGAGGCGAGAGATAACATAGGCTCTCGCTGTTCATGTACATTATGTTAATTAGCGTTGCCACACAGATCATGTTATGGTTACAATTCAAATTTCAACATGTAGACGTACACATGTAGAGAAGACAGATGTTAAAAATAAATTTAATCTAATTTATACAAATCTCCGAAAGGGTTGGACAAAATTTTTTTTTCTAATTTTTCTTTTTTGTCCATAATTCAATTTTTTACGGCCTTTACCGCGGCTCACAACGTTTTTTTATGGTTTATTTTTACGAATTTTTTAAAATCCAGTTTTTGTTATTCAGATGTACACATACTTAAACATCTTACGTCTGACTGTATTGAATTTTAAAATTTTGAAAGGCTGATAAATTTAGCTATGATACCGACCTACACAATTTTTAGCTGCAGCTTGCCGTCAGGGAATTATTAAGCTTTCAAATTCAAATTTGATCATTTTTTGCGGTATTTTTTTCGGAAGTTTAGACTAAGCTCAGGAAAAGTCGAACAAAAATATCTGGGGCTGTATTTTTGGTTTTATATAGGTACATTAATTAAGCGTCTTTTAAAGTATCCTTTTTAAGAATCGATGGATAAACGGGTTTGTCCAAACCTTTGCATGCCGTATTTTGTCGTTAAATTCCGTTCGGTACCATCCCAAATGACATTTTACAGTTTCAAGCACTGATTTTTGTATTTTTTGTGGCAAAATTAACGGTTATATGTCGACTAACGGAATTCATCGTGACCACAGCGCGAAAAAGGTCAATTTTGTTGACAACAGCTAAATGAATCTCCCAGGCGCAAAAAAGTCACTCCGCGGGATCTGCAAGTGCCAACTGTCCCTCAGCCACCCTTTGCTGAAAAACTGACTCTGACCACTCCAAATGTGCAGCAGCTGATATCGTTTGCTACTTCAAGGGCACCCGCTGGCCTTTGACTCCACAACTAGTGGCTGCTTTTATACAAAGAAAAATAAAAGCCGTCGGTTTAAAGGTGGAGAAGTTTAACTTCTCTTATGCCGGGGAGACACTTACCTTAAAGGAAGCTATGTCCCTGGCTCACTCAATACTAATCCGGCCTAAGCACCATCCTCATCTTCCTGTTATACCTCCACCCGTCCAAAAAACTAACTCCCTCTCTCTTAATCACCTACCAGATTGTTAGAGGCTTGCGTAGTAAGCTCAGTGCTCTGTAGCGTCGCATTTGCATCCCACGTAATTGTGTAAACCGAGACCTGGTTAAAGCCGGAAATGATTAGTTCTGATGTTTTGGCAGGTCGATACACAACCTTTAGAAATGACCGTTCCTCTCGACGTGCAGGTGGGGTTCTGATTGGAGTGGCCTCTAACTTCACGTCTGAACTTTTTACAGTGCAGATTTAACAAGAACTGGAATTCCTGTGTATAAAACTGATTCTTCCCGCTTTTTCAGTATTTATTACATGCTCGTATATTCCACCTTCTTCGGATATCGCAATTTATGAGCAGCACCTGTACGCCTTAAGCTCTGTTTCTTCCTCGCTATCAGATAAAGATCATATGATAGTTCTTGGGGATTTCAATTTACCAGGAACTGTTTGGTCATCGGCAAACGAGTCTTACAACCTAGTGCCCATGTCACGACATGACTTTATAGACGGCTTGCTTGAACTATCCCTGTCTCAAGTCAGCCATGTAAAAAATTCCTTGGGTCGATTGCTTGATCTGTGCTTTGTTACAGATCCGACCATAGCGTTTTTAAATGGAGTTCCACCGCTCACTTATACCTGAAGACGCGTACCATTTTTTCGAAGTGTTGCTCGATATAGGACCAACTGCATTTGATCGGTCGGGTAAGCTACCTAAATGTGTCAACTGCTTTCGTAAAGCCGAGTTTGCGAAGCTAAATAACCTCATTAGGGATTTTGATTGGTCCACATTGTATTTTTTCACTGATGCTACGATAGGCACAAACATTTTCTACAATGCACTAGACTCACTTTTTGAGTCTTGTGTCCTACTTTCCTGTCCGATTAGATCTGGACAGAATATCGCTGCCATAGAACGGGAAATTTATTTGTCCCGAAAAGTAAAAACGCACCCGTTCAAGGTTTATTTGTGGCTAATATGCTAATATGCCCGCAGGAAGATCGAAAGGAAAAAGAAGTAAAGCAAAAATAGATAAGAACAAGTTTATGTGTTTGTCAATACATGTGTGCATTGTTAGAGATGGTAAAGTTCAATACCCTTCCTCAATGCGAGCATGTTTACAAATTCTTTTCATTAAATTCAAGCTTTACAATTTTGTAAATTCGACATGCTTTTACTTCTCGTAGATTCTTGGTCAAAAAACGTGCAATCATATGTGTTGTGCTAGCATACTTTAAGTTAACTTGACCTTCTTCTACAACCTGACGTACAAAGTGATAGCTTATATTAATATTCTTGGTCCTTGAGTGATGAACTAGGTTCCTAGCCATCTCCTGTGGGCTAAGAGTATCGCCATACAGGGTAGTTGGGTTAGTTTCTTCGCCAAAACCGATCTCGATAATCAAGCGTCGTAAGAATATGGATTCCTTGCACGCAGCCGACAGTGTCATGTATTCTGCCTCCGTGCTGCTAAGCGCCACACTGCGTTGTTTCTCGGATCGCCAAGAAATTTGACCTCCTGCCAATAAATAGACAAAGCCCGTATACGATTTCCGGTTAGTTCACATTCCACATATCCATTCGTCGTCGTTGCCAAGTACCTCAAAGTGTGCTTTACGCTAGCCAGATGCTTAGCGTGTGGATCTTGGTTCCTCTGGGGCAACTTTGCAACTAAATGGAAAATGTCTGGTCTGGTTGTGAGCGCCAACCACATTAGCTCACCAATCAGGGTCTGATACATGACAGGATCAACCTTTTGACACTGCTCATTAGTACAATCCACCTGGAACCCTGCATTCAACGGAGTAGCCACTGGTCTGCATTTGTCCATACGTGAGCTTGCTATTGCAAGCTTTGATGTATTGCGCGTAGCCTATGGTGATAAACCAGATAAAACCAGCTTTGGAACGCCTTTGTCGACACATTCGAACGAATTGCAAATAGCCGATTTGATACTGAGCAAGTCCTCTTTGGACTGACATGCTATAAGTAAATCGTCAACATAAACCAGGATTAACGATAAGTTACCTTCGCCTATCTGCTGGTAGAGACAAGGCTCGTTGTCACAGGCAAAAAGCCCATCTTCGTAAGGACGCTATTTAGTTTCGCATCTGATTCTCTTCCTGACTGCTTCAATCCATATATGGCCTTTTTAAGCAGCAAAGCCTTAGCTGGGTGAGCTCAATTAATGTACCCTTGTGGTTGCATAATGTATACACTGTATTGCTCAGGTCACTGTGTAGGTATGCCGTGCGCACATCCATTTGGTTGACGTATAATTTCAATTCTGCTGCTAGCGCAAGAATAAATCGAACGCTCTCCATTCTGTTTCATTTTTCAGCATAGTTTATGCCGAACTGCTGGGAGCAACGTTTTGCCACCAATCGTGCCTTGAAACGTTCAATTTGACCATCTTTTCACGTTTCAGGCTATACACCAATTTGCATTCAACTGCTCGCTGTCCTGCTGGTAGGTCTACCAATTGCCATGTTTGGTTTAGTGCCTCATATTCACGCTGCATCGCTTCAGACCAATTTGATGCATGAATACTATCCAACGCCTCCTCGTTAGATAATGGAATCTTCACGTTGCTGGCAGCCAGAGAAACAAGAATGTTGTACTCCTTTCTCGGACGGCCAGGTTTGCCGATCTGAATCAGCCTTGGTCTGCCAGGACCAACGCGAGGAGCCGGCTCATCCGGCTCATCTGGCTCAACTTTTTCAGTTGCGCTCTCGTACCCATTTGGACCGCTGCTACTGAAATTGTCCTCGTCATTGCTTGCACCATCGCTGCTGTCTTCATCGCTGCTGTCTTCATCGCTGCTGTCACTTTCATCAGTACCGCTACCAGCCTGCATGGTAACTTCCGCCGTCAGAAACTCGAATGTGACTGCTTCCTTGTCGTCTTGGATCTCGTTAAAGAGGATATCTCGCCTCTTAATCACCTGATGGGACAACGCGTAATACAGACGATAGCCTTTAGCTGCTACCGAATACCCAATAGTACGATACACTTTTCTTTTGGTTGAAGTTTGCTCTTCCTTGGACCATTGTCCAAAGCTACAGCAGGTTTCTTACCAGTCCACGCTTCCATGAATGCGCATGAATCTTGCTGGGCATGCATGTCAAGCAAGGCCATCAAGAATATCCACGAATTCATTTATGTAACTTGAAATACTTTTCCTTTTCTTGTACACTTGAACCTTTCGAACCTTTCTTCCAAGCCTCTGACGCCATTTTGCATATTTTGATGTTGACCAACTAGGAAGTTTTCACACTTAATGTGATCATTGCCAACGCCTTTTCATCCTTGGCCTGCAAACTCACACCTTTGGGAACATTCGTTGGTGGCGGGTCACCAGATGCCACACACCACAATTCCAGGTGCAATAACACAGACCGCATTTGAATACACCAGGTGTCATAATTTCTCTCCTCCAATTTGTCTATTTGATACATCCCGCTCATAGCTGTTTACACTAGTCAACACGATATTACTGCTGTGACCAAAAATGACTTTTTCTGATAGAATTGGTGATTTAAAAATGTTTGAGCATTTTTAAGTTTTTTTTTCGTAAGTTTAGTTAGTTCCGTTAGTCGACATATAACCATTATCTCTCTTACAAAAAATACAAAAATGTGTGTTTCGAACAATTTTAACGGAATTTAACGGCAAAATTCGGCTTACGAAGATTTGGTCGAACGGCTCCATCTTAGCCGTTTATCCATAGATTCTTACAAACGATACCATTAACGACGCCTAATTAATGAACCTATTTAAAACCAAAAATAGTGGCCAAGAACAAATTTTTTTTCGATATTTTCCCGGTCTAAAAAACCAAAGTTTAAAAAAAAAAAAATATCGAAAAAAAAATGGAAATTTTAAATTTAAAAGATTAATAGCTTCCAGACGGTAAGCTGCAGCTAGAAAGAGTTTAGAAACCATTTATAGCTGCATTTATCAGCTTTTTAAAACTGCAAAGCTCAGTAAAGGCAGATTTAAGTTGCTTTAGTTATGTAAAAAAAGCACTAACTCTGAACAAAATATCCGACTTTTTTTAAATTCTTAAAAAAAAAAATTAACTACAAAAAAAAAGTCCCCAAATCTATCAGAAAAAGTCATTTTTATCTACAGTGGGAAAAAAAGTTCAATTTTGTCAAGTAGTGTTATCTTTGCTGAGTCACACCAATGTCAATAGTTCGTGACTAAAAACAATCACTTTTGCTTTTCACTTGAATTATCTGATCCTCGGCCCATTACATGTTAGACAGAATATCGCTGCCGTAGCACGGGAAGCTTATGTGCGCCAAAAAGTAAAAACGCAACCGGTCATATTCAAGGTTTATTTGTAACTAATATTGCTCTGCTCGCAGGAAGATTGAAACGAAAAAGAAATAAAGCAAAAAGAAATGAGAAAACGTCGTTTCGTTTCGTCACTCACTCATGCAAGAAGATTTTCATGTGTACGTCAATATATGCGTGCATTGTTAGAGATAGTGCATTTCAACATCCTTCTTTTCTCTCTCACTAAGTAATGGCTCGGTTTTATTTTTCAATTCTTAACGCTCAATTCTACAAGAACTACCTATCTCAATGCAGGATACGTTTTTCTCAGGACCCTAAACAGTTTCACAGCGTCGTAAAAGGAAGGCGTAGAACGTCCACACACCGATCATCGCTTAACACGTCGGCAAATAATTATTATCCATTTGCCGATCTTTTTGCTCAATTTTTTCAATCCCCTTCATCATGAAAGGCTTTCAAGGCAATTTACAGACGGATGTTATTTACACCGATTTAAGTAAAGAGTAAACCACTCTCTCCAAGCACAAAAACTTGACCTTTCACGGCTTCCGCCCAATCTTCTGAAATTGATTTCTGGCTACATTTATTCCAGGTCTCAAAGAGTCCTCTTCAAAATCTCCCTGTCTTCACCAGTTATGGTTACTTCGGGCGTACCACAGGGCAGCCATCTAGGCCCCTTACTCTTTACATTCTTTATTAATGACCTGCCTTCGGTATTAACATACTCTCGAGTACTTATGTATGCGGATGATCTTAAGCTGTGTGTCCAGTACAAAGATGGTTTATCTCAATCCAGGTTGCAATCTGATCTTAATAGCTTTCAGTCATGGTGTTGTGCAAATTTTTTATACCTTAATTCTTCGAAATGTAAAATAATGACATTTCATCGCTCCAGCGCTTTTCTGGCTCCTTACACCATAGGCGGAGGTTCTCTTGAGAGAATTACCCTAGTTGATGATCTTGGTGTTATTTTAGATCCCAAGTTAAAGTTTTCTGAATACATTTCTACCATGGTTGCTGAGACTAGCTGCCATTTCTGCAAGTAGGCGAGGTTGCCGTCTGGCTTTGGCTGCGCGGACGTGGGCGGCAGCGTTGTCAGCATTGTGCCGACGAGCAGATGCGCCGGTGTGACAACCTCTCCCTCGTTGGGACTGCCGCTGTCTACGATGAGTGGCCTCGAGTTCAGAACTGCCGCGACTTCCACTACTATGGTGTACAGTTCGTCCTCTTTGAGAATGGCGTTTCCCACGGCCCTGAGCATGAGGTGTTTGGCCGACTTTACGGGCGCCTCCCACAGGCCACCTATGTGCCGCGCTCTGGGCGGTGAATTCGATGCTGAATCGGTGGGCAGCAGCAAAGGCCGTGATGCTCTTCTCTTTGGTATCGAGGTCCTCCAAACGCTCTTTCATCATGCGAGCAGCACCCACAAAGTTGGTGGCTTTGTCGCAATAGAGCTTGACAACAGGCCCACGACGACCCATGAACCTGGATAAACTTAAGATAAATGTATTAGAAGACAAGCCTTTCACTAGTTCGAGGTGTACGGCTTTGGAAGCAAAAACTGCTATATACATCTTTATGGGCTGCTTCCCGCGGATGCCAAGTGACAATTTTACTAGACCGAATGTCTATTGCCTTGCAATCGATCGGCGGGTAGGTTACCCATTATTTGTGAGAGCAGCTTTGGCTTGTAGTGGAAACAATGAATGCATTGCCGGACGATGGCACTACATTCTCGACGAGCGTTGATTAACCAAATAGTTTGCCTGAGAAGTCCAACCAGTGTCCTTGGCCCGGCATGACAGATGGCTCGATGTAAATACTTGAAATACAACGTTACAAATTTTCAGTTGTTTGGTAATAAGAGGGGATACTTAGCATTGTGAACAATAGGGGCATGTAGTAAGCGACTTCCAACTCGCAACAGCGAGAACGTGCAACTACCAACTTCTTCAACCGAGAGAAATGGGTTTAACTTTTGAATGGATGTCCGCAGGGTACATGATTTCTTGAGCTTTAGAACTTCTTCCTTAAATTCCACCCTTTGAATAGCTTCCACTATAGTGAGGAATGCAGCACCCAACTCGTCAGCTGACAGAAAGATAGAAGTCCAACTACTGTTCCTTCGGTTGATGAATCGAGGCATGTAAGCCACGATGCCGACCACTTTCATATATGATGAAGACCTCTCTATAATGCTGACGAACGGATTTGGCTCACTATCGGCCACGCTAAGTGCCAGAAATCATTCTTCTTCTCCAGAGATAGATCTGCTTCTGCGAGATGAATATGCGAATTTGTGGGCCATAACTCAGGTTCCTTTTGCAAAAACTTCGACCCGTTGTACCATAACGATGTGCTTAGCTCATCTACCGAGCATTCTCGAGACACTAAATCTGCCGGATTTTCCTTGGTCGCCACATAGCTGATGATGTGATGTCTTGAATGTCTGCAATACGATTGGATACAAATGTAGTGAGCTTTGATGGGTGCGTTTGTAAACAGTGAAGAACAACCTCAGAGTCGGACCATAACACGACATTCTCCACCAGGAAGTAGACGATGCTGCGTACTTCTTCCCAAAGTTTAGCAAACAAATGTGCTGCACACAGCTCAAATCCCTTGATTTGGCAGTTAATGAATTGACTGACACTCCACATGTGTCAACCACTCTGACATGCAGACAACAGCCATATGCTCGTGTAGACGCGTCTGAAAAACCAAGAACTTGGCACAATTCGTTTTGGCGGGTTTTCACGAATCGTTGTATAGTTACCCTATTCAAGAGTGCAAAATCGTTTTTCATGGCAAGCCACCTATTTTCAAGATCCCTTGGAACGGGATCGTCCCAGTTGAGCCTGAGAAGCCAAGCCTCCTGCAGAAATATTTTAGATTAGGTTACGAGCGGGCACAACAAGCCCAATGGATCGAAGAGACTGACAATGAACAATAGAATTGACCTCGTCGTTGTAGATTGATCCGAACTCACTGTCTTCAGACTATATTTGAACACGTCATCATGTGGATTCCAAATTAAACCCAGCGTTTTGAGGTCCTGCTGATCTCCTTTTGATATCAGTGCGTTTTGTTAATGTCCTGTTGTATTCTTGCAGTTTGACACTCATTTTGTCAAAACAAATCCAGCTGGTTCTAGGATCATAAAGACGGATCATTTCGTCCTCATCATCCGATCCGGTGAGCAGATTATCGACATAGAAGTCGGTACCCAGAGCCTTTGCATCCAAAGGGTTCGATTTCAAATGGGTGTCACTCAAATATTTCAGGCAACGAACTGCTAGAAATGGTGCGCTAGCCCTGCCATATGTGACAGTGTTAAGTCGATAGATTTGTATGGGACTTGTAAAATCTCATCTCCAAACAATCAGATAACGGTTTCCAGCTTCGTCAACCTCTACTTGACGGTACATTTTGGTAATATCTGCAACAAGTGCGTATTTGCGACAGCGAAGTTTGAGCAGATTGGAATACAGACTGGCTGTATTGTTGGTCCTAACATAAGCAGATCATTTAGGGATACTTGCGAAGTGGTTTTTCAAGATGCATCGAAAACCACTCTGAGCTTTTTGGATGTGCTCTATGGGCGTTCCACGCATTGGTAAGGTATGAAACAATGCGGACCTTTTGGTGTCGAATTATCGATTGCAGTCATATGGCCTAGTTCTACGTACTCTTTCAAAAATTTGGTAAACATTTCTTGCATCAAAGGATTTTTAGCTAGCCATCTCTCTTACGATAGGATCAGCCTTCTCGCAGTCTCGTACGAAAGTCCAAGACATGTTGGGCTTGATTTGAACGGCAAGCAAACGACTTTTTCTCGAAAGATTTTCTCACAAAGAATTTCCTCAGGGATAAAAAGTCTGTCTGTTCCAGCTCCCAGAATCGTTCAACAAGCGTATCAAGAGGGCAACATTCCTGTGCGGTGCTCACCATATAGCATGCTTCAGTGCTTTGGGGTCCTGTGGATCTGCAGCGACCAGACACCACCCATCCAAATACCGTATTTTGCAAAGTTAGCGTATTTGCTTGCTTTAATTGGCCATCATTTATTATGTCAAAGAAGGCGTCAGCTCCTAGCAGCAAATCCACCTTCTGGGGCTTATGGAAACCTGGATCGGCCAGTGGGAACTTTTTAGGAACTATAAACGAGTCTGATGGAACAGCTTTCTCAGGGTGGCATGACGAAATTGATTTGAGAATGACGAAGTCAGTGGCTATCTCAAATTGATTAACTCGAGAACACACTGTGGTTTGCGCCATTTGGTGCGCAGATAAGTTAGCTTTTCCAATTCCGAATAAGTTTATGTCTTTCCAGATTCGTTTTAATTGTAAGCTCCGTACAAGCTCCTCGGTCATAAAATTGACTTGAGAGCCCGAATCCAGTAGCACCCTGGCTGGCTGACGCTGACACGAGCCAGCTTTTACATCCACAATTGCTGAAAACGACGAAAAACTAGTAATACAATGATCAGCGGACTTGCACTCTGTTTCCTGGCATTTATTTGCTTGTGATACAGCCAGCGATGTTTTCCCAGACTGCCTATTTTTTTGTTCCTTGGGAACCTTTTCGTCCCTTTAACCGCCCGGAATTAGTCTCTTCAGCCGACAAATGCTGATAGCGCTTATTTAGGGCAGCTACACAGTCCATCCGCAACGGAACTTGTAGGTAATTTAAGTTTTCCTCCCATCTAGAGCGAGTTTTCTAGTCAACTTTCGACATGACGATGTGTATTAGGAGGGCATGAGCAATGACCTTGTCATCCCCCACTGAAAGCAACGATTCATTTATGGAGGATACCGTGTCAATCAGTGACTTTAATGCACTAGCCGATGGACCCTGAGTCGCCTGCAAGTCAAAAAGTTTAGATATGCCATCCAAAAACATAAGGCACTCATTATCATAGACCTGCTTTAGAGCTTCGAGAGCCTTGGAATAATTTTGCTCTGTCACCTGGAAAGCCTTTACCGTACCTAATTCGTCGTTTTCTAAGCAATTCAATTTGTGATTACATTTTTCGACATTGCTTAGGGACATGTCACTGTCTATTATGCTTGAAAATAAGTCTATAACATTTTTAAATTCAAAATTATTGGGCAATTTCATCTTGGGCAGTTTGCGTGTATGTGACATGGTGGTGTTTAGAGCTGAATCGTTCAGAAGCGTAAGCTGATTTGGCTTTTTAATAGCCATTAACAAAGCCTTAGCTGACACAAAACATTCTTCGAAGTCGGAACTCGATGCTAAATCTGAGTCATTATCATCGATTTGCAATTGCAAAAAGAACGCGCCATCTATATATGCAGCTAAAATGCTTAAACAGCATTCCAGCTCGAATTGATTAGACGAGATCTTGTTACTTTGTACTGCTTTCGCGGTTCTGTCAATATCCTTTTTCACTGCATTTAATTTCCGTAGAATATCCCCTGAGTCATCTTCTTTTACAATCGAAGTATTGCTACTTGAGCCACCCCGCTTTTTTGGCATTTTTCAATTAATAAGGAGTTCTTTTTTGAAACAAGACTTTCAGTCAGAAGATCAACTAGGCTATGTTCGCCCCAACGGTGAAAACAGTTGATGGAATGCGCGAGAAGACAAAAAAACAAGTTTAAGAAAGAGAGCGAGAGAACAAAACGCAATACCAAAAGCAAGCAATAAATTTATTGTGCTCGGCTCTGCTGGCTATGCAATGCGTTGCTATTATCGGCTAAGCTAGCCGTTGCGAAATAGAGCGAGAGAACAAAACGCAATAGAAGCAGCAAGCTTGCATAGGAGACCAATGAACTTACCTAGGAAGCTGTAAAATATTCTCTGACCGCTACGTTATCGAATTTCTGGGGTACCGTACAATTCGGTGGCCCAACCAAGATTACATATGTACATATGATTTATTTTTAAGTGTTCATTACCTCAGCCATTTGATGAGAACTATGTGGGGTGATACTCTCTCATACCCAGGCTCAAGTAGCTGAACCGTTCCACGTTGAGACTTCCAAACTGTCCAACGAAGGATGATCTGCTTGCTAATGGGCGACTCCAAATCCAATCCAAGTCCACGATATATCCAGAAAGCGATTACGATCATTCCAAGGAGATCCAACTTAATTGTGTCCACCCGGGGGCGCCAAAATGTTTGTGCAATTCACAAATGAAGGCACAAAGGCACAAACAACTTTATTTTTTAGTTGCTCCGAACAAATGTTGGGAACACAATCAAATCGGACCGAACAAGAAATAACGCGTCTGAACAGTTTCGATTTCAATTTGAGAGAAAGGAAATATTTATTCAAGCCCTTCTTGGGCGTTTTCAAGCTAGTATCTTTGTGGTGAATTATTAGCGGCTGAGCGAGTGTACTCGTAACAGCGCTTGCACTTAGCTTAAGAGAACATGTCGTATAGCTGGCTCTTACTTAATGGTTTACTTCAAGTATACATTCATTATTTTCCTGATATATTTATAAATCTAATGATGATGGCCCCCAGGCAACTGAATTACCTGAACAATGGCCACTTTGAATACTTAAAATGACATTATTGAGTATCGTATTCCGCCAGACTTCAAGATAAGGCAGTGAGACCAGATATAAACATCTCATGAGATAGCAGGCATTGAATCAAAATAAATATATGATCTAGTTTGAATTTTTAGTCGAACTGGTAATAGCGGAGAGGCAGAGAAACGGTAGAATCAGACATTGAAAGTATATTTTGGCTGGTCTTCATAAATCGTTTTGGTGCTTCAACTCTTCGACTGATAGAACTATAGAGATGGCTATTAACATTAATTTATCGTTGTGTCTCATGCTATCTGTATGTTACAGTACGCCCATTACGGCATTATGGACTAGTCAAAACAAAATATATACCATATCCAAAGGTTGAATCACATCAACGAAAGTCAGCCAGAAGAGAAAAATACATTTTCATACAAATTCAAATAATAAAAAAAGCAAACAATTTGCAAGGTTGCTAGATATCGGTCAACCAAAGTCGTCGGAAGGGGGGAAGATCTTTTCGTAAGGAAGTTCTGCAAGCTCGCCCCATATCCGTCACCAGCGTTTTTTTAGGAGCTGGGTAGAGTCTGAAGAACTCAGCCAGCCAAGAAAGCTCGTAGAGAATAACGCCGCCCAAGAGAAGCAAAGCCTCTCAACCTACCTTGAGAATCTCTCGGGGATGGGGAAGTTTCTGTACGATTTTCGGAGTCTAGTGCTCAACAAACAACAGCGCCACATCAACTTATTTAGGAAAGATAAGGTAGAAGCTACACATGAGTATCAGCGAGACGAGCCGCGTAGCCGTCGAGGGCCAAAGTTGCAGGAAGGCTGTGATGCTGAAGTCATAAGCTCGATATGCGCACAGAAATGTATTGAGAGCGTGGAAAATGTTCAGCGGTCAGTAGCCAGCTGGCCGGGACTGCATATGAGATGTTCCAGGGTTTCAATAGCGCCTGGTTCATCACATTTCCTCCAGCTGTCTATACTGGTGATGCTTACCTTGGCTGCATGCGCCGCAGACAGACAGTGACCTGTGAGTATTCCCTCTAGCAGTCTGCAGGTCTTCAGAGGTAGGTGCAGTACATAGGGACTGAGTTTTATGTTGCGCTCCTTGCACATGGTTGTCGAGATTCTGCAGGTACTCCTCCACCTGCTTTCGGTCTGTAGTCCGGCCTGCTTCTCTAAGTCGCTTTGGAGCATTCTTAGGGAGACAGGCACGTCTTCGATGCTATCACTTGCCAGCCCGACGCCCTCCTTTGCCAGAACGTCCGTTGCTTCGTTTCTTTCGATTCCTTGGTGACTGTTGGGTCTGTTGAGCGACCCCTGCAGCTTTCTTGATAGCGAAGCCTGGAATATGCTGCATCGGTCCGGTAGACCTTATTTCTGGGTCTGTGCAGTATAGGCCCGCTCCTACTCCTCCTTCCAACTTGTAGCCGTCTGTATATATATTGAGGTGTTGAGTCTGGTCCCGTCCTCTTTTCCAGTCTTCGGGTCCCATAAATGTGTTTGTTTCAGCCTCGAGGCATGTTTGTGGGGTCATGTAGTCAGTGGAAGTGATCATGTTCCTTCCAATTGAACTGTGCCCGAATCCTTGTGGCGACATATTATCTGATGTAATTAGGCGCTGCGATGCCTGCAGTCAGACGAGCGTGGATGTCCAGGGGATCAATTCCCAGTATGATTTTGAGTTTTTGTGTTGGGGTTAACCTCAGCGACCCTGTGTCACAGAGCAGAGCCTGCCGCTGAGTTTTCTCCATGAACTTTCTTCTCGCTGGCGTTCCACCAGACTAGTACTGTGTTTATGCTAGGCTGAAATGATTTCATGAAATGGGGAAAAAAGTGTGTGCATAAACACCATTTCATGTATTCGAAAGTTGACTATGAATTCAGCCTGAATTCATTAAATGGTGAAAAGATTAGGTGGCAACGCCGGGCGAAAAAAGTAAATAAGTGACGACGAATTAAGAAGATTAAAAGAAAATGTGTGTGGAATCAAAAATATCCCTATTGACTAATGCCGAGTTGACTGGTTCTTGACGAGTTCTTGCGCTGGTGAAGGAGGAAGATTTTACTTCAAAATTGTTGCCAAATTACACGTTTTGCAACTTTTCTGATATGATTTCATGTTTTCGTCTCTGTCGAATAAACGGGGCTAGTTTAATTTCACGTATTCTGGAATTCTTGAAATTCATAGCATAAACATAGTATAGGACTCCATACAGCAGAGTTGGTCGCACTACCGAAAAGTAGATCCAGTGCATTAGAGCAGGTGACATGTTCCATGTGTTGCTAAGCATCTTTTTGGATGCATAAAGCGCAATGGTGGCCTTTTTCACCCTTTGCACTACATTGGGTTTCCATGCTAGTTTGCTGTCCAGTACTGTGCCGAGATATTTGACCTGTGTTTTTGGGGTTAGCATTGTTTGGTTGATTTTCGGAGGGATCCATGTGGGTACCTTGTACCTCTTTGAAAGGATGAGGTCCATCTTGTCTACGTTGATACTGAGTCCTACAATGCCCACTTACATATCTCCCTGAGTGTTCGTTCCATTATGGTGCTGAGCGTTGATGGACGAACAGCTGTTATTAGTATGCTTATGTCGTCTGCATAAGCTGTTATTTTTAGGGTCTTCCTCTCGAATCTCTGGATGAGGTCGTCGACCACCAGATTCCACAGGAGGGGCGACAGGACTTCACCCTGAGGTGTGCCTCTGTGTGGCCTCTCCCTTAACCATGGGAGCGGTGGCCCACGCTGATTGCACCCTTCTACAACTCAGGAGGTTCTTTATCCATAGGTTGATTGCTGGGTGTATGTTGGTCGCTTCTAAGCTATCCATTATTGCGTTTTTAGCCACGTCTTTAAATGCTCTGGATATATTTACGAATACTAGTGCATATTTGTTGTCATTGAAAGCTTTCTCGACGGTAACTACTAACGAATGTAGTGCTGTAGTGCTGATGTAAGCATGCTGGTTGGTTGACATCAGTCCCCCCACTTTATTCCTGATTTGTAGATCCAGCAGCTTTTCCAGTTTTTTTAGTAGAAAAGAGGTATGGCTTATCGGTCTGTAATCCTTGGGACTAACATGGCTGCAATTTCCTGCCTTTCGGAGGAAGACAACTCTAAAAGTTCTCCATTAGATAGGGATATAGCCTGTTCGTAGACATGCCGAGTATAATGCGGAAAGCCATGGGACGATCGCCTCTTTGGTCACCTGCAGCATGGCTGGGAATATTCCGTCCAGCGCAGATGCTCTAATACCCGTAAAGGAATCTAAGGCCGATTAGATTTTCTTGGGGGTTATTAGATCTATTGGAAAGTTTTGTTCCTCAGTTGATAGGTCCTGATGTGTTTCGGCATCTGTGACCTCGGTGCATCCTAGGAAGTGGGCCTCCATTAGTGCTGTCAGGGCTTCATCGCTGCTCTCCGACCGCAGTCCATTATCTAGTTTTAGCTGACTCTGTGTGGTGGGTTGCTTTTAAAGCAGCTTCCTGAGTCTTGCTGTTTCAGGCACTTTGGGCCTTACGTATTTCCTTCTTGTAGTTTCTGAGTAGAATCTTGTACTCCTCGTTGATGATCTCTTCGTTCGCTTGTTTGGTAAGCTTGAAGAATGAGGTTATTTCTTTGAAACGAGAGAGGTCCCGGCTCTACCAGGGTGGCTTGCTCCTCTTTTATGATCCTGAGGGTGGGCATTATGCGTGGTAGCCGTCCAGTAGATCCTTGGATAGAGGCTCGAAGGACTTTTCTATGTCTTCCGCAGATATCAATGAGCCTGAGTTCGCGAGCTTCAAGGTTACTGTCTTTTTAAACTTTTCCCAGTTTGTGTTCGGGGGGTTTCTGTAGACTGATACCTTCGGAGTGTATTCCTCCCCCACATTTGCTACATATATACTGGTTGATAAAATAAAGTCTAAGAGTGACTCAAGTTGTAGCAAGTTGTAATTTGAGGTTTTTAGTCCGGCCACTGAGTTGCCTGACACAATCCAGGGCGCCTGGACTAATGCTATGTCAGCGGGCCCTTGCAGCACACTCAGCGTCATCGATGGCTGGCTCAACTGCACTTGACGAGTTGACTACCAACGTCAGGTCTCCGTCCTCCGCGTCTTCCGAGTCGCTTAGCATTAACCTCTAGGCGGCCTCCACGATGGTCTCCAGACCTAAGTCTTTTTCCACATCGCCTGCCTGCAGGGTGTGCGCGTCTTGACCTCAAGGGTGCCGTTTTTTTAGGCGCAGTTATACACTGCCCATTCCCCACGCCATCTTCCTGAACCTGGGGTACAGGAGGGCATCAGCCTCCTTGTTTATTTGTAGTATTACAAACTGGACCGCCTAGTTGGGTAGTGGGCTCCCAATATGTAAAACCCTCCAGTCCCCTGAGGGAATCTCTGGGTTTTGGTGTTGTAGTAGCTTCATCACCCGGTCCCCTTGAATCTGGATGGAAAAGAGTACCTTCGCTTTTGGTATAGACGGGACTAACTCCCTGTCCACCGCATCGACGAGCCGCGCGTGAACCGTATTCTACTGCATCAAAAGTCTTTCAGACACGTCACTGACCTTCGACTACGGAGGCTTTTTCATGAGAGGCGTAGCCAGTTTCGGTGGGGGTACTGCGCACTTGAGATCGCGTTGCCGCTTGCTCGCTGGAGTGTCCTTAGCGGCACTCTCGACCGAGCGTTGCCTCTTGTTAGCCAGCATCTCCTCCACCTTGTTGGCATACTTGCCGGTCGACGACCGCATCTGGGGCATTTTCGCGAAGTGCAGTCTACCCTCTTCCACCCGCTTCTCGGCCCAGGCTATCTTGACTATCTCCTCCTGGGAGATGTCCGCTTTACCTTGGAGTCGGCTTTGGATTTTGAAGGCTGCCTTATATTGAGATTTTGCTTTCATCCCCTCCCTGGAATGCTTCGGCCCATCCTGGTGCCTGGTTCCGGCGAGCGGCGAAGGCTCTTTTCCTCCGTCTTGCTGATTGAAAGCACGCTTTTTAGATCCGTGTCTATTTCGACAACGGCATCCGTGCCGCTCAGCTTGGAGTGATATAGTGGGGTTTTGGCAGTAGCTTTGCAGCTGACATGGCCTGCTCCCGCCATGTCAGAGAGGATTGCTCCTCCCCGTGCCCACCGGTGGTAGCAGTCACGCTTCCCACCGATGTTTGGGCTGACATCCTAGCCCGTGCTTACTCCATTTTCACCTCTATATTTGGCCCGAAGATCGGATCATTAGTATAGCCAGAAGGAACAAATTAAATTTCAGTGGCCTTCCAAGCGCAGACTCATTCCCTCTCTCTCTCGCACACTGCCGTGTATGTATATGTAGGAAGTAGATAAAGACATGTATGTAAACAAATATGGAAACATCTAATAGATAAAAATCTCCGAAAAGGTTCGACTTAATTACTTTTTTCTTTTTTGGCTAAAATAAATTTGTCCCTTTTGCGAACATGTAATAAATTACAACAAGCTCCCATACATATATACTGACTGAGTACCGAGTATAAAGTAGAGACGCGGCTCACAACAGCTAGAAAACTCCCTCTCTCTTCATCCCTCCATATTATTGTAATTTCAACTTATGTAGTGCGTAGATGTTTCTCTAGTGCGATTCTGAATATTATTCCGCTACCGATATCCTTAATGGCGTGGGGAAGCTGAGTCCAAATTCGAACAGCATATACAAAGAATTTTTTCGTTGTGCATGTGTACTTGTATTTAAAGATTATAATATTTTAGTTCTTCTTGATGTACTAAACTTAAGTCGTTTATATAGGTATGATAGCTCTTTGGTATATAACTTTCTGAAGTAATATTAAGACCGTAAGGTTTATCCAAGATCTAAGTGGCATATAGAAGATTTGTATCATTACATCAGAAATACGGTCAATTCTTTATCTATTATAAATATATATCGCAACATTATTAAAAGCAACTTGCAGCTTGAGTTGGCTGGCGAAGTTGCAGTTACTAAATACTTCGATACCATAAAAAAGTACTGGTGTAAGGTACATTTTCGCAATTGTTTGTTTGATTGTTAGTGGTAAAAAGTCTTTAGTTAGATATATATTTCTAAGGATTCCATAAGTTTTAGCTGTTTAAACTCTTATGTTTGGGTAGTTAAGTGAAACATCGTTCGCCGCTTCGTCTTCGGGTCGAACGCTGTTATGACTTAGGCATTTTTGTCAGCAAGCTTAATGTCTCACGCATCGTACGTTGCGCATCGGATCGAACGTGGTTCGAATTTGGTACGTCAAGCCAAAGCTTGGCTGTATGTTGCGTGCGCTAAGAACGGTTCGAAGTTGATTTGTTCAAACGTTTGCGAATCGAACCTCATACTTTTATACGTTGGTATTTACCAATTTTTTTTTTTAATCTTTTAACGTTCCGGTTCTTTCAGTAGCTTTATTTAGACCAACATGGCTCCAGAGACTGGTGAAGGAAAAGCAAGCGCTAACGGGACGTATGAAAGCACAAAGCTTACAGTATTGTATGAGCGGCTGGAGAAAGTAAGCGATGATATAAATCGAATCGAATCGAAAATCCAATTTCGCAATGTTTTGAA
The DNA here is from genome assembly GCA_963969585.1 of Drosophila helvetica. Taxonomy (NCBI): domain Eukaryota; kingdom Metazoa; phylum Arthropoda; class Insecta; order Diptera; family Drosophilidae; genus Drosophila; species Drosophila helvetica. Next base: position 36,513,242 of record OZ018401.1, on the reverse strand, counting down.
ATTTTAGATTCCTACATTTCCAAAGCAATGGGCCTGCAGTCTGAAATTGATATTTTAAATCCAGACAATTCGGATAGGTCGTAGTTAGAAGAAACTTGTGTGATTACAAAGGCGTTGTACATGTCGGCAGCGCCCAATAATTCCACTCAACCACCCGGGAAATCAGTTCCCGTTCACCATCATTCTATTTCCAATACAGTTCACAGGGTCATCACACACTCTTGCACAGATATGTAGCTCCGCATAACACTGAGAATTCGGATCCACAAGGTCAGGCCAATAAAGTCCAGGTTTCGTCACATCTTGCGCAGAGTCACCATGTGTCATCCTTGCCACAGCCGTGATTCGCGTGCGAGATAGTTTTGGCTAAGTGCAGTTCGCAAAGCTTGGCTCAGTCTCTGAGGTTGTCAAGGGTAAATCGTGGCTTGACAGTAACACCTGCGGAAAACCAAGCTCGGTCTCAAAAAGTTAAGTTTCGACTACAATATACTCTCGATTAAAAAATCATAAGTTCGTTGCTGATTGTTGGATTCTCAGCAGCATTACCAGCCAGCAGCCTGATAATAATCATCCCAGTGGACAGTGCAAAATTCCGGCTATCGTGGTGCTGGCATATCCAGCGTTCCATCGACTTCAAAAGATAGATCTGTTGCTGTGAGCAGATTCATTCTTCGAGTTGTTGTGTCAACTCAGGCTCAACGATGGAGGTCCGTTCCTACAAAAAACTCTGCTGGGATGGGTAGTTTCTGGGCGATGTAAGCAACAGGAAAAAGACGCTGTGTGTTGCGTCGGAGCATTGCCAAAAGAAGATATGATGCTGGGGAGCCTTGTCGAAAGGCTTTGGGAGTTGGCTACAGTTCCAGAAAATAAAGAATCGGTAAAAAATTCGCCAGAACAGATTGTTTGTGAGGACCATTTTTTAAAACTTGTGTCCAATTTGAATTTAGGGCGATTTGAAGTTCGTCTGCCCTTTGAATCTGATCCCCTTATACTGGGATCTTCGTTCGATGTAGCTAAGCGACGCTTTAGAGCGTAAAAGTCTAAAAGACAGTTCGCTTCGCGAAATTTACGTTGCGTTTATGAAGAACTATCTCCAGCTCGGCCATATGTCTCCCATAGCTAAAAATATTCCACATACTTCGAGTGGTTTTCGACGCCTCATCAAAAACTACTTGGTCGCAGTCATTAAATAACATTTTAATGGTGGGGCTATTCAGAAGAAATTGGTGCTATCTCTCATCAGATTTCGTTTGAATCGCTTCGCCTTAACAGCAGATTTATTGAAGATGTACAAGCAAGTGAGTGTGGCTGAAGACGATCGTAACTTTAAACTCATGGTGTGATGAGAAAATATATCTGATGAGTTACAAATATTTCGTTTAAATACTGTCACCTACGGAACGGCGTCAGCTCCATTTCTTGCCATTCGGTGTTTGAAGGAACTTGAAGTTCGTTATAGAGACGCTCATGAGATTGGTTCCGACATAATTTGCAACGATTTGTATGTGGACGACATGCTTATGATAGCCGATGATACACTTTGAATGTGATGTGTAATCATGTGTCCGAAATCCTCAGTTACGGCGGTTTCCAGCTGTCTATGTGGTTTTCAAACCATCCAGAATTAGCTGAAGGGAAGTCCCTTAGTTTCAATTATGCCGATTCGACCAACGCCTTAGGTATGTGGTGAAGTCCACAGACAGAAATATTTCGCTTCTATTTAGATGATAGTTTTACGGATGTGACAACCACTAAACGCACGATTCTGTTGGTGAGTGCGCAACTATTCGATCCGTTGGGATTACTGTACCCCTGTGGCATAAAGTCCAAAATTCTCCTCCAAGGCTTTCGCAACTCCAACTTGAATGGCATGAATCGATTCCAAAGTCATTGCATTCAGTTTTCCAGAGGGAGTTCAGCGGTGCAGGTCCACGGATTCGCGGACGCTTATAGTAAGACGTACGGATGCTGCCTTTATATTCACGCAATCGAAAAGGGTCAAGTCTCTTGTCGATTGTTGGCAACAAAATTAAGAGTGGCCCCACTAAAAACAAAAGGCATATCAAGTCTTGAATTATGCGCCGCCAGTCTGTTGGCCCAATTTTGGTCATGTAAAACAAGTTCTTGACAAATGTAGAATCGAGAGCGTTTATTTCTGGACAGACTCCGAAATAACGCTAAATTGGATAAAGACGCCGCCATCGTCGCTTGCTGTCTTTTTATCGAATAGGGTAGCCACAATTAAGAAGCTATCAGATAATATTGCATGGCGTCATGTGCCGTCGCTGTAAAATCCAGCGGATGCGAAGTCCCTGAGCTCCTGGAGTCGATTTGGCTAGAAGGTCTGAAATTTGTATATGAGCCTGAGCATTGTTGGCCAAAGGACTCGCATTTTAACATCCCAGTCGATGTACGGAATTCCGAGGTACAAAAACCAGCCCCAGGTTTTTGTTGGTGGTGAGGGCTCATTTGTCTTATTATTGTATCCGTTTTCGTCGTATACTAAATTAGATCGAGTGGTGGCATATGTGTACTGTTTTTTGAATATAGATAAGGATAAAGAACGCTCCAGGGAGCTAACTCCAAAGGAGTTGCAGCAATCGTGCCTCAAGTTGGTGGAGCTGGTTCAACGAAGTGCCTTCCAGAAGAGTTTAAAAAAATTAAAAAGGGACAACGATTGCAGCCGAGCCTGCAGATGATGGCCCCATTTATCCAGAGGATGACAGAAAAAGAGCGGACATTTTCGCTCATCAGGATGGGAGGCAGGCTGTTGCATGCCCTTGTGCCAATTGAGGCCAAGTTACCGGTTCTACTGCCTGCCAGAGTCACTTAGTTGAACTGCATTTGAGGAATTTGCACTTGAAGAATTGTCATGCCATTCCAAAGACATAAGCCTGTTGAGACAGGAAATTTGGCTCATAAATGCACGTCGGGAATGCACTCTGATAGTTAGAGGATGCATTCACTGTTTTCACTACAAACCGAAGTTGATGAGGCAAATTATGGGAGATCTGCCGGCAGACAGGTTTAGAGAAGGTCTTCCTTTCCTGATCTGTGTTCTTGACTTTTGTGGCCCTATCAACGTCTCACTTCGAATTCGAGGTCGTCTGCCGCTCAAAATGTTTATCGCGGGGCTTGTTTGTTTCGCTTCGAAGGCCGTCCATTTAGAACTTATCCCGGACATATCGACTAATTGTTTTCTTTTATCGTTTAAAAGCTTCATCGCGAGACGTGGCGTTCCGCAGACGATGTATTTCGACAGCGGGATCAATTTCGTCGGAACGCGGAATGAGCTGAGGAGGCTTCAGGAATCGTTCGAGGAGCAGCAGCCCAGCCTGATGACGTTCGCAGCTGAGCAAGGGATGGAGTGGAAATGTATCCCTCCACGAGCACCGCACTTCGGCTGTTTGTGGGATGTTGCCGTCAAGTCGGCGAAATGCCTTGTCGTCCTGCAGATCGCCGACGCCGCGCTCACGGAGAGCGATGTGCGAAATGTGTTGGCCGAGGCAGAGGCAATGCTCAACTCCAGGCCACTCACTTCGGTCAGCAGCGATCCCAACGATGGAGATGTGTTCACGCCAGGCCACCTATTAAATGGACAGGCACTTCGTTAGCTGCCGCAAGGGCACGAGCCAGATGCACTGAGCAGCGGTACCACCTTTACCAAGAGGTGGCAACTCAGATTTCAAACGGCGCTTCTGGCAGGCGTGTGGTCCACGAAGACCATACGCCGCCGCAACAGTGGATCACCGGCAGGGTGATCAGCGTCGTCGAAAGAGCGGATGGTAAGGTCAGGGCGGCCGATGTGCGGACAGGAGGGGGCGTCGTCAAGCGCCCTGTTTTTTAAGGCACAGTTTTTTTTTAAGAACTTTTTTAATCTGGTATTTTTTCATGCTTTTTTCGGAGGTAGTGCTTCTTTTTTTCAGATTACTTATGTATCGTATATTTGGTTGTATTGAACTTTGCAGTTCTAAAAAACTGATTAACTCATATACCTACACTTTTTGTAGCTGCAGTTTTCCGTCTTGAAGATATTAAGCTTTCAAATTCAAATTTAATCATATTTTGCCATAATTTTTCGGAAATTTTGACTTTGAAAACTCAGGAAAAGTCGAAAAAACACCTATTCTTGGCATGCGTTTTGGTTTTAAGACTGATTGATAGAGCGTCGTTTAAGGTATCGCTTGTAAGAATCGATGGATAAACGATTAAATTGTATAACATATAAAATTGGTAATGTTTGGTAGATTAAAAAAAAAAAAATACATTACATTTGTTGTTAAAAGGTGCATCAGAATTGAGACCAACATTATTTGAAAATGTGCTACATTTTATTAAATTCCTTAAAATAACATAAAAAAACTCAATCTGAAATTTTCTTCGTTGTCAGTGCGAGCTAGTAATTATACCCGGTACTCGAAGAGTAAAGGGGTATATTAGATTTGTTGAACAAATTTATGTGTGTAACACCCAGACGGAAGCGTTTCCGACCCCATAAAGTATATATATTCTTGATCAGCATCAATAGCCGAGTCGATATAGCTATGTCTGTCTGTCCGTCCGTCTGTCCGTCCGTCCGTCTTCATTAGCGCCTATAGCTCAGAGACTATAAAAGCTAGAGCAACCTTATTTTGTATCCAGACTCCTGTCTTATCACACTGTTACAAGAGTAATTCAAAAGTTCGCCCCACCCCCTTCCGCCCATACAGGACGAAAGGATGAAAATCTGTGGTATGCACATTTTTAAAGGTACGAGAAAACTAAAAACGCCGAATCATATCTATCAAATATAGCCACAATGAATAAACCACAAACACACCATTTCGAAATGCATCGTTCCCTCTCGCTCTCTCACACACACCGGGGTGGGCGCTATGCCTGGTCGAATTTTTTGATGCCAAGAATTCAGAGACTATAAGAGCTAGATCAACCAAATTTTCTATCCAAGCTCCTGTGATACCAAACCGAGACGAGTTTGTTTCAAATTTGGCCACGCCCCCATCCGCCCCCACAAAGGACGAGCATCTATGCGTCACTATGCGTGCCAATATAAATTGAGAGCAGTTGTTACATGGAACAATTTGGAAACGGTCGTGTTTTTTTTTTTTCATTTTTTTCCCATCGCCGCCCACAGCGAGTCCCCCCGCGAGTCCCCGTGTCCCAAACCTATTTAACCATTGTTAATTCGAATTAGTCGTTAAAATTTCTACATTCTTTTATGCTGGTGTAGTCTACGCAAGTAATTTTTTAATTTTGCAATGTCATATTTCAGGAAATGGAACCGATGCTTGAAAGCTATTTAGGTGTTCTTCTTAATTTTTAAACGCCTTTTCATACTCTTCTATTTCGAACACATGTATTATTTGTAAAGAACCTTTTTGGATCGTGGACAACCCCCTTTTTATTGGGATTACTTGAGAGTGGGAGTAATCCAATATGGTAACCACTCCCAAGCAGGTTGTTATGAAAAGTCTGCAAAATTATGTTTCAGATTATTTTTGTGTATTATTCTTCCTTTTTGGGTTACTATTGTGGTATTATTATTTTCTGCTACTATTTCTTTGTTTTATTTTGGGGTTCATTTAGAACTTAATCTCTTACTAATTTCTGCATAGACGATTTCTCCCATATTAAGTTCTTCACGGTTTTTTTCTTTTGGTTGTGATATTCCCTGTCTTCTTACTGTTTTTCTTCCAGCTTTTTTGTAAAGATTCTTGCAATAAAAATTTTATTGATGATGAATTAAGAGATTTTTCGTTATCCTTTATGGTTAGTTTCAGCATGCCAAAAGCTATCATAATCTCTCGCAACGAGTGTTTAAAGTCTTCTGCAACGTTTGATTTTAAAATTTGTATCTGAGCGAGCACAAGGTATTTTTAGATAGTACACAGATCGATGTGTACAATCTGAACTCGATAATTAGGTATTGGAGTCGGCTGAATCTGAACTTGATTGGGGTGTCCGTCTTAAGAGTTGTCGTAATTTTCAGTAATTAATTCTATTTTTATGCCCGGTACTCGAAGAGGTATATATATTCTTGATCAGCATCAATAGCCGAGTTGATATAGCTATGTTTATCTGTCCGTCTGTGATCATTTGCGCCTATAGCTCAGAGACTATAAAAGCTAGACCAAGCAAATTTTTTAGCCAGACTTCTGTGACATCACACTCTTAAAAGTATATTTTAAAATTTCGCCCCGCCCCCCTTTGGTCACACAAAGAACGAAAATCTGTGTCATGAATAATTTTGAAGATACGGGAAAAATAGAAACGTAGAATTATACGCAATGACCATATCTATCAGAGTGCTGAATCTGGATAAGATCGGATCATAAATATAGCAGCAATAAAGAAAACCCATTCGAAATGCATCGTTCCCTCTCGATCTCTCTCACACACCGGAGTGGGTGCTATGCCCGTTCGCATTTTTGGACGCCTAGATCTAAGAGACTATAAAAGCTAGATCAACCAAACTTTCTACCCCAGCTCCTGTAATATAAAACCGAGAGCAGTTTATTTCAAAATTTGGCCACGCAACCTTCCGCCTCCACAGAGCACGAAAATCTGTGGAATACACAATTTTTAAGATAAGAGAAAACCAAAAACGCAGAATCATTAAAAATTACCATATCTAACAGAGTTTTGAATCTGGATCAGGTCAGATAATTAATATAGCCAAAAGGAACAAATAAAATTTCAGTGGCTTTCCAAGCGCAGACTCATTTCCTCGCTCTCTCGCACACAGCCATGTATGTATATGTATGAAGTAGATGTAGAAATGTAGAGAAGACCTGTAAAAAACAAATGTAAACAAAAATGGAAACATGTAATACATATGTGTATAAAAATCTCCGAAAGGATTTCACTAAATTTTTTTTGTCTTTTAGGCTAAAATAAAATTCGTCCCTTTTCCGAACATATAGTAAATTACATATATCGTAAGTAGAGCCGCGGCCATAGACGCGGCTCACAACATTCCCCCTCGTTAGTTTTATTTAATAAGTTAAAATTTGTATCACTTGAATAACGTTCGGTTTTGTAAATAATTGATGAATCGAGTAACATTTGGGCCAACCCCAGGCTGGAGAAGTCAAAAGTGCATGAAATTTCAGAGAGCAGTTTTTTTTTGTCGCTACAAAAATGTATGTTACCTTTGACTGCTTGCAGCTGACCGAATATCGATCAAATTGTAAAAAAATTATTGATTGCTTCAATAGTATATTGGTAGTTCAACGACAAAATTTAAGCTTTTTATATTTCAAGATTTGACTTATTTATTATTTATTTTAATTTGTTTCAACGACCGTAAATAGCCGCTATGCATGAAAAAATCATGTGAAGAAAATTTGTTACGGCCACATGGAATACAACAAAATAATTTCATTCGTATTAGGATATCAGGAAAAACTTCTATTTACGATTTATATGATACAAATCATTTTTAATTCTTATTTTTAATTATTATTAAAAAAATCAGAAATACTAATTGAATCTACATTTTTCAAAAAAAATCAGAAATAAAACTTATTTTTAACTTTTATTTTAACTTTTAACTGTAACTTTTATTTTAATAACAAATTTGTATATCACCTTTTGTTAAATTGAATGATAATATATGATATAAGTGAAGAGTACTTGTGTAGGCGACAAGTCTAAAATAACGCTACCTTACGAAAACGATCACAGAATCATACAAAAAAAAAAAACACGAGAGCCGTAGCAAATTAAATAAATTCATTTGCTCTGCTCCCATCTCGCTTTTTGATTTTTTTAAGCCCATACAAATTGATCCAATCTAACCGGTATAGCATTAAACAGAAACACAACGCGGGGGACCGTTGTGAAACGCGTAGTCAAATCCTTTCGGAGATTTCTATACACATATGTATTACATTTTTCCATTTTTGTTTACATAAGTTTTTAGCATATCTTCTCTACATGTCTAAATCTACTTCCTACATATACATAAACGGCTGTGTGCGAGAGAGAGAGGACATGAGTCTGCGCTTGGAAGGCCACTGAAATTTCATTTGTTCCTTCTGGCTATACTAATGATCCGATCTGATCCAGATTCAACGCTCTGATAGATAGGGTAATTTTCTATGATTCTGTGCTTTTGGTTTTCCAGTATCTTCAAAATTGTAGATTTTCGTCCCTTGTGGGGGCGGAAGGGGGCGTGGCCAAATTTTGAAACATTCGTCTCGGTTTGGTATCACAGGAGCTTGGACAGAAAGTTTGGTTGATCTAGCTCTTATAGTCTCTGAGATCAAGGCGTCAAAAAAATCAATCAGGCATAGCACCCACCCCGGTGTCTGAGACAGAGCGAGAGGGAACGATGCTTTTCGAAATGGTTTTCTTCATTGTGGCTATATTTATGATCCGATCTGATCAAGATTCAACACTCTGATAGATATGGACATTGTCTATGATTCTGCGTTTTTAGATTCCTCGTAAATTTACAATTGTGCATGCCACAGATTTTCGTCCTTTGAGTGGGCGGAAGGGGGCGGGACGAAATTTTGAAATACACTTGTAGCAGTGTGATAGGACAGGAGTCTGGACACATTAGGTTGCTCTAGCTTTTATAGTCTCTGAGATAAAGGCGCTCATGAAGACGGACAGACGGTCGGACGGACAGACAGACATAGCTATATCGACTCGGCTATTGATGCTGATCAAGAATATATATACTTTATGGGGTTGGAAACGCTTCTTTCTCGGTGTTAAAAACATCAATTTTTTCAACAAATCGAATATACCCCTTTACTCTTCGAGTACCGAGTATAAAAAAGACTTCTGCTAGTAAGCGCGTAAGAGAGAACTCTTCTGGCGAACTGAAGGCGACCAAGGGATTGGATGCTGCCCTACTCAACCAGATCATCATCCGCAAATTTGATGAGCAGGCTGAGAAAATTGCAGTAACCTTAAAAGAATCGGAGGTGCGCATGCTGGCCGGGATAAACGAGCGTCTGGACGGCATGAGCTACGAAATTTGACTCCTGATGAAGCGGCTACAGAAGTTGGAGCAGGCCGTGGAAGATATCGATGGGCTCAAATCCCAGGTAAGCGCATTGGACGCCAAGTTCTCTGCACAAGCACGTGCAAGTGTGGCTAATGACCTTCGGCTACACGGCGCGCCGGTCACGGAGGGTGAATCACTCAAAGCTATGTTTAATTCGCTGTGCTTTGCCTTGGGAATAGCACCAGCCCCGAAATTGAGTGAAATTTTTAGGGTCAGACAAGCCAAAACAGCTCGCACTGTCTCTGACCCCACAATAATAATTACATTTAGCAACGCAACTGATAAAATAACTCTCGTTCGAGCGGCAGGCGAGTTTAAGAGGGGGAAAAAAGAACAACAAAGCCTGCAGTTGCTTGGCCTTGAATCAACTGCTCAAATCTACTTGATCGAGCAGCTTACGAGAGAGAAATATTCCATATTTAGAGAGGCAATAAAAATGAAGAAGCAAAAGCTTCTAACAGCAGTTTGCTGCCGTCGCGCAGAGGTTTTTGTAAAACAGAGCGAGAGAGGAGAGGTTATCTGCGTTGATAGCTTTCAAAAGCTTTCACAGCTGCAGAGCGCACGGGCCGTCGAGAGCGCTCCGGAGTCAACGGCTGGATAGCTTCTCTATCAAATGTTTAGTATTTATATATTTTAGGTGTAATATATGTCTCTTATGTGTAATGATTGTTCTCTTAGTTCTCTTAGTAAAATTCTTTTGTATATTAATTACGCAACTAATTTGTTTTCTCTTACATTTTCTATTAAATGGTAGGTAACTTCAGTTCAACCAGAGCGAACAGCCATGCAATGGTTAGGATTCTTGGCAAGAAGAAAATTTGTCTTAAAATATGTTATATTAATGCACAAAGCTTAGTGAATAAGGTAGAAGAGTTTCGTTATATGTTTTTCAACTCAAATATAGATGTTGTTTGTGTGTCCGAAACGCGGTTTGTCCCAAATTTAAATTATTCGTATATTCTATGTGATGGTTATAATGTGTGTCCGTTCAGATCGTGCTGGTCATGCAGGGAGAGTGGCAATATTCGTAGCTAAAAGAGTGAAATCCAAAATAATATTTAAGCAGCCGGCTGACAGCCAAATGGAATATATGTTTTTAGAGCTTATGAACTTTAACTGTTATATAAAAATGCTAAGAATATTGATTACTCAAACCTGATAGATTTCATAACTAACCTAACACTGACGTACACGGACATAATACTAACAGGTGACTTAAATAGTAACATATTAAAAGAGCAACATCTACTAAATGAAATGGAGTCCATTGGACTGAGCCCTGTGAACACAATCTTACCGACGAAGACCACTAACACTTTATTAGATGTCATTTTTGTCAACAAACCAGAAAACATTTTGCTATATAACCAAGTCTCAGTACCTGCTTTTTCAAAACTTTTTTTTTATTTTTAATGTATGATATGCAAATTGACAGTAACAAACAGACCATCCAATACAGAGACTTCAAAAACATTGACTATACTAGTTTAATTGAAGATTGCCGTCTCTGCGATTGGAACATACATATATTTCCTTCCGATGGTTGACACCCAACTAAATTTAATAAACTCTAACATTGGCTATATGTACAATACATTTTTACCATTTAAAACTAGCACTGTATAGCCAGTCATCGCGTCTTGGTTTAATAGGCTAATTAAAAGTGCAATTAAAAAGAGAAATGAGGCTTATGACAAGTGGAAACGCTATAAAACGGAAAGTTGTAATCTTATTTTCAAAGCAGCCCGACGTAGTGTTAATAGTTTGATATCAAATCCCAAGAGAAACTACTACAGTAATAAATTTACTGGTGCAATAAACACAAGACAAACTTGGAAAACATTAAATACTTTAGGGATAGGCGAAACTAAATCAGTGATAAATGAAGACCTCAATGTTAAGGCTTAAAATCAGCAATTTTTAAACCTAAATATTCCTGTTGGCTCGTGCAATCCATATATTAGTTCTGTCCCGTCTATGAATGTTTGAGTTTTCCTGTGTGAGTGAGTGTGAAGTCTTAGAAGCCATGTTTAAAATTAAATCCAACGCCATCGGGTTGGACGACATCGATCCAAAATTCTTAAAACTATTGCTACCCATAATTATACAGCACATTACACATGTAATCAATACTGCAATAACCTCTTCGACTTTCCCAGATCAGGCGAAAGAAGCAAAAATAGTACCGATACCCAAAACGAATAACGACTATAGACCAATCTCTGTACTGCCATATCTCTCTAAAACCTTCGAAAATATAATGGAGAAACAAATAAAAAACTTTATAGAAACAAATAAACTTTTAAATTGATGACCTCTTACCTAACTAATAGAAAACAAGCAGTAATTAAAAATAAGTCGAGATCTAATGTTCTAGTCAATTTACATGGTGTTCCTCAGGGATCGGTACTACGCCCGTTGTTGTTTACCATGTATGTTGATGATCTGCCTTAAGTGCTATCTATGTGTGATGTCCATATGTACGCTGATGATATGCAAATGTATGTGAGTCGTCCTCTTAGTCAAATAAATGAATGTATAAGATTAAGCAATTATGAACTGTCCTGCGTGTCAAAGTGGGCAAGTAATAATGGTTTATGTCTAAATCCTTCTAAGTCTAAATTTATAGTTATCTACAAAAAGTAGCTGAGCACGGACAATTTAAGTAAACTAATAATTGACAATGCAGAAATCAGTTATGTATATAAGGCAAATAACTTAGGCATTAGAATTAATAACACTCTCTCTTGGAGAGACCATACAAACAAAGCTGTAGGAAAGACGTACGGTGTCCTACGCCAACTGTCTTTGGCACAACCATTTTTGTCAGTCAATATTAGAATGACGGTTGCAAAAGCATTAATTATCCCTGTCCTAATGTATGGTATAGAAATTTTTTGTAAGTGTGACGCCGCCAGCCAGCGAAAGATGAAAGTAGCCTTTAACAGCATAGCTAGATTCGTGTTTTCACTAGGTCGTACAGATCACGTTACTAGTTCTGCTAATAGAATTTTTGACTTGGACATAAATAACTGGACGAATTATAAAATTGTAATACAGCTTCAAAAAATTATTTCCACTAAGACTCCAGATTACCTGTTTGAGAAGTTGCGTTTTAATCCGTCGCAGAGGACCAATAATATTGCTTGCTTTAGAACCAAAATTTCTTGTTCGAATAGACACTTCTTTATCTGCGCTGTCCGACTTTGGAATCAGTTACCACCCTATTTGAAAACAATTAGTAGCGCACCACTGTTAAACAATAAATTAAAAAGTTATTTAAAAAATCAAAATATTACTATCCGAGCACCAATAGGCATATATTACAAAATTTTAAATTTATTTATAAGAATAATGTTTTAAATGTTTTCAACTATCTGCTTTTTAATGTGACTTGTTAGTATTTTAAACTTCAAATTATAATTTTAGTTTTTAAAGGTAAGTTTCTGAAAGTTAAGTTTAACTGTTTGTCACGTAAAATCGATTGTGACTAGTGCATTAATTTAAAAGTGTATAACTTGTAGCACTAGGAATATTTAAATAAAATTACAAATTACAGACTACAAAATTGTGCATGCCACAGATTTTCGTCTTTTGAGTGGGCGGAAGGGGGCGGGGCGGAATTTTGAAATACACTTGTAACAGTGTGATATGATAGGAGTCTGGATGCAAAATTTGGTTGCTCTAGCTTTTATAGTCTCTGAGATATAGGCGCTCATGAAGACGGACAGACGGATGGACATAGCTATATCGATTCGTCAATTGATGCTGATCAAGAATATGTATACTTTATGGGGTTGGAAACGCTTCCTTCTGGGTGTTACAAACATCAATTTTTTCAACAAATCGTATATACCCCTTTACTCTTCGGTACCGAGTATAACAAAATATCTCAAACAGACAACCATTAGATGAGACATAGTCTGCAAAACCTTGCTACAGCATGTGATAAAACTGGAGTCAACTGTTTTTATAGTAAACGCTGCCATGATTATGAATATGATTAGTTCCAACAGCTCATCTAATGTTATAGACCGAAGCAAGATTCGTCGAGAGCGCGAAAAAGTTCGCAAAGATTTGCAATGTGTTCAACGGGATAAACCTATGATGGCTATTTATTTTGATGGTCGTAAAGACATGTAAAGATGTGTCTGTATCACAAAACTTAACTAGCAGAGACCCAGGAACCCTGGCACATTCACGTTGGCTTACTTGCGCAAACAGGATTCTTCGAGTATACATCGGAACAGCAAAGCCAACACAATCCCTAATAGATCTGGATACTTTCGTTATGAAATTATACGCACCAACCTGGTTTGACATCAAAACAAAGTCATCTTGAAAATATGGACCCGTCCACATTTTTAAAATGGTGAAAAGGAGTTTATATTTGAAAGATCGTTTAAAGAACATTGTTTTCAAAACCATACAAAGAAATTCCTTTTTCGCACACCCAGAAAATATTTTAATGGCCATGTTATATGATGCTGCTTCTCATATAAGGAAACTGGCTATCCGAAAGTTACTGAAGGCGCGTAAGGAGGCCAAAATAATTCAAATTCGAGATTTTCATCTTCCAGAACTTCAAGTTAATGCGTCTGTTTATTATAATTTAATAAATTGGGCGAAAGAAGAAGTAACATAGCCTCCGATGACAATGACGTATACAGCCAGTGAAGCTCAGATCTAGATATCATTAGTTATACCCGTATGACATTAGACTATGAAGCTGGACTAGCTTCAAAAATAGAGCTATCCTTATGCAAAAAGCATGAAGTGAGCGCGAGAGAGATATATGTGTCCAGTTGCTTTTCCAGTTGAGCTGGGAGCAGCGCTGCGTCTGAGTTAATCGATTTCTATTCTTTTTTGATACGATTTTGCTAGCTGGATGGCTGTGTGTGTTGGAAAACAACGTTTTGCTACAAATTGAGCCTCAGTTATTCGACTGATAGCCGAGAGTCGGGCTTAGGGACGACTACGAACATTAATTTTGGATTTCGTCTATCATGCTATCTATCCTGCTATTTAGCTAAGTCTAATGTCATATGGTCATTACTGATTTCCTACAATTCGATAAGTTTCCTTGCCACACTCAAGCTGTAGAAAAAGTGTCAAGCTTGTGACAGAGGTTTCATTGTCTTTCTGTGGACCAGAAGCTAGGGATGGGTTCATTCGTACCCTCAATTTTTCACCTAATAAAATATATAGAATATTCAGTACTTTAAATTAATTTAAATTACCTTTCGTTATTTTGCATTAAATATTTATAGTTTTAAGATAAACACACAATAATTATCATTAAAAATACATGAAACACATTATTTTATACCCGGTACTCGAAGAGTAAAAAAATGGAGGTGTGTAACACCCAGAAGGAAGCTTGATCAGCATCAATAGCCGAGTCGATTTAGCTTTGTCTGTCTGTCTATCCGTCCGTCTTCATTAGCGCCTATAGCTCAGAGACTATAAAAGCTAGAGCAACCAAATTTTGCATCCAGACTCCTGTCATATACAAATTTCGTCCCGCCCCCTTCCGCCCATTCAAAGGACGAAAATCTGTGGCATGCACAATTTTAAAGATACGAGAAAACTAAAACGCAGAATTACAGAAAATGGCCATATCTATCAAAGTGTGTAATCTGGATCAGATCGGATCATAAATATAGCCGAAATGAAGAAAACCATTTCGAAATGCATCGTTCCCTCTCGCTCTTTCTCACACACCGAGGTGGGTGCTATGCCCGTTCGCATTTTTGACGCCTAGATCTCGGAGACTATAAGAGCTAGATCCACCAACGTTTTTATCCAAGCTCCTGTGATATCAAACCGATACGAGTTTGTTTCAAAATTTGGCCAAGCCCCCTTCCGCCCTCACAAAGAACGAAAATCTGTGGAATCCACAATTTTTAAGATACGAAAAAACCAAAAACTCAGAATTATGGACAATGTTCACATTTATTAGAGTTTTGAATCTGGATCAGGTCGGATAATTATTATAGCCAGAAGGAACAAATGAAATTTCAGTGGCCTTCCAAGCGCAGACTCATTCTCTGCGTTTTTGGTTTTCCCGTATCTTCAAAATTGTAGATTTTCGTCTTTTGTGAGGGCGGAAGGGGGCGTGGCAAAATTTTGAAATACACTTGTAAAAGTGTGATAGGACAGTAGTCTGGATCGAGGAACTAGGCTTCAAAAAACTCGATCAGTCATAGCGCCCACCCCGGTGTGTGAGAGAGAGCGAGAGGGAACGATGCATTTCGAAATGGTTTTCTTCATTGTGGCTATGTTTATGATCTGATCTGATCCAGATTAAACACTCTGATAGATGATTCTGCGTTTTTAGTTTTCTCGTATCTTTGAAATTGTGCATGCCACAGATTGTCGTCCTTTGAGTGGGCGGAAGGGGGCGGGGCGAAATTTTGAAATACACTTGTAACAGTGTGATAGGACAGGAGTCTGGATACATAATTGTGTTCCTCTAGCTTTTATAGTCTCTGAGCTATAGGCGCTAATGAAGACGGACGGACAGACGGACGTACACAGACATAGTTATATCGACTCGGCTATTGATGCTGATCAAGAATATATATACTTTATGGGGTCGGAAACGCTTCCTTCTGGGTGTTTGATTAGATAAAAATCTCCGAAAAGGTTTGACTTCATTTTTGTTTTCTTATTTGGGTAAAAGTAAATTTGTCCCTTTTGCGAACATGTAATAAATTACATCAAGCTCACATATATATATACTGAATGAGTACCGGGTATAAAGTAGAGCCGCGGCTCACAACGTTCCCCCACCTTTTATTGACAAAATTTTTTTAACCATTAAGGTGAAATCCACCTTTTTGGCGAAATAAAATGTTTATAGAAGGCGAACATTTACAGTATTGGGACATACAATTTATCCTCTAGCTACAATTTCGAAAAATCAGTTATCCAGTATCCACCACACACAAAAGTATATATTTATATATAACTATCACGATTAAATAAATACCATATTTACAAACTCTTACTATCCATAGATAACTCTGTAAACTGTATTGTATTGTTCATAACTACTTCAAAGAATTCTGTCCTACACTGTGCACGTCCAACTCTGTACTTGAAATACTTGACGATATGGTCGTTGAACTGGACTTTCCAGCAACACAGTCCAGATTGTAGTACTGTACAACGCATGGTGGTGGTCGATTTGAGATCACCTCTGTGATTTGGGTGACAGTCCATTTGGCCATCTTAATTACAGCAATGTGTACTGAAAATTGTAAGATCATAGCCCCAAAGCCCTTGTAGAGTCCGGAAAATCCTTCCGAAATGATAGTTGTACGATAGCAGTCGACAACCCCTTGGTAGTTTGTTAGAATCGGAACCACTGAATAACCATTGTCCAAGTTGTCGATTATAGTACGCGTGCCTTGTAGCTGGAGTCTATGTAAAATCGTTTCAAAGGGAAAGAATATGACTTCGGTAGTCAGCGTGGTAATAAGATTTCCATAGATCTCCGAATTTTGGTACTCTATCGTATCGTCGCAAAACTTTGAGCCACTATTATCTTGCTTAAGCGATTGTCGGCGGAGCATTATGCGCGAGGCCACGCCACGTATTACTAAATTGAATAGATACTTCGTGACGCCCAACGATACACTAGGCCCAACCAACGCCCAGGCAGGGAGCATTCTACCCCTTTGCGGATAACTCCAGAACAAAAGTCGAAGACTGCCCTCACGAAACACATCAAAAAGTCCAGGCTTTTCGCTCGCTATATCGCTTTGCACTGTCTCTACCAGAGAGGCGGCATGGAATGGAACAACCAGTCCTATGCTTATGCTAAAAAAAAAAGATATAGTCTTTAGAGTACACACATGGCGTTGACCTACCACTTAAGTAGAATATGTTGTGCAAAGCGCTTAAGCGTTGTGTGACTGTTTACGTTTTTGGGCCAACTGGTAAACTTTGAGACAACATCGTCGACGGCTAAGCTCAAGCCTCGTACTAGGAGACAGCTTCCCAGGCCCTTCCAAAGCGTCGTCAGCCCCTGACGCCTGTGCAATTGAACAATGCTTGGCAGTAGCGTAAAAGGATGTAAGTGAAAACGCTTCGAAGCATTATAAACCTGGCACTGCCTACGTAATACAATAAATGGATGGCTCAGGAGGTTTTCTGTGACCAGGGAAATCCATTGAACTCCAAAGACGAGGTACTTTCGCAATGATGTGTCTGTAATAAATTTATATTCAGATTAAACGAGGGCAGAATCAAATCATTTACCATCTTCTTGGTTATTCGAGTATTTGTCAAAACCCTTGTGTTTGTTTAGAGGTAGTGTTAACTCGCGCTCTGAATTGACATATTGGAATTTAGTAATGGCATCTTGGTCTGCGTTTATGTTATCTGCAATGGACTTTTAGCGGGTATCAATACTACATACATTTCTCCATCAAATCAGAGGTTTATATAATTTAATTAATTCAATCTATACATGCTACCTTCTACCCAAAATTTGCTGGGCCAACAGATTTTGTATGCCTCGTTTACCTGCTTTTCTGTTTGTATCTGATCATCTAATTGTCCACGCTTTGTTACAAACCTGGACGAGGTAACAATAAATTTATTTATTGTGATATATTTATGTATTTTAAGTTTTAAATGTAAGTGGATGTATGTCTTACATGATTGGGCTACGTGTACTGATGGCTTAGTTCTTGTGTGGCTGCTTTCTTAATGTTCGAAATTGTCTTTTGCCGACAGAAAGGCAGATAAAAACTATGAATCTTTATAATGTTTATAGGAGATATGACATTGCATTCGAAAATCGATATTTACTCTCCAATAATGGTACTCCAACATTTGATTCATAGCCTATTTACACTACAATGAGTAACCTATCGATAACCGAAAAAACTCAAACTCCTAAAGTCGAACGCACGCCCATCTTTTCGTTTCGTTGTCGTTTTTAAAAATATATACTATAAGTTGGCAGTCACAGCTACCGACTCTTCTGGCAACTTTATAAAATAACATCTTATACAGCTTTGCTCCGGTTATCGCAGATCGCAAAATATTGCGAATTGATTGACATATCGTGAAAAAGGTGCGCTCTGGCGATTCGTAAGATTTTTGCGATTTTAAACCGGTTTCCAATAAGCTAGCGATTTCAAAAGGAATTGCGCATAGCTGATAAATGCAAATTTTTATGGGTGTCAAAAATATATTAACATACTTGCAAATGTTTTAAGTTTCTATTTTGTAACGAACCAGGCTAGCTGTTACTAATGCGGGTAGGGCGCACGCTTTTGATCCCGGCTGGGGCTCGTCGGCAATTTGGGTGGTGTTCAGGCCCTCCTCGCATTGGTTGCCTATTCTCATTATTCCTAAAGTTAAATTATTGCGTGCTGCGACGAGATACATAAAAGAAAGACCAGAAATTACACTAAACACACAAAGGACAAATTCTCTCTTCCCATTCGGCCACGTCCTGCATGCTATTCTCCCGCCTCAGATGTTAATGAGGACTAAAATTACGGCGCGGGATTGCCCTTTTCCATCGCAACAAGAGTTCGCCAAAACTGCCTCCGTCAAAGCTCCAGCACTCAGCCGCACTCGGCCGTCCTGCTTCGACGCCCCACCAAAGGAGAAATATGGAGATGTTCTGAACCCTTGCACCACTCCAGAGTCAAGCCCTGTTGGAAAGAACGCTACAGCTACCTTTCCTGCACTCCCCTCCAGCGTACTTACACAGGGTATTGGCCAGCCAAAGAATGCTTTAATTCGCCTCTTTCCCACACTTGCGGATACTTTTCGCGGTTGCACTTGAAAATGAACTTGCGGGGCGCAAGTCAACTTGCTGCGTTGAGCGACATACGGAAAAGAGACCGACGCCACGCCTCGAGACCAGCGGGACCCCTTGGGTGGTCTAAATATATCGCGAAATTCAACCCTAGCCGGTTGACACTTTCGCCTGTTAACCTCTATGCAATTTCTTCGTCCCTTGCGCTGACCCCCAGACCTAACGCCCAGATGGCGTTCCATCTGGCGCTACCATTCTCTCTCTTCTTGGCTGATCCAAGCGTTACAATTTATACATTGGGAATTTATTTTAGTATATATTAATGTATGCAATTAATTTATTTCTAATGACACCTCAAATTTTACCCCACGCAAAAATATCAAAACAACAACAAACAGCGAATTCCCTTTGACAGATAAATTATCGATATAAATAGTTGTTAAGGGCTGACAAGTTACAAGGGAAATGGGTAAAACAAAAGGAACACTTGATAACACTCTGTATGAATTATTTAAATAAAGTAAATGACATTAAAAATGGTAAAAAATTTAAGAGTAGTGTACATTCAAAGGGAAACGAGTTGTTATAAAAGTTTGATATCCGATGGTCGCCATGAAAATAATATTCTTTAAAGGCAACGCTGTTTACTAAATGAAATTGAATCAGAATGTTGGCATTTTGTAAATATGTGTACGGATATACTTTTCCGCAAGTGTCGCCTGCGCCTTAATTCACGAATTTTTCGTCTACTTTATGCTTCTTGTATGGCAGTTACGAATACGAAAGATATATTCAAACATAAATATGCCAACTGATTGCCCAGAGAAAACAGTTGTTTTCATAAGATTATATCGCAAAAGCATCACTATCGATAAAAAAAAGCTGCGAAAACCAGAGCTCAATTTTAATTCGTCCGAATTTTTCCGAAATCGTAATCGTAAAAATTTGCGACAGCCGGAGCATAGCTAACAGCCTTTTCCTACACAGTACATTAACAGGGAACGGTGGGACTTATTGACAGATGTGAAACCTCGATTCCCACAGGCCACACCATCTACCATCTATTGAAAACACAGCTGACAACAGCAAACCTACAATTTTTTCTCTGCATTTTGTTAAAACTAAACTACAAATATGGAATTTCGAACTATTGTTTCGACTGTGGTTCAACAGCAACAAATGTTGCTGCAAAAATTGATGGTGGGAAACCCAAATAAATGAATTCGATGAGGATGCATTTTTTGCAATGTTAAATTATTTTGGTGAATGTATTCCAAGAATGGGGTGGATGGTTGTTAGTAGAATGTTTTATGTGTTTTAGAAGCGTTACGGCACTTTTTTTCTTCGTCATAGTCTTCCAAATATATTTCATTACAATTTATTTCAGATATAGACTTACGCAAGTGAAAATGTGCTCTCCAGGAAGATGCAACGATTCAGCATTATATCAAAAGCCGAGCCTTGCACAACGGATCCAAGCGTCCACAATATTGGAGGAAGAATCCAAAGAAATTTGCCGAGTGTCGGTATCAGTAATAAGCAAAACACTGTTTAAACATATAAAAACTATTGTAAAACTAAAACTGTTTCTTCTTCTCGCGCAGAAGTTTAAGCATTTCTTATTAAAAATTGAGCTTCTGCGATTGAAAAATATCCTGGCTCCTAGCCTTTTGCTGGAGGATATCAGTTATTCTTGTCATTCATTGTTAACATTTTCACAGTGAATTCCATTTTTGCGATTTTCCAGAGTTTAATTTGGAAGCATCGGCAATTGGAAGCATTGCATAGAAACGTGCGGTTTAGGAACATCCAAAATGGATGGTAGAACTAACTGGGAAATTTCGGAACGGCAAAACCTTACGGACGATCCCCGAAATGGATAGTGTATGGTTACCTGTGCGAATAGGCTATTAGCTTGCTGGATACTAAGGCCAGTAAATCGCAAACGAAAAATTCCTCGACCATTTTTTTTGTAAATGAAGTTTGGCAGTAATTTTTACTTTCCGCGTTGCTTGATACCCAACTTAAGGTAATAGCGTTTTCCTACATAGCACATCTATGGGGAAAGGGTATTTTTAAAAGGTGTGAAACTCCGTTTTTCGGCTGGCAACATCCCCCACCCAAAAAAAAGCTGATGGCAAGAACAATAAAACATTTTTGGTCTGTGTTCGGAGCAGTAGGCGTCAATAGCTCTTTAGACATTTTAATCATATTTTCTAATATATCTTATCCGAATGCTCATAAATTATTTATTGTCGCGCTCATGTAACATGCTCACGCAATATTTTGCTCGGTTCTTAGTCAGTAAAAATAATCATCGAACGGAAGGTAGGTAACATCCTAAAAAACTGAGAATTTATTTTGTAATGTCCTATCTCAGGCCGAGGTATGCTCATTATTATATTATAATATGTTATGTTATTTTATGTTATATTATATTATATTATATTATATTATATTATTTTATATTATATTATATTATTTTATGTTATATTATATTTTATTATATTATATTTCGAGCGGGTTCCCGAGTAAGTGAAGTTTCTATTTTTCGTTTTCACGCTCGAAACCTTGCGGCCGTCAATCGGTACCTTCAAATAGGGAGTGGGGTATATCCCCCACTTCATAGCATTGGTGGTCACATTGCGAAATCCCAACGTACTCTCTGTAAGGTAAGAGTAGGCTAACAACTATTCGTTTTTTACCTCTTAGTAGGTTCGGTCAGCTCCGCTTGTTGAACTGGAGGGGCATCTCTGGAGGTACCAATGGGAGGGTCTTGTTTCTTCACTTCCAGAGCAGTGCTTATCTCAGTGCGTAATACTATGCCGTTTTTTGCCATGACTACCTTCGGTTCGTGTGGAGTGTTTGTTCTTGCTGGAGGATCGGAGTGTTTTTGTTGTTCCGCCGGTGCTGCCGTCTTCACTGCTTCGATGGGATCATCGGCTACGTCTGGGACGGTGAAAGCCGGTTGGTGGCAGATAGGTTCTGCGACCTTTCGGAACGTCTTAAAAAAGGAGCTGACGTTGCGGCCTGAAGGAACGAGGACATTTACGGCCATGTCGTGATTCCGGGTAATACGTAGTCCTCAAGGCGTGATCGTATGATGAAAGGTCTCCGTCTCGACTACGAGTTGTTGGGCGAAAGGTTCCTCTTCATCCCTTTCCCCGTCATCGTAGTATGCGTTGTAAGGTTCTGTGATGTAATGTTCCAGGCTTCGTTAGTGCCTGTAGATACCTTGGCCGGCTCAGGAGTCGTGGCGTTGGAAACATTGGTTGCACATTGATTCGAACGACGGTGGTTCGGGGTCTGGAGAGTAGTATGCGGCACTTCGCTAGAATGGTGGCAGCGACCAAAGGTTTTTTCGTCGAAATCTTGCCGCTCATCGTGAGAACAACAGTGGGCTATCCCGATTGTCGTCGGATTCTTCTGCGTCCGAGGGGCTTACGTCAAAGGCCTCACTTGGTTCGTGGGCATCTTCGGAGCTTGATGGGTCCATGTGGGCGTCTCGCTCTTCATCAGCGTGTATGTCCCCATCGGAAACCGAGGCGTTCTCGGCCTCTTCGTCATGTGGAGGGGAGGCGAGGTTTGGCACTTCGCCCGTTACCGGTTCGGATGCGTCTACGGGTTCAGAGACGGCTTCCTTGTCAGCATCTGACAGGCCTTTGGCTTTGTCGGCCGTTTCCGATATTGCATCGGCTTCTTAGTAATTCTATACAACAGAACTAAGTATTGATCGATGCCCGCGTCGTGTTGTTGTGTGTTCACAAAAATAGCAACTAAAAACTTGCTCAAACAATCGTGTCGGTCGCGAAATACCCAGCCTCATCTTCGTTCTTCGTTTCTTCTACCGCCGAGGGATGCCCTGCACGGACTGCAAAAGGAAAGTCGCAGCTGGACGTAAAGATCCAAACGCAGAGCCAGAGTTATTTGTGCAATAAATGAAAGCTAGAGCTGAAGGCAGATATAACTTTCTTCAAATTGTCTTGTGAAAAATTGCACCTCGCTTTCAATTCTTGGCACAGACATATGATATAGTAGAGCTTGAATATATGTACATACATACTTATTGACTTACATATTATATATATCATAACCTATGTGAGCCGCTATTAGATTTAACAGCTATTTATCGTTTATTGCAATCACTGTCGGCCCCCCTTAACTTTCTCTTTGTTTGAATCTAACCAAAAAATTGGTTCGTTAACCCCAGCCGCGGCGTATAACATTTACATCCATATAAGCAGCAGCATCGGTGCATCGGTCTCCCTTTCGCCTTTCCACCGTTGCTTGCGTTGTTTTTGTTGTGAGTATATTTTTCGTTTGGCACGCTTGATCTTAACGGACTGCCAAGTGACGCGCCACTCTGTTTTTCGAGGGTATATTGGTTTTGGGTGTTGCTTGCCACCATCGTTATATATTTATACCTCGTGCCTCGACAGTTAATTATTTCATTCGTTTTCGATTGTCGTTCTTCTTTTTTGAACATTTATTTATATATAAAGAAAAATATTATTTTGTTTTATTTGTTTTGCGCAAATTATAAACATAAAAAATATGACAGAAGAAAATTAGTCCATTCTTAAAGACTTGAAAAGTAAGCTCCAAAGTCGAGTCAAAAGCATTCGCCGCTTTGAAGAACGGTCTATATCTATAGGTTCGATTCCGATACAATTGACAGAGCTACAATGTAGGCTAGATATCTTGAATGATTCAATCGAAAAGGCTAACCAATTGCAAGAGCAAATAGAAGAAACAGATGGTGACGATGAATCGCAGGCGAGTTGGAAGAGTTATCTATCTAACTAAGGCAAAGATAATGTCACTTTTCTGCGCCTTTGATGTAACAAGCGATACGACGCTAATAGTATAAGCCTTTGGTGCCCCTACTCGTGCTCGACATCCGAAGTTGGCATTAGCAGCAGTCCGCATCGTCCCTCAGGAACCTCATCGATACTGTTTCATCGATTTATAGTTTACTACTATCGATAGGAGACGATACCAAAATCTCGAATGCAATGATCATACATTTCCTTTTGAACAGAGTCGACCCAGTGACTAAATAAAAGTGGGACGAAAAACTGACTTTCGAGAAATTGCCGCTTTGGTCCGACCGTGAGAAAGTTTTGAATCGTCGATACCAGTATTTGTCTGCTGAAGAGTCGGCGAAGCCAAGACAAGACAAGGTTGTGCCAAGAAAGCAGCATAATCGCAGTTCATTTGCTTGTTCTTCCAATTCCACCAAAAGTAGAACTCAGCAAACTTGCAGCTATTGCAATTCGGGAGACCATGTAGTGTCGAAAGGCACTCCATTTTTTCGTCTCTCGGTCATGCAAAGTTTCGAGATCGGTAGGTCTGCACCCTTATGCATTAATTGTCTGCAAAAAGGCCACGCTGTTGTAAAATGCAAGGCCAATAAATGTCGAGTGTGTGGCCGCTCACATCACACCTCAGTGCATGGATACACAGTGTCTGCTAATAGTCCCACGTTGCCACCACCCCAAGAGAGTGCCTCTCCTCCGTCAAATCATTATCAACCTTCTACGTCCCATGCTCTGCATGCGATGTCGTTGGACAGGGTACTTCTGGCAACGCCGATCGATCGTCCGAACGTAGAGCGGTGACCACATTCTGCCCAGAGCTCTGCTGGACTCTGGATCTCAAACCAATTTCATAATAGGGGACCTTGCCCACCGCTTACAGATCCGTCGGGAGGAGTCATGTATTAGCTTGCTTAGTATTGGTGAATCCAATTATCAAGTAAAAGATAAAATACACACGGTGGTGAAGTCGCGATTAAGTGGTAGGGAGTTCTCCTTCGATTTTTGGACTCTGAAATCAATTTCAGGTTATCATCCTGACCAGTCAGTGAATGTGAGTGACTGGAGAATTCCAAAGAACCTACCTCTAGCTGACCCATATTTCTACAAGCCACAAAGAATAGATATGCTGATAGGAGCAGAATCATTTTTTGAATTATTAGCTGTTGGTCAAATTAAACAAGGTGCAGACTATTAAACTCTTTAGAACACCCTTCTTGGCTGGGTTGTTTCGGGAAGATATGTTTCCAAAAGTTCTGTTTCCCAATTTACAAATAGTTTGAGTTGCAGTGAAGAGTTGCATGTGTCTATCGATAGGACGTTGCAAATATTTTGGTCACTGGAAGAAATGCCATCTCCACAAGCACAAGTTAGGTGAAGATCACTATCGGAAGACGACTCAGGTATTGCCATCAGGTCGGTTTGAAGTAAGGCTAAATTTGGTTTTTTTAGTCCTCGAGGGTTGTTCTGTTTCACCCATAGGCCCCTGGTCGCGAACGGCAGCCCACCAAGCTTCCAAGTAGCGCACCCTCACCAAGCCCCGCCACTTGACGGCCATAACGTCAGCCGAACCTTGGTGTGGGGCCGAGGTTATTTCTCTATTGGCAGCCCACCAAATTACATAACCTCTGCCGGCCCTAACCCTTACGTCGGCCATAACCTTTGCGCAGGCGCCACGCGTGGCAGGCGCTGTGCTCTACAAGCTGCTGAGCGCTGCTCCCCCATCTGGTTCACCGCTAACCATTTCTGCGACGGATTATAGACACCGACCAGGATCCGGATTAAACCTTTTTTTTTGCCTAGTGTAGTTATAAGTACAGTAACTTTAAATATTGTTTTTGGTTCCTTCTGAACCCCTCTATTCGTCTTTTAGTTACACTCAGTACCACTCCAATCTACAGTCATGCCTCAATATAACCGCCACCAAATCATTTGTTTGTAATTGATAAATTTAGTTGGTGAGGAGAAAAAAAAAAAACTAGAAGAAGAACAACCCCTCCCCCCATTACACTTCCCCATCTGACGCCGACCGACGTTGAGCAGTTGGGAGTTGCCTTAACCACCATGAATCGCTTCAACACCGAAACGAGAAATAGCCAGATTCCGTAGCGTAAATATGAAGTGCGATAATAGGAGCGTTTTATTCTAGGGATAACAATACAAATCTCAGTTTAACCTAGAATTTCAATAGTAAATCTACGTACCGCAGTCTCGCCTCCCACTTTCTTTGCTCAATCGGAATGCCGAAGCGGGAACCGTGGCTTGCCTTTGGCACTTTTAAGTGTGGCCGTACACAACAAATAATACATACATCTTGACAAATACTGAAACAGACTATCGATTACACGCGCGCTACGCTACATTTAAATTTCCCGTCCCCCCCATCGAGCCGATCCGCTCCACGACATCCCGGCCCCCGTGAAGCAGCTGCATTCACCACATCCAGAACAGCTAACTTGGAGACGGGACGCATCATTATCCTGGCTCGATCGTCGTTGGCCACGCGCACCGCCGCTCGTCGTGGCACTCCGTCCACGCCAGGGAACACTTCTTCCACGATGCCACTTCTCCATTCTCTGCGTGGAATAGCCGGATCACAGATGAAGACCAGATCTCCGCGACGCATAGGCTCGACATGCGCGCACCACTTCTCCCGGCGCACAAGCGTGGGTAGGTACTCATGTACCCATCGTTTCCAGAATCGGTCTCCCATCATCCGGGCAATGCGCCACTGTTTCCGTGTGGCGTACTTCTCAGGCAGTTGACTGTTGTCATCTGGCAGGTCCGGCAAATTGGCTGCTCCTTTAAGCAGGTCGTTCGGGGTGAGGTGTGCCTCCTGATCAACCGTGACTGGAAGAGTAATGAGCGGACACGAACTTACAATATTCTCCGCCTCGATCAGGAAGCTTCCGAGTACGTGTTCCTTTGGCGCATCCTCCTTCATGGTGTTTGCCAGTACCCTCTTGACGCACTGGACCATTCTCTCCCAGACGCCGCCTTCAGCTGGGTTTGCCGGATAGTTGAAGATCCATTCGACTACAGCTCGCCCTGGATCTTCTCTGTTTCGAAAACTTTATCGAATCTCCTGGCCTCTCGATTGGCTCCGATGAAGTTCTTGCCGTTGTCGCTTCTAATTCGGACCACCGGTCCACGGCGACACGTGAAGTTCCTGATGGCTATGATGCATGAATCTGTGGACAAATCATAGGCCATCTCCAAGTGGATGGCCCGTGTGGTTAGGCAGGTGAAAAGTGCGACCCACTTTTTCTCCGTTCAACGTCAAATTGTCACAAGCAACGCACCCAAATAGTCCAGGCCGGTGTACTTAAATGGCCATCCGTTGGCCTCGAGCCGGTCCTCTGGCAAAGGACCCATCACAGGCTGGATCGGTTGCGCTCTCTGTAGCTTGCATGTGTGGCAATTGGTTACCACCCTCCGTAGCAACCTTCGTAGGTTCGGATCTCGCTTATGGTCGCATCCAGGTTTTGATGCTTCATCTTTACGTGGTAGTGACGGACGATCATTTCAGTCAGAGCGTGCTTGTGTGACATTATGATCGGGCACCGTGCGCTAAATGCCATGCACGCGACGGCATCGATCCTCCCACACGCCCGTAGAATTCCATCGTCGTCGACGTATGGCGACAGCCCTCGGTCGACGGTCTTCCGTTGCGTCTCTTCCGCAAACGCTTTATTTTGTGCCTGCTTTATCAGGACGAGCTCTCCATCGGCGCACTCGGCAGCAGTAAGGCCATATCCTTCGAGCTCGTCGCGCTGTCCCCGACAGCGTCAGATGAACCGGCGGACTCGAGCAGTGGTCCTGATCAGTCGTTCGTAGTTGGAGAATCTCTGCAAAGATATAAACGTGTTTGCCATGACCAGTGCAAACTCACATGTAATTTCCTCTTCATCCGTGGTCCGTGGGGAGCAATCATCACTCGATGAAGATTTCGGCCAGTTTTCCTCAGGCTCCCGCAGGAAGGGAGGTCCGCCTAGCCATCGTGGTCCTTGACTCAGATCCGCATGGCGTTTCGGCCGCGTTGCGTCGTCTGCCACGTTTTCGGCAGATATTATCCACCTCCATTGGGATACATCAGTGGACTCTAAAATCTCCGCCACCCGGTTTCCAACGAACTGTTTGGACCGCCGGTGGGTGCTGCTTATCCAGTGCAGCACAGTTTTAGAATCAATCCAGAGTACGCAGCTGCTGATCGCCACACCGTGAGTCTGTTTTACGGTGTCCATCAGTCTCGTTCCCAGTACGGCTGCTTGAAGTTCCAGTCGGGGTATGGACATGGTCCTCATTGGGGCACACTTCGTTTTGGAACAAACGAAATGCGCCTGCACGTCGTCGTCGTCATATATGGCTCTCCAGTAAGCCACCGCAGCAAACGCCGATTGGCTTGAGTCCACAAAAACGTGCAGCTGCAACGCCCGCACGCGTCCGACGCCAAAGTAGTGGCGCGGACATCGGAACTCTCTCACGTAGCTCATCTCTAGCCGCCAGCCCTCGAATGCTGTGTCAAATTCCTCTGGCAACGGCTCATCCCATCGAACTCCTTCTCGCCAAATCTCTCGCATCAGCAGCTTGGCGGTCACCGTGTAGCAGCTCAAGAATCCTATCGGGTCAAACGTTGACATGACGAGGCTTAGGAACTCCATCTTGGTGGGGGCACGTTCTCCAGTCATCACGCTGCTGGGCACCCGATGGTACTTGACGCTGAATCTGAATTCGTCTGTAGCCGGCTGCCAGTACATGCCCAGTATCTTCTCCTCAGCTTCGGTCCATTCAATGTCCTTGTTGGACTCTAGTGGGTTCAAAGCCTTGACCACACTTTCCGAACTGAAAAAAAATCGGCACAACTCGAAACCACCCTTAGCATGGATTTCTCTTACCCGTGCTGATACAGCAATAGCTTCATTCTCGTCTGTAAAGCTATCCACGTAGTAGTCCACATAGTGGTACTCGTTTATGGCCAGGACCGCGCGGGGATCTGTGTGGAGGTACTTTGCAGCGTTCAGGGTCTTGACGTAGTGCGCTGAGCACGGCGAGCACGCTGCTCCGAACGTCATCACCTCCATCTCGTACAGGTCTGGATCCCGCCGGTCGTCTCCGTTCCTCCATAGGAATCTCTAGGCACATCTATCCTGTGGCTGTATCGACACCTGGTGGAACATCTCCTTCATGTCTGCGCAAACTCCCACTGCTCCTTCCCGAAAGTGGAAGAGCACGGCTGGCAAAGATTTGTACTGCTGTGGGCCTTTAAGCAGAGCTGTGTTCAGGGATACACCGCCAACCTTGGCTGCCGCATCGAATACCAGACGAATCTTCCCGGGCTTATTCGGGTTCTCGACCCCGAAGTGCGGCAGGTACCATGTTCTGTCACTGTTGACCGAAGTGCTTTCCTGCTGCTCTAACCGTCGCGCGTATCCCTTCTTGACGTAGTCATCTATGATTCCTTGATATGCCTGCGCAAAGTTCCCATCGCGCTGCATCTTCCTCTCGATGTTGACTAGTCGCTTAAGTGCCATATTGTAGCTGTTTGGCAGACTCACTTCGTCCTCCTTCCATAGCAGACCGTTGGCCCGTTCGCTTTGTCGTGGCCTCGAAAATTCGAAAAGCCCGTGCGTCACCGCTAGCTGCGACTGGCGGCGCTGGCTTTACTCCGAAATTCTCTATTTCAAAGTAGTCGCTGACCATCTTCTCCAGAAGATTATCCTGTGGGAATGCTAGAAGGCACGATTTATGAGTTGGTGAACTAACTTGATGTTTCACCGGTCCAAACACCACCCACCCAAGCTTGGTGGCGGCTGCATAGGGCCCTCCTGGCCCAAAGTTCCTATTTCGCATAGGTATGCCCAAGTGCGCATGATCCAATCCAATTAGGATCTTCGGCACTGCGTTGCAGTATGGCCTCATCGGTAAACGTGCGCTAGTCGTCGCCGTTTTGACATGCCCAAGTGCGCATGATCCAATCCAATTAGGATCTTCGGCACTGCGTTGCAGTATGGCCTCATCGGTAAACGTGCGCTAGTCCTCGCCGTTTTGACATCTTCTCGACGCAGGCTTTGCATCGGTAGATTCAAGTTCGAGACTGCGTACACGTTTCTTAGCCCATAACGTTTCGGCATCCCGGTCCCGCTGATCTGCAGACTCACCATCTTTGTGCTCTGTCTTGTGGATCTCCCGCCGAACCATTGGTGTATAGCTGTCGATTCCTGCCTTCCAGGTCTAGGCTTCGCATGAGCTCGTCCTCGATCATGGTGACCGACGAGCCCTCGTCGAACAGCGCGTAGGTGTCCACCTGCTTGTTCTCCCTATACAGAGTCACGGGCAGAATGCGGAATAGCAGGTGACCCCCATCCGAGTCGACACAACTCAGGTTCCGATGCGGCATTTCGATGCTGCCTGCTGATGGCGTGAGGGACTCACTCGGGGTTGGATTCGGTGGCTGCGTTGCTCGCGAGTCATTCTTCCGTTGACCACTGCCTCCATGCAGCGAACGATCGCGAGACTCCTCTGATCCCTTCGCGGCCCACCGTTTGACTGTGGTGGCCGTTTGGGCTTGGCCTGTCCATCGTGCAACAGGCGATGGTGCGTTCTCTGGCACCCGTGGACAGTGCACTCTTTGTCTCCTTTGCAGAACCTGCTCATGTGTCCAGCTTCCAGGCACGAGAGACAGCTGCGATGCTTCCTTGTCAACTCCATGCGGACCGTTGGCGAAGCATCGTTGAAGACCTTGCAGTCCTTGATCGGGTGTTTCTCCTCGCATATCGGGCAGCACTTGGCGCGCTCGTCTTGCAGCTCCTGATCCATGGGACCTGTGCTGGCGTGCAGTACTCTTCGTTTTGGATCCTTGGTGCCGGCGTCGGTGATGGTGCAGACTAGTCTTGCGAGGTCGTTTAGCCACTCGCTCAAGTGCACCACCGTCGGGTATCATCCAATGGTGGCTGCATGCCTAGCCCAGTCCAGCCTTTTGCTCAAGGGCAACTTAGCTATCAGCTTTTTTCTAGCTGGCTGCGTATCTGCTGTTCCGGGCGTCCATACCGGAACCGCAGCTGGTCCATTACCGCCTGAACGTTGGCCGGGTGTATGAGCAGCGAGTTGACTGAAGCTCGCGCTTCACCCTTCAGGGCCTTCACTAGCCTTTGGTCGTTCTCCAAAGCTGTGCAGTGGTACGCCGCCGTTGTCTCCATGAACGCGCATTGGAATATAGGCCATTCTTCCGGCTGACCTTCAAACTCAGGAAGATCAGGCAATTTGCGCGGCGTCCATCCATTCAACGGGCTCGGCGACACTGTTCCATATGATCCAGGCAATGGGGTCGGTGCCATGAAGTTGTGTTGTGGTTCCCGTAGTGCATGCATCCCTTGCTCTGGCAGCACCGTGGCCGTAACACAACATGGCGTGGAGTATCTTATCGTCGTAGAGTTTGAGCTCAGTGTGACTGGTCGCCCTATTGCCAGATTTCCATTCAATGATGGCGGCAAATTTCCTCTCAATTGCAGCGGCGACTCTTCATATAAATATGGCGTCACTCTCTCAAACGAATAGTGTGGCAGATTTCCACTCAATATCTGCCATTGCGGCACATTTGCCGCACCGCTCACTCCAATACCGATCACTCCGT
Source organism: Drosophila helvetica (assembly GCA_963969585.1). Lineage (NCBI taxonomy): Eukaryota > Metazoa > Arthropoda > Insecta > Diptera > Drosophilidae > Drosophila > Drosophila helvetica. The sequence goes on along the minus strand of OZ018401.1, from coordinate 36,481,986 downwards.
TTCCAACGGGTCTCTTGGCGGCTCCCGGCGGCAGAATCTCACTCAATATATGCCTTGGGTCTTCACTCAAACATAGCGGTTTATTCGCCCAACTCTCAGTCCAAATCCGCTCACTCCGTTTCCAACGGGTCTCTCGGATCCTCCATTTTGTCCTTCACTTGCCCTTGCCTTTTCCAGCTCCTTCTCTAAAGTTGCGATCTTCATCATGAGCGCCGCAACCTGGCCCTTGGTGGGGTCCGTGCTCTGGCCTGATCCGTCAGGCTGTACAGCACCACTCGGATTCCTTCCAAGTGTCCCACTCTCCTTAGGAGTCTGTGCCCGCAACGTCGATCCACCAGCCTTACTCGTGACACTGCTCGGAGTTCCAGTCGATGCTGCCGTGGTCGTTGCAGTTGTGGTAGCCCCAGTCGACATTGTGCAAACCAAATGGGCGCGTACGAATAAAGCAGCCGCGAATGCGAATAAAAGAAACGACGCCGACCGACGTTGAGCAGTTGGGAGTTGCCTTAACCACCATGAATCGCTTCAACACCGAAACGAGAAATAGCCAGATCCCGTAGCGTAAATATGAAGTGCGATAATAGGAACGTTTTATTCTAGGGATAACAATACAAATCTCAGTTTAACCTAGAATTTCAATAGTAAATCTACGTACCGCAGTCTCGCCTCCTACTCTTTTTGCTCTCGTCATTCGGAATGCCGAAGCGGGAACCGTGGCTTGACTTTGGCACTTTTAAGTGTGACCGTACACAACAAAGAATGCATAAATCTTGACAAATACTGAAACAGACTATCGACAGACACGCGCGCTGCGCTACATTTAAATTTCCCGATCATCGAGCCGATCCGTTCCGCGACAACTGATGTAGAACTTAATCGGAGGCCTCGTGCGGATTTCTGATCGGTAGAAGAAGGGCCCACAATAATCCATTCCAATGACTTCAAAGGGTCGAGATCCTTCCAAACGCTCCTTGGGCAGGTCTCCCATGATGTGATGAATCATGCGCGGCTTAGTCCTGAGGCATCTCACACACTTGCTCACTTCTTTTGACACTGCCTTAATTCCTCCAATTGGCCAATATTTCAGCCGAATTTTGGCAAGCAGGGCGCGAGTTCCGGAATGAGTGTCCTTGTCGTGATAATATCTTATCAGAGCACAAGTTATGGGATGTCCCTTTGTCAAAATAAGCGGGTGCTGAGCATCAAATCCTAGCGATGAGTTTCCAAGGCGACCTCCAACTCTAAGTAATCCCGACTGATCGATGAACGGGGAGAGCGAACTGATGGAACTGGATTTCGTGACTTGACCATTGCGTTGAATCTCCTTTATGTCCATCCACAAGCCTACTAGCTGAATGTGTCCAATTAGAAGATGCGTTCCTTGCCTAAGATCAGAAACGGTGAGTCCAGGGTGTCGAAGACGATGTATAAATTTGTTTATGTAGGCGAATGTGCGCTGAATGCCAAAATATGAGTTGGCAAATTTGCATCCAGACGTGAGTACGGCATGTGGAGACGCAATCAACAATACTCGCTTGCGAAGCTCCATAGTCACTGTTTCAGAAACAAGAGAGACTGGCCATTCTTCCTTGGAGCCTACCAAAAATGATGGACCGTGAAACCACAGCTCTGACTGGATAAGGTGGTTGGGGAGCGAGCCTCTAGATAGAACGTCAGCAAGGTTTAGAGATGTAGGTCTGTGTTCGGAGCAGTAGGCGTCAATAGCTCTTAAGACATTTTAATCATATTTTCTAATATATCTTATCCGAATGCTCATAAATTATTTATTGTCGCGCTCATGTAACATGCTCACGCAATATTTTGCTCGATTCTTAGTCAGTAAAAATAATCATCGAACGGAAGGTAGGTAACATCCTAAAAAACTGAGAATTTATTTTGTAATGTCCTATCTCAGGCCGAGGTATGCTCATTATTATATTATAATATGTTATGTTATTTTATGTTATATTATATTATATTATATTATATTATATTATATTATATTATATTATATTATATTATATTATATTATATTATATTTTATTATATTATATTTCGAGCGGGTTCCCGAGTAAGTGAAGTTTCTATTTTTCGTTTTCACGCTCGAAACCTCGCGGCGGTCAATCAGTACCTTCAAATAGGGAGTGGGGTATATCCCCCACTTCATAGCATTGGTGGTCACATTGCGAAATCCCAACGTACTCTCTGTAAGGTAAGAGTAGGCTAACAACTATTCGTTTATTCGTAGTACCACTCCTTTGCGATCCAAATTGATGAATCGTCGATAAGACTGAACATAAGATTCTCCTAAGTGATCAGCGTTAGGCTTTAACGGCAGATGAACTGAATACTCCCCTGATGGAAAACGTGAAAGGTGGATTACAAAATGCGCTTCACAATCTAATTCTTCCTTGGTATTCAAAACAGCCTCTTCACAATACTCGACTTCCCAAAACATACGAAGAGCCTTGTCCAACCTTTCGTTCGAATCTGGTGAACGCTGTGCTGCCAGGAGCGTCGAGCTTGCCACTTTCTGTCCACCGCCAGGTACGATCCACCCAAGCCGGGTCTTCTGCAGAAGAGGCAGGCTTTCGGCGAGCTTGATTTGCCCTACGCAGAGGAGCAGATCTACTCGCTGGGGATTGAAGAATGCAGGATCGGCAAGCTGAATGTTGGATGGAATGTTTTAATCGGCTACATTGACTCCCAGATTTGGTTGGCAATCGGTGATCGTGGGGGCGATGACAGCAGTAAGTGTAATTGTGTAACCAGACGTGCAAGACTGCATACAATTTGCGAGAATGCATGCAAATCTTCACGGTGGATCCCTCAGTAGACACGCTGTTATCGCCCACCCCAGAGACAAGTTCAGACGATTGAGTTCTCCTAAGCTGAAGCTGGTGAGCGAACCTAGATGTGACGAGATGCAGTTGTAATCCTGAATCGAGGATGGCACGACAAGGAACTAATACGCCGGATCGAACGTCGATTTCCGAGGTGGTTAATTTGTCAATTTTATCGCCTGCGAATGATTCGCCAAGCCTGCGAATCCGGACATATATAAACTGAACTTAACGCTTATAAAGATTCAGCCTGATATCCACAGTCACAATATTTCCACCCGCGCCTGTGTTCCGATCGCTGTCCATGGCAAACGGTGTGCGATGCGACGAAACAACGGAGAATAGAATACCGCTTATGCGACGGTGTACAGAGCGAGAGCGAGAATGAGAGACACGAAAACCCAAGAACCGTGGCTTCAGTTGAGCATAGAATGAGACTCGACGATTATGCGACGGTGCACAACCAGAGCGAGAATGAGGGACACGAAAAGTCAAGAACCATGGCTGCGGTCGATCATAGAATGAGAGATTCGACGGTTAAGCTAACGGAATCTTAGACGACCGGCACTCTCACTGACATACAACTCACATACAACTGTTCTTTATTGTGCACAAAATGTATTCGCTGGTAATTAAACTGCACAGCAACGAATATGTTTAATAAATTAATGCTTTAAATGAAACGCGATTAACAAATGGCTTGAATCACTCGGGGGTCACCAATGTTTGAGATGCTAACCTTTTTTGACACCTATTTTTTGTCTGGAAACAAATGAGAACGATTTGATTTAAATTAAAAATATTTGTTCATACAGGCGGCTAGAAGAAGCCGATTGCTTGCTCTTTGTCGGGCCAGATAAATGTACACGAGATCGGTATGCAACCGCAGAGAAATTAGCATAGCACTGACTTCAGTAACATCGGCAGATCGAAGCTAGAGCCGAAGCGGCGGCTGCAGAGCGCCCTTTAGCATAGAGAGCGCAGCAGCGCTGCCGAACGTTAGCGTTTAAATATGTTATTTGGAATATTAATGTTAGGTACATGTAATCTTATAGGCAACTGCTAGATTTTGCATTTTATTGTTATGATGAATTAGCTGCTGGCCCGAACAGCTATCTTTTTCCTATAATGATCCCGTGTCCCCGTTATTTCTGCAATCGGATCTCGACGCTCTTAATAATTAGTGCTTAATTAAGGTTCAATGCAATATCATGGCCTTCTACCGCACAAAGCCATACCTAGTTGATTAATACATTGATAGCACTAACTTACAGCGAATGTTCAATGTAATGACGTGGGCATTTTCTTTTTAAAGCCTGTTTACACTACAGTTGGGTTATTGAGTTATTGAGTTTCGGGCAAAACTCGAGTTTCATTTACATGGGGCAGCATAGGGGCCCTAGAGGTGGCAAAAAAGTTGAGTTTAGGTTGAGTTTCAATCGAGTTTTCCGATTTTCCGAATATTTCAACACTGATCTGCCTATCGTGGAAATATCACCACTAAAAAAACAACAAAAAACATATGTGATTATGGAGAAAAAAGGTAAACAAACAAATATTTCCTTAAAAAAATACTTTTAATACAATTTTATCCCTACATACGAGATTTGTTTGGTCACTTAAGGCCTTACAGGCATTCCTGGACTTTTGGCACATTTTTAAAAATAAATAAGCAAATAAATGAAACAAAATTGTACTTTTTTCAATTTTTATTTATATTTATGTTCATGAAATGGCGTTTGACACATCAAATAGACTCAATACCGTACGATATTCTGCAGAGGGTCCTAGGCAATGGCTATTCTCTTCTCAAGAGGGATTGTCACTCGAAAAGGAGTATCTTTCTTTTGGAGTTTGGGCAACAGTCCATCAAGTTTGTTGAACGCATGCCTTTCCATGCGGAAATTTTCCTTAAAAAAGGCATAAGAGTTCTTCGCAACGTCCTCCACCGAAAATGATCCATATTGCGGCTATTATAATTCAATATTATTATAAAATAGAAGCACTTGAAAATGAAATGCCAATTTCTTACCAGGGTCCAAATGCGTGTATTTAAAATGTTATCCAAATACTCCACAGTTTGTGCACACATTGTCGCCAAATCAATACATAACACCATC